>JARHVA010002582.1:122500-285000 GCA_037957365.1 Torreya grandis | reverse complement strand
GGCTTGCAAGATCCATAATTTTGTTTTTCCTTTGATGCTTTATCCCTTGCATGGTAATTCCTATAGCCATAGCAATCACCTTTTTAGAGATCTCAAAACTGATTCTGCCAATAGTGACACACCTATTTAACTAGGACCTCACAAATTGCTCAGACAAGTTTTCATCAAACCCATTAAGCCTTTCCAGATATGAGCTGATTCCCCCTTCTTTACAGTAATGCCAAACCAGTGGATTATATTTGAATTCATAGTAGGAGACTAGTTCTATTTGAATTCAGTCTCCTCCCATTTTAGATTTGCAGACCCAACCCATGGAGTTCTTAAATTTAACCTTTAGCTTTGAAGTGGTTGCAAACCCTTGCTCCCTCTTATGCATAATGAAACTGTAATGGCTCATAATTTGAAATACCATATAGAGATGACATTGGCTACTCCCATGCTTGGAAATCATTTCCCATTGATCTTCATAATGAGACCCGTGCACCTTAACCTCTTGATACAATATATCATGAATGATTGTCAAAAGAGTACAATATTTAACAAGTTTTGAGATCCACGACGGCCGCCTCCAAATGGACTGCCTTTGAGAGCTATCCTTCTCATAAGTTTGACTCATCCTTGACAAGTCATCTCCTTTTGAATAATATATCTAATGTTTAAAGGAATATGGACAACTTAGCGCCACACCCGCCAATCTAAAAATTGTTGACCAAGATTGGCATAGGCGTCAGCAACACTTTTTCCCTCTCTGTAAATATGAGAAATCTCCATTTTGAAGAACTTTTGCAAAAGAAATTGGATATCCTAATAATATATTTTAGCTTAACTCCCACATTCGATGCTTTATTAACTACATCTATGACCATTTTAGAGTCTCCTTGTATACTCAAGTTCTTTATTCCTAGGGATATATCTAATTTTAACCCCCATAGGAGAGCCATTACTTTAGCATAGTTATTGCTCTAGAATCTTATTCCACCAGCATAGACAGCGATCATCCATCCTTTATCATTTCTTATAATTCCTCTTTCACTAGCTTTGCCATCAGACTTGGATGCCCCATCAAAGTTGAGTTTCATCTAGTTAGGCTTTGGGAGAATCCATTTAGTATTTATTCTTTGTATAATTTTGGAGTTATTATAATCAGGGATCTAGTTTAAAACCTTCCATTTAGCTACAATTTGATTTTCAACTTGAGATAGGGGTTTCTCCATAGAATAAATATGGGCAGTGGTAACATTTTCCAAAAGAGTCTTAACAAAGGAATGAAACACTTGAGATGTATTTCTAGTAGTGTCCCTAGAAATTATGTGGTTGTGCTCTTTCCATAAACTCCAACTCAAACAGGGTAGAGTTTGATTCCATAATTCCATAAGCTAAGGATGTGTAAAAGTTGGATTCTAGTTGAGGATTACTTCTTTAAGGTTAGAATTATAGACCCATTCAATACTAAAATTATTTAGAATTATGCCCCATAATTCCTGGGCAAAATCATAGTGAATGAAGAGGTGTGAAACTATTTCCTCTTTTGAACCACACAAACAATATCTGTTGACCAGGGTAAACCCTCTCTTTTGAAGGTTGCCCTGTGTTAAGATTTTGTTATGAGCAGTAGCCCACCAAAACATTTTAATTTTTGGGATAAGTTTATAATTCCAAACCTTTTTCCATACATCTTTATTTTGAGCCTCAGGAATCAATAGATGATAAGCAGACTTGACAGAAAATGATCCATTCTTATTTGACCACTAGTATTATTCATCTTCACAAGGGAAGAGAGGGATTCTGGTCCCTTGAATCCTCTGTTAAATCTCCTAAACTCTAGGGAAAAGCTCAGGCTGGTGATCACAATAGTCTAATAGATTTTTCTAGCTCTGCATACCATTATTATTATCCATGTAATCACTGACTCTATCTCCAAAAAATTGAGTAGCCAAGTCAGCAATCTCTCCATAGTTTCCTTGTGTGATGAGAGCCTTATCCTTTAACCAAATATCATCCCAAAATTTAATATGCTAGCCATTTCCTAGTTTCCATCTAATTTCTTGCTTAAGAAGGCTTCTACTTTTTAGAATTTTATTCCATATCACAGATCCTTGGGGTAACCCCATATATTGAAGAAAGTTGGAACCATCAGTGCTATGGATATATTTGGCATACATTATTTCCCCCCAATATTTATTTTTATGTATCAAGTTCCAATTAATTTTTGAGAGAAGGGATTCGTTCATGTTCTTGATAGACCTAATATTGAGGCCACCATGTGATTTTAGAAGAGACACTTTTTCCAATTTGACTAAAGACATTCTCTATTTATCTTCCAGCCTCATCCATAAGAATTTTCTTTGAATCTATTCCAATTTGTCAGCAAAATACACAATAATTTTAAAGAGAGATAGGAAGTATGTAGGAATCCCTTGCTGAGAGGCCCGAATAAGTTACAGTTTACTAGCACTGCTGAGGAGTTTCCCTTTCCAACCAAGAAGTTTTCTCTAAGTTCTTTCCAAAATTCCATTCTAAAAACTAGGAGATACCTCTTTGACCATGAGGGGGAGACCCAGGTAGGTAGCTGATAGAACCACTTCAACACAATCCAATATATCAATGATTATTTGTCTAAGGTCATTAGGAGTATTGAAGAAATATACATTACTTTTTTAGAGATTTATACTTTGCCCAGACTCTACTCTATGGCATAATTATTTAAAATATTCTTCCATCTTCTAGCTTCAATCACTGAGGAGATTCCAAAAAAGATGGTATCATCCACAAACTGCTACACCACCATAGGATAAAGGAAGGAAGCAGGTTTGATGCCCACTAAATTTTTTAAGGCTATATCTGCTTATATGTATCTTGCCAGTGCCTTTGCCATTATGATGAATAATTACAGGGAGAGAGGGTCCACCTAGTAGATTCCTCTCAAAGATGAGAAAAAACCTCTAGGTACACCATTAACCATAATTGAAAATTTTGCAGAAGAGACAGTGTTCCATATCAAGCAAGACATTTTATCATTAAACCCAAATTTTTTGATGACTTCGAATAGAAAAGTCTATGAGACCCTATCATATGCTTTAGAAATGTCTAGCTTAAGAGCCATACCAAGGATTTTGCTCTTGTCCATGGGGTGAATAGTCTCATGTGTGGTGATCACAGCATCAAGAATCTGCCTGCCTGGGATGAAACCTTTTTATGCTGAGGAAATAATTTTGTCTAATAAAGGTTAAATCCTCATAACCAGCACTTTAGTGCATAGATTATAAATAGTGTTGCATAGACTAATGGGTTTGAAATCTGTAAGGTGTGTGGGTTGTGAATTTTTAGGAACAAGTACTATGAAAGTATTATTAGCTTGTTTCAAAAGTTTACCTAATCTGAAAAAGTCACAAACAATAGCAGTAAGATCTACTCCTACTATCTCACAATATTCCTAAAAGAATATAGGAGGGAAGCCATCAAGACTTGGAGCTTTGAATGCACCCATGGAAAATAAAACATCACAGACTTCCTCCTCGAATATAGGCTTTAGCATCTCCAAATTATCTTTAGTTATCAAATAGGGGATTTTATCAATGAATTGGTTCATAGGTCTATCATTCCCATCATCATTATTTTCTTTAGTGAGCAAATTCTAAAAGAAATCCCTGGCTTGTTCCCCTATCTCATTATCTTCGATTATAATGTCGCCATTATCCAAACATAGCTTAGTTATGGAGTTGGCCTTCTTATGTTTCATGGCTGAGAGATGAAAGAAGGTAGTGTTCCTATCCCCCTCTTTGAGCCACTAAACATGAGATTTGTGTTTCCAAAAAACCTCTTCTCTTTCCATAAATTCTTCCATTCAGAAGATAGGATATTCTCTTCTTTTAAAGTGTCTTTTGAATCATCACCTTGAGCCATCCGTTGCTGAATATCTTTGAGTTTTCCTACTATGTTTTTCTTCTGCTGAAAGACCTAACCAAAGCTATATCTATTCCATCCATGAACTTCTTGTTTGATAAGTTGGATTTTTTTTTACTATTCTAAACATAAGAGTGCCTTGAATAGGAATTTTCCACCATTGGGCCACCATTTGTCTAAAGTCTTTGTGTTTAATCCACATATCTTCAAAATGGAATGGGAAAGGACCATGTTGTCCCTAGTCTCTCCAACTGAGGAAGATCAGACAATGATCTGACATGGTTCTAGGAAAAGCCTGCACATGCATATTATGATAATCATTCTAGTTGCTTGAGATAAGAAATATGTCTAACTTAACCTAAATCATTTGATCTCCTCTTCTTCTATTGGACCAAGTAAAATTTTGATTTTACAATTTTATATCCAATAATCCCCAATCATTAATAAATTTGGCAAAGTCAAACATGTTGTCCAAGTAATCAATAATCCCACCCTATATTTTAGAAGGGTATAGAGGGGTATTAAAATCTCCAACTAGCATCCATCTAGTGTTCTAGGAATTATTTTTGAGACTGCTCAAGTCTATCCATAAATTCTACCTCAATACTCTATTATTTAGGTCATAGACATTGATCAATGACCAGTTCAAATAGTTCAAAGAAACTTTGATAATCAATAAGTGCTTGTTATTAGCCATAAGAGATCCCTAAATTTTAGCACTATTCCACATAGTTACAATCCCCCCTGAAGCCCCTTTAGCTGGACTAATGCAAAAAGCCACTTTAGGCCATATGTAGTTAGTAATTTTGTTAAAATTCTCCTCATTCATCTTGACTTCTTGGAGTAATAAAATATCTAATTTATTATCTAAAATGCATTTTTTAACCTCAAACTATTTTTAAGGACTATTAAAGCCCCTCAGGTTCCAAGATAAAATTCTCATTTAGAGGATTTGAGGGGATGGGTCTCCAGTGTTTTCTATTTACCACTGACAATCTCCCTAGCAATCTCTCTTTGTCTTGTTTCTCTTAGGGTTGGTCTCCCTTGTTTGGGATTGGTGCCAACATCTGCAAATTTTTTACCTTTTTGATTCTTTTTCTTTGGGGTAACCCATTCCTCCTATTCAATACTACCATTTTTTCTTGTTTCACCTATTGCTAAATAATTTCCTACTTGGTATTTGAATTCCAGAGCATGAAAAATATCTGTGTTTAACTGTAAGTCTACTTCTCCTTTAGTAGGTAATATTTTTGGAGTTAATTTTTCCTATCCATCTCTTGAAACTACCTCTATGTTATCTTCCTTTATTGGTTGGACACCTATTTCTCCTTCCTTAGACATATTGATTTGTTGGTCTAAAGGGTTAGCTATGTCTATTATAGCCTTCTACCTATCATTGTCTAATACCTTCTTGTTTTCCTCTAGGATAGATTTTCCCCCATTACCACAGACATCCTCTTTGCCCGCCTTATCCCCTACCTTTTTTATATTTCCAGGGTTTTCTACATTACTCCCCATTCCCTAATTGTTAAAATTTCTATGATTATGAGACTGATCCTCACCTTCAACTAGGGAATCATCTTTCCTTCCCATTGGCTTCACCTTGCATTATGTCATTAAATGTCCCTTTTTTTTGCATATTTGACAGAAAGTGGTAGCGTTTTCATATGTGATTGGTTGAGTCCAAGTCCCATATTTAGAGTTTAGCTCTATAGACATAGGGAGAGTCTGATTAATCTCAACATTGACACACAAACTAGCATACACACATCTGGACTTTGTTCTAGTTGTATGATCTACAGTGATGTATTGGCCAATAGAATTGCTAATAGGTGTAAAAAAAATTTGTCCTAAAATTCTAATGGGAACCCTAGCAATCTTACCCAAGTAGGAGCAACCTTATTGAGGTCTAAGTTACAATCAAATGAATGTAGGCCATATAGCCATGGTCCTCCAACAAGAATAGATATCATATCCTCCCTATTCATAAATCTAAATAGGAATAAGCCTCTTGCCATAGTAGTGATCGATACACTACCCTTAACTTTTCACTTAGACAAAACCCATTTCCTTACCATCTCAATATTAGGATGGAAGGATGAAAACTTACCTACCAATGCAAGGTCAATGGATGCCACGATTGCCTCCACCAGATCATCTAGGACAGTCAGGGCCATACCCTCAGTAGAAATAGGGATGCTCGACATGTTTTTAGAGGAACACATCTTTTCACTTATTAGTGCTTTCTTCTATCTATTAGATGGAATGCCCTCTATCAGATTCCTATTCAGGTCCCCAGAGGCACTGCCACTAGTAGTAGCCTCCATTAGATCCGTGATCACTTCAATCGCACTCAAGGGGCCCTACTAGGTGGGAAAAAACCAGTTTCAAATTTTTCCACACAGAGCTAGGTTTAAAGTGTTATGTGAAGGGATATGATTGTTATGCTAGTTAAAAAATGATTATGTTATTAATATAAGGCAAAAATATTATTCTAATTATAAAGATATTACAACTAATAATCAATCTTCTTCTAAAAATTAGGATAAAATCAAAGGTACAAAGAATAATGTTGCATTTGACCATGCTACAATTAGTTCTCCACAAAATAATATTTTATCTAATGTATTTAATAATCCCCAATAGCCTCCCTATAAGATCAAAAATTACATGGATATACGTCATCTAGATGTAGGAGCTTATAATATTATTGATGATTTGATTACTATAAAGGCATGATTTTCATTATTACAATTTGCTGGTTTACTAGGACAACTTGATAAAATAAATGATGCTATTAAGAATCCAAGTTTTTAAAACATTTTAAGATTTTAGGAAGAAGTAAAAAATCAATAACAATCTCATTCCACTATTTATGCTCATATATATGATCTTCTTGTTGCTTACATACCTCCTTTTTATGTATCAATTAAAATTGTTGATAAAATTATACATAGTTATATTTTAGATATCAGTGCATCAAAAAATATAATGCCAAAATTTATCATTTATCAATTAGGAATTTCTTATGAAATAGATAATAGGAAACTTATGGGATTTTATTCTCATCAAATGAAAATCTATGGTAAATTTAGAGATATTGTTATCAAAATTTATTAGGATGAAAGGATTAGATGTATGACCAATATTCAAATTTTAGACATTTATAGCAATTATGCCATGCTTCTAGGTAGAGATTGGTCAAAGGCAACTAATGGATTTGTTACAAAAGATACAACATGGGTTATAGTAGGAAATGAGATCATTTTTATTCAAAGAGAAGATTGGTATAGTAATCCTATTGATTCTTTACGTCATACTATTGCTTATGTGCAATTAAGAGTTGGTATGTATAAGTTATTGACTCTAGATAAGCCTAAAAAATATCAGCATAATGTCTATTTTTAAAATAAATTATAGTCTTTATATTTTGATGGTGCTTGTTCATAAGGTAGTAGTAATGTGGGGATTTGTCTTATTTATCCTACAGGCAAAGTTTTTTATTATGATTATAAATTGTCTTTTGATACTAATAATAACATAGTGCAGAAGTTGAAGTCTTATATTTAGTTTTAAAAAAGGTCATATAATTGAATGCCAAACATATATAAGTTTTTGGAGAATCTAAATTAATTTTTAGACAAGGTAAGTTTATAAGATGGACCAAACTTATCTTCATCGATATACTCAAATGGTTTGGACCTTACTTGAAAACTTTGAAGCTTTTAATATCACTCACATAATTAGATAATTTAATTTACAAGCTAACATACTTACTATATTTTCTTCTAATCTCAATTTGAGTGAAATAGAACCTATTGTTGATTTTACATTTTAAACAATTTCAAACCTAAAATTTCTGATTTAAATGAAAATCATCCTTTTTTAGTTGTGATAAAATATTGATGCTTTTATAAAAGGTAATTATTTTGATAATAATGATTATGTGCTTAATTATAGAGATTATTTGTAGTATACCAATAAATTACTTGCTGGTTTGGTAAGTTTGGAATCAATGTTTGCCTCTAATGATCAACCTAAGATATCATGGATGGAAAAGCCTTATAAAAGAATTATTGGAGAGACTATTACAATAAATCTTGGATCTTAAGAGGATCTAAATTTTGTTTATTTAGGAATACAATTTACACCTAATGAGAAGGTAAAATTCATTAATTTTTTTTAAGAATTCATTGATAATTTTTTTTGGTCTTATAAAAACCTTAAAGGTTATGATACTAATATTATAAGATATGATATGATAATTAAGCCTGGTATTAAACCTATTAGGAAAAATTATAATGATAATCCCTTTATTATAAGACACCATCATCAAAAAACTTGATAAGATGCTTGATGGTGGTGTCATTTTTCCTATAACATATTCTGAGTGGGTAACTAATTTATTACTTATACATAAAAAGAATGATGACATTAGACTATGTGTAGATTTTAGATATTTAAACAAGGCTAGCATAAGAGATTATTTTTTTCTTCTAAGTATTGATCAAATTATGCAATAATTTTGATGTATTTACTTGATAGATTTTATGGTTACAATTAGAAATTTGTTAATCCATATGATAAACATAAGATGACTTTCACTACTCTAAGAGGAACCTTTACTTTTAATAGGATGCCTTTTGGTCTCATGAATGAAAGTGTTACCTTTCAAAGAGATAAACATGTATTTTTTGATGATTTAATTAGCATTGTCATTTAGGTTTACTTACATGACCTTACAGTCTATTATTTAAAGAGAAAGAAGCATTTAGATCATCTTCATGAAGTTTTCATAAGATGTAAAAAATATGGCATTTCTCTTAACCTTAAAAAATTTATCTTTGGTGTTACCAAAGAAAATTATTAGGTCATATTATTTCTAAATAATGGTATTTCAATCGATCTTAAATGCATTAAAATAATCAAATAGCTACCATCACCTAAAGGTTAATCTGGTCTTAGATCTTTTTTTTGGCAAAATCAATTTTGTGCATAAGTTTATATTATATTTCATTTATAATTCAAATCCTTTACATATTTTGTGAAATAAAAATTAGTCATATGTGTGAGATGTAGGGGTTGATTATGACTTTAATAATGTTAAGAATGTCATTACAAATGCACCTGTGCATGTTAAGCATGATTTATCTAAACCTTTAATTTGTTATGTAAATGAAACAGATAAATCCATAGGTACTATAATCAATCAAGCTAATAAAAAAATGATGAAAAACCTATTGGATATATGAGTCAGATTTTGAAAGATACAGAAATAAGGTACCCGATCATTGAATTTTTTTAATTATTGGTTTATTCATTAATAAAATTTTGTTATTTATTAATGGGAAACAAAAATTTATGATCCAATGTACCTATTTTTTCTTATCTTTTTAAATAACCAACCATTTAAGGAAGCTTAGTAAAATGGATTTTGAGAATATAAGAATTTAATCTTGAATTCAAAACCTCAAAAACCATAAAAAGAAATGATTTGGAAAAATATTTAGATGAGAATGATTCTTCTAGATTAAATGTTTTGGTTTTATATATTGATGATTATTTAAAATCTAAACTAGATTTTTAGTCCATAAGGGTTGCTAATTTTTTAAACAACTTTGAACTTGAACACAAAATGAATGATTGGGATTGTTTGCTAGCTAAAGATTTCAAGATGATTGGTATAGTGATTTAGCTTATTATTTTCAAAATTAAGCCTTTCCTAATAATTTTGATAAAAGACAAAAAAAATCTTTGAGATTTCAAGCTGTAAATTTTTTCATTAGAATTTTTTTATTTTATATAAACATAGATGGTGTATTATTAAGATGTCTAACCCATGATCAAACCCAAAAGGTTATTAAGATATATTATGAAGGAATTTGCGGTAGTCATTATGTATCAAAAACTACAACTTATAAAATTTTACTCATGGGTTATTATTATCCTACATTATTATAAGATGCTTATAAGTTGATATGTTCATATATGCCTTGTCAATTGTTTGTTGGCAAAGATAAATTACTGGAAATGTCTTTAAATCATGTACTTCCTATAAAACTATTTACTAAATAAAGCATTGATTTTACTTCTGATATTCAACCACCTTCTTCTACTCCACATTGATATATTTTAATTTCTATAGATTATATTATGAAATGGCCTAAGGCAAAAGCACTTAAAATCTTAGTTACAACTGAAGTCATTTCTTTCTTTGAAAATTAAATTTTATTTAGATTTGGTATTCCATACAAAACTATTTTGAATAAAGGCCCTCAATTTATTTATAACAAATATTGAGAGTTCTTAGGACATTATTTTATTATATCAAGTCATTCCTCTAAGTACTATCCTCAAGTAAATGGATAGGCTGAATCAACAAATAAAAATTTGATTTCTATTATGAAGACAATAGTTTATGAAAATAAAAATAATTTGCATCTTAGAATTTTTGAGGCATTATGGGCTAGTCGTACAATTGTTAAAGATATCATAGGTTATTATCCTTTCATGTTGGCATATGGGTAAGAATCTATGTTACCAATTAAATTTCAGATTTCATCTGCTCATACTACTTTACAAGATCTATTAGGAGAGACTAATATATTTAAATAAAGACTCAATGATTTGATAGCCCTAGATGACTAAAGCTATTGCATTGAAAAAATTATAAAAATCTAAAGAAAAGTTGAAGAGATTTTTTGATAAAAATATATGTAATAAAAATTTTAAGGTAGGTGACCTAGTTCTTTATTGGGACAAAGCTCATGAAGATGTAGGTAAACATCAGAAATTTGATTCTCTTTGGTTGGAACCTTAAAAAATTACTACTTTACTTGGAAAAAAAATATTTTTCATTTGCAATATATGGATGTAAATTAGTTGTGATATTCACTTAATGGACATCATTTGAAGTTGTTCTACTAATATCTCTTTATCTTTTTCTTTCCATTTTGTTTTGTTGGTTTTATTTTTGGCTTGTTTTACTTTTCTAGTTTCTATTTTATTCTGAATGGATCAATATTGGTTGTACCAACATAGTATTCATTATATTTAAGGAAAATTAGATGGAGATTACCATATCATTGTAAGTATCCAAAAATGATCAGGTATTTTACATGAAATAATTTAGATTCTCTTTACAAATTAATGTGAACTCATTATTAATGAGTTGAAAGTATTACTGATTTTCAAAATCTATGTTTGAGGCTTCTTGAATTTGATTGTGTATCCAACCTAAATTTTCTTATCTAATATATCCTATTCTTTGTGTCATGTCAATCAAAAATTTCATCCCTTAAAGTTATCCTATTAAAGGGGTTTTCATTTAGCTTCTTGAGAAATGATTTAACCTGGATCACACTCTCAGGTGATTTGTTTTTAAATAGGTAATTTATTATTTTCTACATCATTTCATTACTATATTAAGTAACAAATTCACCAATGTTATGTCTATTTTTGACACCCCCTCTCTTTTTTGAAAATATGAGTAAGTCAAGTCATTTTGTCATATTGAAAACTACTTATGAGGGGTCTTAGTTCATTGTTTCATTTTATTATTCATATATATGTTGAATTTTTAGTATGATTATTGCATTTAATGATTTTTTACTTTAACATTATGAAATGGTTTTGAAAGCATGAGTTGATACAATCAACAACATTCATATTATATGGACAAATGTGCATAATTTTGTTAAGAACAATTTGATTTGATCTTATGATTAAGATACTTCTAGTTGTATTATTTGTTAACATGAAGAAATAATGCATAGTTTTCATAATATTTAGAGGCTTTGATCTTTGGAATATAGAAATAAATTATTTAATTTATATAATTGTTTGATCAAATGACAGTTGTGATCTTGAGGTGTCAATATAATTTGAAATGATATATGTTAGCATTATTCATATTTCATATTAATATTATAAAGTTGTAAGGTATTTATATGTTGTTTTGTTAAATAAAATATACATATATTAATCATTTGTTTGATTTTTTTATTAAGAATTGAATGATACTTAAACCTAAGTATTATCTAAATCTAAGTATTAAGGGTTATTTTTTTTCAAAATCATTGATGTATATACAAAACAATTAGTGGCAATGTTTATAACATCTTAAGGTGACAAACATGGAAACCCAACATGTAACTTAGGTATAATGTTCCTAAGTTAACTTGGGTTCGAAGCAAAGTTCATGAAATCATGTTAGCTGGCAAGTTTTTCATTTGTTTTAATTTGGCATGGGGTTTATTGAATGTGGCAGAGATGTTGGTATTTTTTTCATGTCTTTGGATTCTATTACATTGATTTTGGTGTACATGGATCGAATGGATGATTTTAGCAAGGTGATTAGTGGTTAGTTTAGTTATGGATAAATTTAGAAAGATGAAATAAGATTTAGGTAAGCTGTAAATAGGGTACTAGTACACTTGGTAGCTAATTAGATTTAAACACGCAGATAATAAGTTAATGTTATTCTGAAAGAAATAAAAAGGTATTTTTTGTTCTATCAACCACCATTAATTGGCAAACTTTGGGCAGAAGTGACATGTTTCAGGCAAGAAGAAAACTTGGAATAGAATAGAGGAAATTGAGAATAGTTGAAGATGAGGTAAAATATTTTCAACCTATTATTTTTTGAAATTTAAATTTTAGTTTGAGATATAATGGTTTGCATAGAAAGTGGAAATTTATCTGGGTTACTTTGATAAAGATGCATATTGAGTTACATGTGAATGAAGCCTATAGTTGGAAATATATTGAATTTTGATACACATATTTCATTTCAATTCATATTGGGTTACACAATATTTGATTTTTGAAGAATTTTGAGTTAGATAATTGTCTTTATGTCTTCATTTTGAAATTTGAAAGTTGATTGTGTGATTCTTAAATATATTTTAAGAATAATTAGTTTTAGTTTTTGGTAAAACATGAAAATATTTGGGTATTTTACATAACTCATGATCTTATTTGTCATTTTAGTTTGCTTTGCATGGTTTCATTGTTCCATTGAAAGGTTTTAATGTGATTGTTACAAGGTTATATGTGCAAAATAGTTTTTGTTTTGTTGGAATATAAGATATGTTGGGTATATGAACAAAGGTCTTAAACATTGATTCTCCATCTAGAATTGTTTTTGTTTGACACTTGTCTACATGTTTCCATTTTGAGATTTTGGAGATGTTTGCTAGTTTATAAAGTTTTTATATGCAAAATTGCTTTTGACTTTGACAAAATTTAGAGTTATTCTAGGTTGTTAAAAGTGGTTATGAATTTTGGTTTTTTTTCACTATGGTTTAATATGGATGAAAATGGTACATTTAATGAACTACAAGTTGATTTTTAGTTTTTGAATGACAAATAATGTTAGGTTTTGAAATGAGATTTTGGTTTTTCATTTAGATGTATGGAAAATGGTTTAGTGGATGTTATAATGTTGTGACATAATCATAAACTTAAGCATTTCTATGTATGAATTTTGTGGTAAAGGAAAATTAGTTCATTGACAAATATGATATAAATTATAGAATGGAAATTTTGTTTTGATATCTCAGTTCTTATTATGTGTTGCCAAATTTTGAAAATCTAGAAATGATTATTGTAAAATATTGTTTATTTTTCAAATATTTGAATTTTTTCAAATGAAATTATGAATTTATTTGAAGCCATGATTGTTGAGGTTTTATCGAGTAGGTTTGAAAAGGTTATTCTACTCAGAGATTGGTAATTCAAGTCATCTTTTGATATGAAGTAGAATAAATTGGAAGCTCTATTTGTTTTCTTTTTGAGGAGATTATAATGTTTACATTCATATTTTTGATTTGTTGACTTGATATTTAGAGATGGGTAAATATGCTTGTAGTCAGTGTTTTAGCTACAGATATTGGTTGGTGTGATGAATTTAAATTTCAATTGAAAAAACAAAGATTTGGTTATTTGTTCACTATAAAAATGAATTATTGATTGGATAATATTCTATATGGTGAACATAGGCACTTGGTTTTAGGTATAATATAGTATGTTGTTTTTTAACATGGATTAGTTTTATAATGAATTAAGTGATTATTCAACAATTAAAATTTTTAGATGATATGTGAGGATCATGTAGAAGGTATTCTAATTTTGATTACTTTTGAAATATAATAGGTTTATTTGCCCAACATTGAGTTTTGGTATAAATTTTATTATATAAATTTCAATCTCATTTATTGAAATTTGTGAAAGAATCATTTCTCAAAATTAGACATGGTATAATTTATTTGGTTTGGTGTATATAAGTTGATAATTTTCATATAGATAGTAATCAGGGTTTTGTTTTGGTTCAAATTTCAGTAAGATGTTAGGCTAGAGTCCAACTCATTATTATAACTCACATGATGATAGTTGGGGACATAATTGGGAATAACATAGATAAGATACACCTAAATAATTTTTTTTCCCTAGAGTCCATAATTTTAAGGGTAGAAGGACTGGTAGGGTTATCCCTAGACCCTATAATTATGGAACATGCATGTCAATCCATTTTTAAGCATTAGACCTCATCTTTTGAAATATTTTGAATGCTCTACCTTTAAATCATGTAAATAACTAAGGTAATTGATGTTAAAGAGGACCTCCTTAGAGATCTCATTATCATGGATGAGGAACTATAAGTAGTTCCTCCCAAAAAATGCATATTACTTTATAATATGATCAGAATCCTACTCCTCACCATTCTTCTCGATATCAAGAATCTACACCTTGAAATGATTTATAGTTGATTGTAAAATTACATTCCCAAGATCTCGTGCCACTAAATACTAAGAATCCATCCCGTAAACCTAAAAATGATGTTATTAGTTGTTTGAAGTTAAGTCTTGTTGATTCTTCTTCACATATACTTGAATGGGAAAGGACAGTTCCTTCAAGAGGAAAGAGATGAAAACTCATTCCTACAAAATCTCTTGTGATCACTAGTATGGTCAAGAAGGTAAAGTTAGAAGTTGACAATGAAGATAATAAAGGTGGCATTGAATTGATAATTTTTTTGGCTAGAATAATAAATTACACTTGATATGTGATAGATAAGGGTCATCTATTAATTAGAATGTTATCTAACACAAAAGATTAATGGATGGATTGTTAAATTCTATGTGGACTTTTATGTTTTCTAAAACTTTAATAATAATTTAGTATTTTGATGACATGTGGATGGCTAGATAAGTTATGTTATTATTTTTAATTTTTTTAGATACTTTATCATATTGTAGTACTTTGATGATACATATTTATTTTTGATACTTGACAAGAGTTGAAATTTTACAACAATTGATATTTTGATTTTGAACATATATTGCTAAATTTAATGGATTAATGAAAATGGATATAGTGTTAGATATATTTAATTTTGTTTAAATCATTAAATTCATATTAATAATTAGCATAGTTTATTTATTTAAGTGGTAATAATAACTAAGCCCTCCCACCTATTTAGAGTTTGTCTTTAATCAGTCTATTAATATTTTATTTTGATCTTATAAGACTTATTTAAGTCTTAAATATAAATTCAAGTTATAAATTGACTTTATTTAAAAAGTCAATTAGACTTAACTAATAACTAATTAAAGTTAGTTATAACTTATTATTCAACTATTTATTAAAGATATTATTATAAATGAAGATCAAAGTGACATATCAAGAAGAGGGACATTACACAAATATTCTTAAAGACTCTAAATTGCTTCAAAGTTCATTCATTATACTCTTTCTATGTAATATATCTGAGATAATACAACTTTTACAGATGGACCAATGATACATTATCTGACGGTTATGTGATATGTTTAATCAATGTAGGTATATCTAGATTTCTTATTTTAATTTATAAATTGATTATTTGAACATTGTTAAGTTTAATATCTTATTATGATTGCAAATGTACAATCATATGAGAAGAATCCAAATTACTTGGTCTGAATAGTAATGATTACATCATTTCATATAACATGTTATTGATCTATTCAGATTATGTTAGTCATCATATCAAAGATTTTTGTATAGAAATATTATTTCTTAATAAAATTTATTTCATTTCTGCTAATATGACAAATTTGTTTGTATTTTATTTAGTTAGTTTTTAGTTTATGTTTTCATTTTAGTTCTAGTTTTTATTAGACTAGTTTATTTATTGCTTTCCTATTACTTTATTTAGTTCTTACTTTATTAATTATCATTTGTTTATTAATCTCTAGTTATTATCTTTATAGTTGTTTAGTTTTATTTGTGGTTTATTTAATTCTCAATTATTTATTTGATACCGTAATATTATTTTGATCTTACATTAATAATTTATGTTTAGATTATCTTTATCTCTTAAGATTTAAGTGTTAGGTCATTTTGTTCTTAGATTTATTTTGGTTTTATATTTAATTTTAAGTAATAGATTAAATTAGTATTAATTTATTATTTTCTATTACTAGTAATTATTTCTCTTTTCTCTTGTTTAAATTAGTTTTCTATTTAGTGTAATTATCTTTCTTTTTAAGTAAGTGCTTAATTAATTATAATAGTTTTTATTTCTTTTTCATTGTTTGGTCTTCATTGTTAGTTGTTTTACTTGTCTTTCAGCTCTTTCTATTTATTTTTATTTTGATCTATTTTCAGTACAACATGAATATCAGAAGATTATAGATGGTTTAATAAAACAAATATATTATAAGGAAAAAAATCTTTCCTTAAAGAAACTATCTTATCTATAGGTTTTCTCTATCATATCGGTTATATTATATAATTATAATTTATTTCCTTCATTTAATTCAAAGAGATATTTAGTTTTTGAAATTATAATGAATTATCATTCAATATTTGATGTATTTGTTATTTCCTAGAACATATAAAAAAAACCCTTGCACATCTTTGAGATACTTCATGACCTTTTAGACCCTAACTATTAGGTTGATACAATTCTATCTTAATAGTTGAAAGGATTGATTCGTTGACATGACAATTTTGATCACCAACAAATTTGGTCACTCTGCTGGGGAATTTTTTCAAAAATATTATCTTCTTTTTTTCTCTTTATCCATGACCATTGGAGCTCCTCCTCCAATTATTCAACCCCTGATTGATATTATTGATGACCAAGTTGACATTGCTTTTAATCTAACTCAATTTATATGGTATAAAAAACCTTATAATTTACCTCATATTATTGAAGTTATTAATGAAGAATAATAAGAATAAGAAATAATGAATTAGTAGCAAATCTTTCATGTGAGATACAAAGTCATATTCAAGAAACTAATCAACAAATCAAACAAGAAATAAAGTAGATTTTGATTATCAATCCTACACCTAGGATTCATTTTATTTTGGAATATTTTCATCCTAAATATAA
The DNA here is from genome assembly GCA_037957365.1 of Torreya grandis. Taxonomy (NCBI): domain Eukaryota; kingdom Viridiplantae; phylum Streptophyta; class Pinopsida; order Cupressales; family Taxaceae; genus Torreya; species Torreya grandis. The sequence continues at coordinate 267,713 of JARHVA010002582.1, read as the reverse complement.
TACATATCCTACTGAGCTTAATACAACTTTAGCATTAAATCAGTGTGGTCCAAAGTTAAATCTACTCAAAATGCAAATGGAAGAACAATGTCCATAAATTTAGCAAAGAGATCAAGACTTGATACAATGCCTTAAATCCAATAATCAAGCTGATGAAATAGATAATTAATCTAATTATGATGATTAGGTACCTCAACATTTATAAAATCCTTGGATTCATGGAAATCTTATCAATATCGGTGCTCACCCAAGTAAGCTTGCTTCATAAAAAGGTCTTAATATTCCTATGTTTTCTATAAGTCCTAGAGAATCATGAGAAGATAATTTATATGATTTTAGATAAATTCATGCAAATACTATAATTTAAAAGGTTTCTCTTAGATTTTTTTTCTCAAATGTTAGAGGGGAAAACTTATTATTAGCCAAAATTTGGCTACTTTGAATGAGGATCATTCAAAACTTTACACTTACTTGATCTTAACTTTGTTGATATCCATCATAAAGACTTTATCTTTGTTATTAGTGATCTAATTTGATCGGTAATGTGTCTCCTTTGGCAACCTATAGGGTTAATTATGATGGTCTAATTGGAAAATAAGGCAAGTCATGTTGTCTTGTCATCAAATAGTCATTCCTCATGGTATTCATTTTATGTTTAACAATGTTTGAGGTAAATTTGACAAAGTTAAGGTAAGTGAGAAATCAAGTCAATGTGGATGTATGCCAATGAGATAAGGTGGTAACCCTAAAAGGAGAAAACATGGTTTAAATTTGGTCAAGTTGGTCAAAGAAGCAAACTAGTAAGTTAATTACTTTATTATTTAAAGTAATTTGGAGACTTTAAGGTAGTTTTTATTAGACTAAGGTATTCCACTACTTTAGTCTCATTGTGATTTCCAATGCTAAAGATGAAACTTGATAGTCATTGTGATTCTTTAAAGTAATTTGGAGAGTTTAAGGTAATTTTTAATAGACAAGAAATATTTATTTTTATCAATTTACAAGTTGGTGGTAAAGGGATTTTGATGAATTCAATGTTTCAAGCTAATGAAAACATGTTTTCAATGTTATAACACTAATTATAAATATATAAAATTATACACAAGGTCATTTAGTAGTACCTCAATTCTTACAAATCCTAAAACCCTTCACAAGCATAGTGTTATTTCTAGGTTGCAAGTGTTAGGTGAAGAATGAAAGGGCATAGTATTGATTTTTTGAGAAGTTTGAGCATAAAAAAATTGAATAAATTTATTCAAAATGTTTTAAATTCATAAATTATATTTATACCTCATTAATAAACCATTATTTCTATAAAAAAAAGACTACACTTATATACACACAAGGTAGTTGTGTACATGCTTAGAATGAACACCTATATCTGCCTATAAGAACATTAGTAATTCATGCAACTCGTGAAATGGGTTGATAAATAAAGGATTATTTAAAGTGAATAGAGTGTTGATAGAGTATAATACAATATTTTAATTTGTTGATATGAGAGGAAGATACATATGGAGGAGTACACTTAGACACACCAAATGCTTTTTTTGGAAGAGACACACAGGCCTATTATAGATCCAAATGAAGAAGAGTATAAGAGATACAAATTAACTATGTGAAAATACACGAGAATATTTTAAGGTATTGGAATTCCATGGAGATAACATGAAAAAACAACAATTAATAAACCTAAATTTCCTCCTATAGTATAGCATTGATAAGGTGAGTTGAAAGTGGTATGATTGTGCCTAAGACCTAAAAGTGAGAGTCCAAGTGACATGTAGAGTATTGGATCAAGTTGTGTGAGTGATTAGAATACATTTATTGATAATGGATCAAAGTATATCAGCCTAATTTATTCATGAGTTTCAAAGACTTATTGAAGACCAAAGGATACAGTCAGGTAGTCCTGATCAACACACACAAGCCTATCATAGGAAAATGAGGAGTAAAAGGATGTTTGTGATGAAAACGTTTTGATAAGTTTATAAATAGTAAATATGGGTTTGTTATCCATGTTTATATCACCCAAAACACTAATGTGTAAATGAGGAGAAGAGGTGATTCAAATTTGTAGTCAAGTAAACCTAGTTAGAACCTACAGATAGATTTTAGGTGAAGTTGATGAAAGGGTATTGACCCTTTGCTTAAACCATGAGGTCATGATAATAATTAGAGACCCTTTACAGAACAAGTTAGAGGCCTTTAGATTTATTATGGGGAAAACAAACACTCAATAAAACATTCTTGAGCCCAAATAGGGGATAGGCCTAAAAGAGCCACTTACAAGTCTTTTCATGAAAGTGGAACTAATTGTGCAAGTGTTAAGTTGGATGTGAAGAATAAATGGGATATAAAGGCTTATAGGACCTAGGTAAAGACTCTCACAAGATTTAAACCTAGAGGAAAGAGGAAGAAATGACCAAATCAATATAGTTAGGGTCAAAAACCATAATCTGCCCATAAAGTAAGCACCTTTGAGAAAATGTTGAGAGCCATGATATGGGTATTCTTAAGTCATTGGAAACCATTCTAGCTAATGAAATGCATTTTTAAGGCATAAATGACCTTTCTTGGTTTTCATGCTTAGTCTACCTACCCAAGAGACTAACTTTTGATGCTTATAACTTCATGGAGGATATGCATGGTATAAAATGGACATTAGAGGTGGTAAGAGGTATATTCTACTCAAAACTCCTGGAATCAATTCGTTGATTAGGTATCTGATCTATATGAAAAATCAATTAGAATATAAATCATTCAAAACCCCTTGTTACCTTGTGAAGAGCCTTAGAAAGCACTTTTTAAAGCTCAAAATTTCTAGGAGGTTTTACATGGGGATAATTGGAATTTGGATAAGTTTGGGAGTTCATCTTACTCCCATTATCTGGGATTAGTTCTTTGATTGAATCCCTATATGTTATGAACAATTGTTAAGAAACCATGCTATTTAAAACCCTCTTTAAACCCTCATAATAACCCAATGGTATAAATCTATCCTACAAGTGACTCAAATGGGTGAGATTAAACTTGAGAATGATTGATCAGCCTCTATATATATCTTAGGCCCTTAATGAGGTAGAGTTATAGCATGTCCCAAAGACAAAGTATATGAAAATGGCCTAAAAGGCATAGTTTCAGAGCTTTGTATAAATATTTGGCTATATAAAAGCACCCTTATCAATTGAAGATACCTATGGATTATGGGGAAAGTTTTAAGAGTCTTATATAAGTTACTCCAGAAGACTATATGAGGATGTAATAAGTTATAAGTCCTTGAGACATTCTAAGATGACTAATTCTCTCTTGTTGGCATGAGAGAATCCTAATTGTAAACCCCTAGAACACTATGGATATATTGATATCCATTGGAACACCACTAATAACATTGGTTGATACTATTTGGATCTTTATTATATCATGAATAAGTCCAATTAGGGGACTATAAGTAGGCTTGAACATGATATATTAATATATCATTAAAAATCCGCAAGAGAGAGGTGTAGTTAGATTAATGGATTTCAAGACACCTAAGGGGGTATGATGGTCACTAAAATATCATTATATAAGACTCATAAATAGATGGAATGCATAAATAACAAGTCAAAATGGTAGTTGAAGGTAATCTTGATGATCAAGAATGCCACTTGTCACTCTTAGAAACAATAATAGGCAGTTACATAATGAGGTGTATGAGTCATTAAGAAGGTCAAGAGCTACTCTATGCCACTCTTAATTAAGATAAGATCATTTCAAGTATACACATGTTGATAAAGGAATCCATAACTACCACCTATAGACATTCTTTTTGGTAACCTACTTCTTCATGAGGGGACACTTGGCATAAATATCTCTAACAATCTCTTTCTTAGTCTCTCTCATTATCTTCTATATATACAACTTGTTTTATATTTTTAGTGGATCCTCCACTTGATTATGGTTAATACCTGCTTATTTGTATGCCTTTAATCAATGAAGACTATTGGTTTTACCTTCTCTTATGACTATAGTTAGTGTGCATGTATGGATAATTAATATTGTTAAGTGATTTGCTTAGTCTTCCTTGACATATTATCATATTATAACACCTATATGCAGTTAGAAAGATTCTCTTGTAGGTCATGTGAAGTTTCCAAGTGAGGTGTAAGGGTTGAGATTAGTTATCTACTCATTAGTGTCATATTAGACCTCTTGTTTAGCTCTCCTATACCAAGCATCTATCATAACCTTCACATTCAAAGACTGATGTAGGAGATTCACATTAGAATTAGAGTATTTTTAGACTATTCTCATGGTTGATGTGTACATATAACTAGTTGGTATTGGTCAATTAGTTTGGCGTACCACCTCCTTAGGTTATTTTCAATCATATCTAACCTTTTCCCTTGAAATAAAATTAGTAGTAGTGTTTCTAGGTGATAAATCAAATGGATATATCCCTTACCTATAAGTTTAATCCAAATTTTAAGTCACCCAAAACTTAAGACTATTCCCATGTATCACCTTAAGTGGGGAGGCTTGAACACTTTCCTCAGGGGTGAAAATTTTGGTGGTAATAGTTCTGGCAGGGATTATGGGACATGGTTTTCATCCATTGAAGGGTTTTTGGTGCTAATCTTTATTACATTAGCCTTTGGAGACATGAATTCAAGAACTAATGGTGAATTCAAGTGAATCTCAAATGGTATAATCAACCTGTGTCTAAAATTAGAAAATTAGTATGTATGCTACTTATTATTTTGGTTAAGATACATATATATACCATCATATTCTTGATATCAAGCTGGTGGTATTCATGGTTTCACCCCAAGTGGAACTCAATTTTTAGCATATCAACCTTATCAAGGTCATCAATAGCCTTATGTGCATCCTCCCAATCCAATTCAACCTCCTTGGTAGTCTACTCATCCCTCTAGCCAACCTTGTCAAAGTCATTTTAATTCTATTATATATTTATTTGAATTCAAACAAACCCTTGTAAGTTTAGAAATGAAAATGAGTCAAATTGATAAATATAGGGAGCTTAGCTTGACTGTCTATGATCCTTCTAGTCAAATTGAAAACACTCAAATGATGAAGAATCTTGTGAATTCACTTAAGACTGGGTGGGAAGTTATTGAGATATAAAACCAACATCTTCCTATAGATTATGTGATAGAGATAATAATTATGATTCAATGTATTTAGAATAGATTTATACTTAAATAGAGGTAACAAATTTAATATGTTTAGTTTTGTATGCCTCCTCATTCCCCACATCAACCTGATTTTGCTCCAAACCTAACCCATGTTAAAATGTACCATCAAGAAATATCTATGCCTATGTAATATTCACCCATTATTCCTCAAGAGCCTAATACCATTCCATATTGGAGACATTCATATATGAATACCTCAAATTATGTCATGCCTACTCTTAAGAAAGAGACTTCTCCTTTGCCTATCCAAATTCAAGAAAAGGAGAAGTGTAAGGAAGCCCATTCAAGTGACATATCAAGTTATTTAATTTTTTTAATTACACTCCAACATTAGATGGTATCCATATATAAAATTCAATACATCTCTAAGTTTGACAAAGTAATATAATATTTAAAAGAGAAGAATACATCTTCTCTTTAGTTATCCATCCATTCAAGAACATCATGATCAACCTAGTACTCCTAAAGTCATAAGTTACAAGGATACTTTAAAATGTTTCAAGTAGGACAATGAAGTCTCTTAACTCCCACCCTCTCCTTTTGTGAAGGAAAACCAATTACATTGAGGGTGAAAGAGAGATATTCAAATGTGAAAGAGGATTTGTCAAAACTAGGTGAAGAGGTGGCAGTTCTTGAAAATGAAGATCAATTAATTGAAAGTGAGCCTCAATAAGGATATGAGGATAGTGTTTTTAGTGTGTATGATGAGTAAATATTATTGGTACTCCTATTTATCAATAAGGAAATAAATAAATATTTAAGGATGATTAGGAAAATGGTATTGATGGAGGAGTGCAATATATCATGGAAACTATCCCTTGCCAAAGTGATTTCATTGAAAAGAGTGAAGTAGAAGATCTTGATCATGCATAGAAGTAACTATACCATAGTTTCATGTAATTAATGGACTTTCTTGGAAAGCATGTGACTCCTCTAGAGCATGAAATTGAACTCTAAAATGAAGTTGCAGAAGTTGGTAACCTCCTAAAAGATGATGAATCAGGTTTGGCACAATAGAGACATGATGAGTTGAGTCTTGAATGGGCAGATTAGGTTTTATTATTCATGGAAGAAGATGAAGACCAATATAGTTCTCATGGATTGATACTTTATTAAGAAGAAGGTGACTATGCAAAAGTTGAATAGGTTGAAACTAAACATGAGGTAAATCTTCTTGAAGGTACACTGTCTATTGATATTATTAAACCTCATGAGTAGAAAATCAAACTTGAAGAAGATATCTTGCATCCTTGTCATGAATCTTTTTCAATCATATGAATCATTTGATTAGCATGTTATTCCTCAAAATAGTGGAAAATTTGAAATTGATCTTGGTATGCTTTCAAATGATGAAGAAGAAGATGCCTTTTGGGAAGAGCTATAATTTTTTCCTCTAGTTTGGATGGTGAATCTATATCCCATGAGGAGAGTGATAATAATGTTGTCTTGGCCAATGAGCATGATCAAGATATGGATGAGAAAGCTCTTCAATATAACACCATGTTTGATGACCTTGTTGAGGTTTTAGAAGGTATTGAAGACATGTGGGATTCCTACTTAAAAATTTTCAATGAGTTTGAATACTATGGTAGGCCATCACCATAAGAATAACAAGAAGAAGTTGTTGATGAGAGGTACATAGTTCCTAACAAGCCAAAAAATCTTCCTATTCATCACCAAGAAGTTCAAATCCATGGCATAACAAGGTATGATGAATATGACACACTTCAAAATGAACATGATATGGATTTTGATGAGCCAATAGAATATGAAGTTGAGAATGATGTTTCCTTTATGAGTCAAAACATAGTCACTTTGGAGGTCTCTCACATTACCAAAGATGAAAAATAGTATGAGGTGAGAATTGAAGATCATGATGAGTTTGTCTTTCTGGGAGACATGTTTTCTATTGTAGACCCATTTGAGATAAAGACAAAGAAGATGATAGTCAATAAAGGAGTTGGTCAAGTAATGATAAAGTTTGATCAATAACTTACAAATCTTCTTTAATCATCACATGAAGGTGATTTAAAGAGTTTTCCTTTTGATCCAGGTGGATCAATTATAATAGGTTAGTTGTCTATAGTATTTCTTGTTTTTCTTTCCCTTTAAGTGATTTATAACACAGTGTGTTTTGTCTTATTTTTTGTTTTGTGTGTGTGTGTGTGTGTGTGTGTGTGTGTGTGTGTGTGTGTGTGTGTGTGTGTGTGTGTGTGTGTGTGTGTGTGTGTGTGTGTGTGTGTGTGTGTGTGTGTGTGTGTGTGTGTGTATTCGTGTGTTTGCTTTTGTCTTGTTATGTAGGTGAAAGAAGTTAATTGTTTCAATTATTTCAATAGGTTTTTAGTTAAGTAATAGGTCAAGTCATGCTTTGTGTTGAGTTGAGATGACTCCATTGCCCAATGGATGGACTAAACAACTAGTCCAAAGTGTATTTCATTCATGTAATCCTAATAGGTCTCCAATGATGTTAGCCAAAATTTGGCTACTTTGAATGATGATCATTCAAAACTTTACACTTATTTGATCTTAACTTTGTTGATATCTATCATGAATAATTTTTCTTGGTCATTAGTGATCTAAGTTGATAGGTAATGTGTCTCCCTTGGCATCTTATAGGGTAAGTTACGATGGTCTAGTTCGAATTTAAGGAAAGTCATGTTGTCTTATCATTAAATAGTCATTCCTCATGGTCTTGATTTTATGTTTAACATTATTTGAGGTAAATTTGAAAAAGGTAAGGTAAGTGAAAATAAATTCGATGTGGATGCATACCAAGGAGATAAGGTGGTAACCCTATAAGGATAAAACATGGTCTAAAGCTGGTCAAATTGGTCAAATAAGTAAACTATTAAGTTAATTACTTTGTTATTTAAAGTAATTTAGAGAATTTAAGATATTTTTTATTAGATTAAGGTGTTCCACCACTTTAGTCTCATTGTGATTTCCAATGTTAAAGATGACACTTTCTATTCATGAACAACTATGAAGGTTTTATCCTTGGATAAAGACATTTTGAGTCAGCTAACACTTGTGACATGTCTTAGTACTTGTACTTGACTCTATTCTCCCTCTACAATATCTTGGTAATGATTTTCCAACATTAGAGTATCTATATAACTATCATCCATCATGTTTCCAACATATAAATGAGGAGTTATTAAAGGTTTTTAGATAAAAGAGGTTTGTGAAATGTTTTTCCATGTTCATATAGGTTAGAAGAAGAATTAAGATAGTCTAGTTCAGCATATCCAATAACTCTAAGAGTTAGAACAATCAGATTCTTTAAGAAAACATGTTTTTAGAGGTCTTGTGTAGAGGGTTTCTAATGGTTGGCAAGATGAAAAATCTCAAATAGGTCCCCATGGTCTTTTTTTATATAAATTGATGCAATAAAAGGAGGTATAAGTCCAGAAAATGCAAACACATACTCATTTTCCCTATCAATCTCCTTAGAAGCTCAAAATAGGCAATCAAGGTTATGTTTGGTCTATACAAAGGACAAAGAGTTGAGACCTAAGATCTTGGGTAGAGTAGGGGGTCATTATTCACTTACACTTTGTGGCATTAGTTTCTTGGTTAAGTCCCTTACCTCTATGAACAATAGCTAAGAGTGTGATGGGCTCATAGTGTCTCATTCATTCTTTAAGGCCAAGTTTACCTCTATACTTCCACATCTAAGCTATATGAAGGAATAATTGTATGTTTTATGAGCCCTAATTGGTTTTTATAACTCTTTCACATCATTTTCCAATCCTATTTGGCATGTGTGAGCAATCAAAAGACAAGAAATATTTAGTTTGATCAATTTATAGGTTAGTGGCAATCGAGATTTGATGAATTCAAGATTTCAAGATATTGAGAGCATGATTTAAGGTTATGACACTACCTTTTCATCTCTACAATGTTCCATAAGGTCATTGAGTATTCCCTCAATTTTTACAAAACCTAAAACCCTTTACAAGCATTGTGCTTTTTCTAGGTTGTAGGTGTTAGGTGAAGAGTGAAGGGTATAATATTGATTTTGTGAGATGTTTTAGTAGAAGACAAGTGAATAAATATATTAAAAATGCTTTTAATTCATAAAGTCTCTTCATAACTCATCAAGTCACCTTTAGGGCTCAAAAAATCAAAGAGACTATGCTTAGATACACATAAGTTAGATGTGTACATGACCATAATGAACACCTAAAACATCCTCTAAGAACATGAGGAATTCATGAAATTAGTGAAATGGGTTAAGGTACAAAGGCTTATTTAAAGAGTCTTGATATAGGATAATACAATAGTTTGACTTGTTGATATGAGAGGAAGATACATATGGAAGATTACACTCAAGCACATTAAATGCCTTTTATTAAAGAGGCACACATGCCTGTTATAGACCCAAATGAATAAGAGTATTAGAGAACCAAATGAAGTATGAAAATAAATTATAAGATTTTAAATTATTTTAATTTCATTTATATCACATGCAACAACAATATTCAATAAACCTAAACTGCCTCGTATAGGCTAGCATAGATAAGTTGAGTTGTAAGTGGTATGATTGTGCCTAAGAACTAAAAGTGAGAGTCCAAAAGAGATGCATAGGATTGGGTAAAGTCGTGTGAGTGATGATAATAACTTGTTTTATAATTTATCAAATTATATCAACCTCCTTGATTCATGAGTGTCTAGGACCTATTCAAGACCAAAGGATGTAGTTAAGTAGTCATGATCAACACACATAGGCCTATCATAGGAAAATGAGGATTGAAAGGATGTGTGTGATGATAAAAAAGTATTTATAAGGTTTAAAAGATAAAATATTGGTTTTTTATCCATGTTTATATAACCCAAAATACTAAAGTTTCAAATAGGAGAAGATTTAATTCAAATTTGTAGTCAGGCAGACCTAACTACAGGCAGATTTTAGGTGAAGTTGATGAAAGGGTGTTGACCATTAATTGAACCATAAGGTCATGAGAATAATTATATACTATGTGGAGAACATGATAGAGGAATGTATACTTATTATGGGGATAAAAACACTCAAGAAAGCATTATTGATCCAAAATAGGAGATAGGCCTAAAAGAGCCACTTACATGTCTATTCATGAAAGTGGGATGAATTATGTAAGTGTTGAGTGGGATGTGAATAATAAATGGGATAAAAGGTTTATATAACCTAGGCATATACTCTCACAATATTAAAAGCCAAAAGAAATATGAATAAGTGACCAAAGCTAGATAGTTAAGGTCAAAAATACTAATCTACCTACAAACCCTATGTATAAGCAAGTTAGTCCTAAGGATAAGTTGGAGAGCAAGAATATTTGGGAAAATGTTGAGAGACATGGTATGGGTATCCATGAGACATTGGAAACCATTCTAGCCAATGAAATGCATTTTTGAGGCTCTTGGGGCCTAAAAGACCTTTCTGAATCATCATGCTCAATTTCCCTACCCAAGAGACTAACTTTTGATGCTCAAAACTTCATGGAGGGTATGCATGGTATAAAATGGACATTTTAGTTGGTAAGAGGGGTTTCCTAATAAAAAATCATAGAATTAATTCATTGATTATATATTTGACCTATATGAATAATCAGTTATAATATAAACCAAAGCTTTTATGCTTCCATAGTCCATAAAATAACAAGTAATCTTTTCTAGAAAAAAACTTTCTAGTTTTAAATATCAACACATTTTGGATACACTACTATGATCCTTCATCAGGAAATTGTTTTTATGTGAGAACAATAGGACCTTGCTTCTAAAAGAGTAAAGGAAAAATGATTATTGTAAAAAAGTTTCCAAAAAAGGAACAAGATAGTCATTACAATAAGTTACTAAAAAACATAAAACAATAGAGATAAAAAATTCTAATTAATGCCTTAAATATAAACATAGTAATTAAAAAGAATTAATATTATAATATTTTTTAATTTGAAGATTATTTGGTTTTATTATTATTATTTTAGAGTGTATTAAAAGAAAATAACCTAATATATATATATATATATATATATATATATATATATATATATATATATATATATATATATATATATATATATTAATGAGTAAAGACTATTTAAAATAAAACAAGAAATCTAACTTAGGAATAACAAAGATAAATTAAGCCTAAAAAATTAAAACATGATTACCTTCTAACCACAAAGGATAGCAAAAACATACTAATTATTTTTATTATTTATAAACTACTAGTTTCCAAGCATGGCTAATCTCTATCCTTTCATATCTATTCATAATATTAGGGTGCTTCAAAATTTCTATGGATTATCTTATTTTTATCTTATGGTAATGATCTTCAACTACTAAAATTTTAGCATCCTCAATATTGATTGCATATTATGAATTGAATGAGTGTTCCGCAAGGGCTGATTTTTCTTTTCCAAAATCTTTATCTTATCTTTTTTTCCTCTTATGGTAATGTTCTTCAATATTTAGGAAGGTCTATAGAAAATGAACACATATAGACCTTTATTTGCATGCCTCCTCCCATCATCATCCTGACTAGAAAGTAGGGGTCATAAAAACCCTAATCACTAGGGCTTTTAACATTTGTGATTAGGAGACCTTTGAAACTAGTTCTGCATGTGGACAACATTTGAAACTAGTTTTTTCTTGGCAAGTTGGACCCCCTGAGTGCGACTGGTGGGATCACAGATCTAATGGAGGACACTGTTGGTGGTAGTGCCTCTAGGGATTTGTTCAAAATTTTGGTAGTGGATAGTCCATCCAATGGATGGAAGAAGGCACTTATAGGTGAAAAGACATGCCCCTCAAAAAGCATGATGAGCCTCCCTATTATCTTAGAGGACATGGCCCTGCATATCCTAGATGATCTGGTGGAGGAAATCATGGCATCCATGGACCTTATGTTGGTAGGTAATTTTTTTTCTTTCTGTCCTAATATCAAAATGATTAGGAAATTGGTTCTATCTAGGTGGAAAGTTAAGTGTATTGTTTCGATCACTACCGTGGCAAGAGGCCTATTCCTGTTTAGTTTTACAAATAGGGAGGACATGATCGCTACTCTTGCTGGAGGACCATGGCTATATGGCCCACATTCTCTTACCTTATGCTTGTGGAAACTAGGATTTGATCCTAACTCAGACCTTAATAAGTCTGCTCCTACTTGGGTAAGACTGCCAGGGTTCCCTTTGGAATTCTAGGATGAATTTTTTTTCAAAGCTATTGGGAATTCTTTGGTCAATATGTCAGTATAGATCATACAACCAGAAAAAAGTCTAGATGTGTGTACATTAGACTTTGTGTCAATGTTGAAATAAATAGGACTCTCCCTATGACCATAGAGCTAAACTCTAAATATGGGACTTGGACTCAGTTGATCACTTATGAAAATGCTACCACTTTCTGTCAAATATGTAAGAAAAAGGGACATTTAATGACACAATGCACAGTAAAGCAAAAGGGGAGAAAAGATGATTCCCAGAATAAAGGGGAGGATCAGACTCTTAATTACAGAAAGAATAGTAAGTAAGAAATGGAGAGTAATGTGGAAAATCTTGACAACATAAAAAAGGGAGAGGAGGAGATAGGAAAGGAGGATATCACTAGTAGTGAGAGAAAAGTTGTCCCAAAGGAAAATATAGTATAATCTAATAGTCAGAAGGCTATATTTAACACAACCAACCCTCCAGAAAAATAGGCTAATATGTCTAAGGAAGGAGAAAGAGGTAACCTTTTGATATAGGAAGTCAATGAAGAAGATAAAGTTCTAAGAGTTGGAATGGAAGAAGAAACTCCAAAAAGTCCCACTAAAGGAGAAGCAGACCCACAGCTAAATATAGACATTTTCCATGCTCTGGAAGTTGGAGACCAAGTAGGAAATTGCTTAGCAATAGGTGTAATAGGACAAAGTGGTAGTAATGAACATGAGGAATGGGTTACCCCAAAGAAAAAGAATCGAAAAGGTAAAAAATTTGTAGATGTTAGCACTAAGCCCAAACAAGGGAGGCCAACCCTAAGAGAAACAAGACAAAGAGAGATTACTAGGGAGATTACCAGTGGTAAACAAAATACACTGGAGACCCAACCCCCCAAACCCTCTAAATGAGAATATTATCTTGGAACTTGAGGGGCTTTAACAGTCCCTCAAAGTAGTTTGAGGTTAAAAACTACATTTTAGATAATAAATTAGATATTTTATTACTCCAAGAAGTCAAGATGAATGAGGAGAATTTTATGAAAATTGTTGCCTATATATGGCCTAAGGTGGCTTTTTACATTAGTCCTACTAAAGGGGCTTTAGGGGGGATTGTCACTATGTGGAATAGTGCTAAAATCTAGGGGTCTCTTATGGCTTATAATAAGCACTTCTTGATTACTAATTTTTCTATGAAATCTTTGAACTGGTCGTTGATCAATGTCTATGGACTGAATAACAGAGCTTTGAGACAAAAATTATGGATAGACCTGAGCAGTTTAGGAATAATCCCCAAAACATTAGATGGATGTTAGTTAGATATTTTAACAATCCTCTATACCCTTCTAAAAAATAGGGTGGAATTATGGATTACTTGGACATGTTTGACTTTGCTAAATTCATCAATGATTGGGGATTATTGGACATAGAGCTATAAAACAAAATTTTTACCTAGACCAATAGAAGAAGAGGAGATCAAATGATTTAGGTTAAATTAGACATATTTATTATATCAAGCAACTGGAAGGATTATCATAATATGCAGGCACAGGCTTTCCCTAGAACCATGTCTGACCACTACCTAATCTTCCTCAGTTGGAGGGAATAGGAACATTCTAGACCTTCCCCATTCCATTTTGAAGCTATGTGGATCAAACACAAAGACTTTAGACAAATGGTGGCCCAATGGTGGAAAATTCCTATTCAAGGTACTCCTATGTTCATAATAGTCAAGAAACTCCAACACATTAAACAAGAAGTTTATGGATGGAATAGATACAGCTTTGGGCAGGTCTTCCAGCAGAAGAAAAATATAGTGGGAAAACTCAAGGATATACAACAACTGATAGATCAAGGGGATGACTCTGAGGACACTTTAGAAGAAGAGAATATCTTGTCTTCAGAATGGAAGAATCTTATGGAAATAGAAGAGGTTTTTTGGAAATAGAAATCATGTGTTCAGTGGCTTAAAGAGGGGGATAGGAACATTGCCTTTTTTCATCTCTCAACTATAAAACATAGGAAAGCCAACTCAATAACTAAGCTTGTCCTAGATAATGGCAACATTATTACTGAGGATAATGAAACAGGGGAACAAGCTAGGACTTTCTTTCAGAATCTGCTTACGAAATAAAATAATAATGATAGAATCGATAGACCTATGAATCAATTTATTGATAAAATCCCTTGTTTGATAATGAAAGAAGATAATATGGAGATGTTAAAGCCTATAACTAAGGAAGAAGTCCATGTTATTTTATTCTCTATGGGTGATTTTAAATCCCTGAGTCCTTATGGCTTTCCTCCTATATTCTTTTAGGAATATTGGGAGATAGTAGGAGTGGACCTCATGGCTGCTATGTGTGATTTTTTTAAATCAGGTAAACTTTTGAAATAAGCTAATAATACCTTCATAGTACTTGTTCCTAAAAAATCACAACCTTCACACCTCACTGATTTTAGGCCCGTTAGTCTATGTAACACTGTGTATAAGTTATGTACTAAAATGTTGGTCATGAGGATTCAACCTTTGCTAGAAAAAATTATTTCTCCTGCTCAAAAAGGTTTCATCCTGGGTAGGCAAATTCTTGATGTTGTGATAACCACACATGAGACTATTCACTACATGGATAAGAGCAAAATCCCTGGTATGGCTCTCAAGCTTGATATTTCAAAAGCTTATGATAGATTCTTATGGACTTTTTTGTTCCAAGTGATCAGAAAAGTTGGGTTTAATGATAAAATGTCTCACTTGTTATGGAATGCGATCTCTTCTACAAAATTATCAGTGCTGGTTAATGGTGTTCCTAGAGGGTTTTTCTCATCCTCAAAAGGAATTCATCAGGGAGACCCTCTCTCCTCGTACTTATTCATCATTATGGTTGAGGCACTGGGAAGATACATACAAGCAGATATAGCCTTAAAAAAGCTAGTGGGCATCAAACTTGCCTCCTCCCTTCATCCTATGGTGGTACAATAGTTTGCGGATGATACCATCTTCTTTGGCATCTCATTGGTGATTGAAGCTAGAAGATGGAAGAATATCTTAAATAATTATGCCAGAGAGTCGGGACAAAGGATAAATTTCTAGAAAAGCAATGTGTATTTCTTCAACACTCCTAATTAACTTAGACATATAATCATTGATATATTAGAATGTGCTAAAGCTGGCCTACCAGCTACCTACCTGGGTCTCCCACTCTTAGTCAAAGAGGTATCTCTTAGATTTTGGAATGGAATTATGGAAGGAATGCAGATGAATCTTCTTGGTTGGAAGGGGAAACTACTCAACAGTGCTGGTAAACTACAACTTCTTTAGGCTTCGCTGCAAGGTATTCCTACATACTTCTTACCTCTTTTTAAAATTCCTACATATTTTACTGAGAAACTAGAATAGATCCAAAGGAAATTTTTATGGATGGGAGTGGAAGACAAATAGAGAATGTCTTTAGTCAGATGGGAAAAAGTGTGTCTTCCAAAATCTCATGGTGGACTTAATATTGAGTCCATCAGGAACATGAACAAAGCCCTTCTCTCAAAAGTTAATTGGAACCTGATCCATAAAAACAATGATTGGGGGGAAATAATGTATGCCAAATACATGCATAACATTGATGATTCCAACTTTCTTCAACAGATGGGATTACCCCAGGGATCTATGATATGGAATAAAATGCTAAAAAGTAGAAGCCTTCTCAAACAAGGAATTAGATGGAAACTTGGAAATGGTTGGCATATTAAATTTTGGGATGATATCTGGTTAAAGGATAAGGCTCTCATCACATAGGGAAACTATGGAGAGATTTCTGACTTGACTACCTAATTTTTTGGAGATAGGGTCAGTGATTATATGGAAAATAATAATGGGATGAGGAGCTGGAAAAATCTTTTGGATTGCTGTGTGCACCAACCTAAGATTTTCTCAAGAGTTCGAGAGATCCAACAGTGCATTCAAGAGATCAGAATCCCTCTCTTTCCCTGAGAGGATGAAAAATACGGGTGGCCAGATAAGAATGGATCATTCTCTATCAAATCTGCTTACCATCTGCTCATTCTTGAAGCTCAGAATAAAGATGTATGGAAAAAGGTTTGGAATCATAAACTTATTCCAAAAATTAACATGTTTTGGTGTGCTACTGCTCATAACAAAATCCTTACTCAGGATAACCTTCAAAAGAGAGGGTTTACTTTTGTTAAAATATGTTTCCTATGTGGTTTAAAAGAGGAATCAATTTCACACCTCTTTATCCATTGTGAGTTTGCCCGAGAATTATGGGGCACAATACTTAACAACTTTGGTATTGAATGGGTCTACAATTTTGACCTTAAAGAAGCAATTCTCAGCTAAAACCCAACCTTCACACATCCCTGGCTTATGGAATTATGGAAGCAAGCTTTTCCATGTTTGAGTTGGACTTTATGGAAAGAGCTCTATCACAAAAAATTTAGGGACACTGCTAGAAATGCTTCTCAGGTGTTTAACTCCTTTGCTAAGACCATAATGTAAAGTGTTACAATAGCTCATATTCATGTTGTGGAGAAACCCATATCTCAAATTGAAAGCCAAATTATAGCCAAATGGAAGGTTTTAATCTAGATCCCTGGGTATAATAACTCCAAAATACTACAGAGACTTAATACTAAATGGATCCCCCCTAAACCTAACTGGATGAAACTCAACTTTGATGGGGCATCCAAGTTGGATGGTAAAGCTAGTGGAAGAGGAGTTATAAGAAATGATAAAGGATGGATGTCTGCTATCTATGCTGGTGGAATTAGATGTCAGAGCAACAACTATGCTGAAGTTATGGCTTTACTATGGGGATTAATGTTAGCTATATCCCTAGGAATAAGGAACTTGAATATACAAGGAGACTCTAAGATGGTCATAGATGCTATTAATAAAGCTTCAAATGTGGGAATCAAGCTAAAAGACATCATTACTAATATCTTATTTCTTTTACAAAAGTTTTTAAAAGTTGAGATTTCCCATACCTACAGAGAAGGCAATAGGGTCGCTGATGCTTGTGCCAACCTTGGGCAACAATTTGCAGGTTAGAGGGTGTGGTGATAAGGTGTTCATACCTTAAACATTAGGGAGATCATTCAAAAGGAGATGACTTGTCAAGAATGAGGTGTATTGATGACCCTAAAAATACCCCTGTTGATACCCCCAGTTCCTTTGTGAGCAAGAAGGGCAAGAAGAGAAAGGTTGATGAAGAGGAAGAAAATATTAAAGAGACTACAAAAGGGACCCACAACAATCTAGGTAGGGCCATGGGGGGCCAAAGTGGAAAATCTCACAAGCCTTCCAAAATTAATAAGGAAGGATTCCCCTCCAGAGTGCGAAGGTTGAGACAGATTGCTGGTAAACCAGCCCCAAAGGCCAAACTAATTGATTATTCAAAAAGTGCTTCGAAAGAAGCAAACCAAGAGGAAGAGTCTAAGGAGCTAGAAATCCAAGAAATTTTGGAGGACACTGGAGGGAAGTAGGCTACTAGGGATTTTGAGGTTACTGAGGAGCAAGGTGCTGACACTATGGAAACTACTAAAAATAAGTGGAAAATGTATGTCGAGGAAGTTGGTGAGGGCACTGAGAATGAGACTGATTTGAAAATTGAAATTGGGGCCCTGAAGGACTGCATTCAGAAGTTGGAGAAGGTCTTCGCTAAAGGGCTTTGTAATACAATTCTATTGAACATATCTATGCTGGAAGTGGTGGGTAATACTGGGTATGCTAACAATGCAGAGAATGAGAAACTCAATGATCTTATCAAATCAATAATTATGTAAGGGGAGACCTCTCTGACTTTGGTCTTCCCGTGGCTTGAGTTTTGTTTATGTCTATTGTTCTTGGTTGTGTCGTCGTCTCTCTAAAGGCATTTTTTGTTTGTTTTCCTTCTTGTCTTTTTTTACTGTATAGGGTTTGGCCCCTGGTTTGTCACCTTACTTTATCAAAAACATTTGTGATTAGGAGAACATCAATCCTAAAATCAAATATCTTAATAATTTTTTTAAAGTTAAATGGATACTTAGGTAAACAAAAAGCTAAGGTTATCAATCATGCTAAATAAAATATTAATATAACCAAAGATAATAAGTCTTTGATTGAAGGACCTATTGCTTATCTACCTTATGTTAAAGGCATTTTTAATAAACTAGCTAAATTCTAAATCACCAGAACATTTACTCCACTTTCCTTCCTATCAATAAGTTATGTATGATGTTAAGTTCTACCAAAGACACATTGGACCCAAACCTTAGGAGTGGTGTTTACAAGGTGGATTGTTCATGTGGTATTCTATACATTAGGGAAATAAGTAGGTCAGTAAAAAAATAGAATTAAATAGCATTCATGTGAAATTTATCTTGAAGAAACAAAAAATTGGCCCTTATAGAACACTCATTCAAGTCATAACATGTGATCAATATTGAGGACATTAGAATTTTAGTAATTGAACATCATTACCATAAGAGGAAAATAAGAAAAGCCTTATAAATTTTAAAACACCATAATAATATTAATAGAGATGAATGGATATAGATTATCCATGCTTGGAAACTGGTAGTTTATAAATAATAAAAATAATTAGTATGTTTTTTCTCTCCTTTATTATTAGAGGGTAGTTGTGTTTTAAAAAAATTTAGGCTTAATTTATATTTTTTATTCCTAAGTTAGATTTCTTGTTTTATTTTAATTGGTCTTTACTCATTAATATATATATATATATATATATATATATATATATATATATATATATATATATATATATATATATATATATATATATATATTAGGTTATTTTAATACGCTCTAAAACAACAATAATAAAACCAAATAGGCTTCAAATTAAAAAATATTATAATATTATTTTTTTAAATTAATTACATTTATATTCATGGCATTAATTAGAATTTATTATCTCTATTGTTTGATGTTTTTTAGTAACTTATTGTAATGGTTATCTTTTTCCTTTTTTGGAAACTTTTTTATAACTAGTTTTGCTTTAGTTTTTAAGAAGCAAGGTATTGCTATTTTCACTTAAAAAAAATTTCCTAATGAAGGATCATAGTATTGGATCTGAAATGCATCGATACATTTTTTACCAAAAAAATATTACATGTTAGAAGATAAACCATTTAAACCCCCTTGTTACCTTATGAAGACCCTGAAAAACCACTTTTTAAAGATCAAAAATTCTAGGAGGTTTTGTATAGTGCCAATTGGCATTTGGAGATGTTTTAGAGGTCTTCCTAGTTCCATCATTTGGTATTAGTTCTTGGATTGAATCCCTATAGGCTATGAATAATTGTTAAGAAACCATGCTACTTAAAACCCTCCTTAAACCCTCATAATGACCTGATGGGAGAAATGGATCATCTAAGTGCCTCAAATGAGTGCATTTGACCTTGAAATTGATTGAATATCCTATATGACTCTCATAGGACCTTAATGTGGTAGATTTATAGCATGTACCAAGGATAAAGTGTATATAAATAGTCTAAAATGTGAATTTGAAAACCTTTATGTAAAGATTTGGATATAAAAAAGTACCAATATCAATTGAAGATACATGTGGAGCATGGCCATAGGTTTAAGAGTATTATATAAGTTACTCTAGAATTTTATATGAGGCTGTAATGGTTCTAAGTCCTTGAAATAAGCTAAGATGAATAATGATCTCTTGTTGGCATGAGAGAAGCCTAATTGCAAACCCATGAAGACTATAGAGAGATTGATATCCCTTGGAACAACTCTAATATAACTAGTTGATACTCTTTGGAGCTTTATTAGATCATCAATAATTCTAATCAGGTGACTATAATAAGGCTTGATCATGATATATTAGTATATCATTAAAAATCCTTGAGAGAGAGGTGTAGTGAGATTTATGGGTTTTAAGACACCTAAGGGGGTATGATGATCAATTAAATATTAGTATATAAGAATCATAAATATATGCAAGGTGTAAACAACAAGGGTAGAGGGTATATCAAGGTGAGCTTGATGATCAATAATGCCACTTGTCACTCCTAGAAATAAGAATAGGTAGTTGTATATAAGGTGGATGAGTCATCAAGAAGGTTAGGAGTTACTATACACTACTCTTCATGAAGAGAAGATCATTTCAAGTATATACATGTTGGTAAAGGACTCCATAACTACCCACCTATAGACATTATTATTGGTAATCTACTCTTTCATGAGGGGACACTTATAATAAGTATCTATGATGCTCTCTTTCTCACTCTCTCTCATTCTATTCTATTTATACAACCTTGTTTGGATTTGTAGTGGATTATCCACCTAAGTATGGAAAATACTTGCTCATTTGCATGCCTTTGATCAATGAAGACTACTGGTTTTACCCCTTCTTATGACTATAATTAGTGTGTATATATGGATAGTTGATCTTGTTAAGTGATTTTCTTAGTATTCCTTGACATATTATCTTATTCTAACACCTATATGTAGTTAGAAAGATTCTCTTGTAGGTCATGTGAAGTGTTCAAGTGAGGTGTAAGGGTTGAGTATGGTTATCTAATCATCAGTGTCATCTTAGATCTCTTGCTTAGTTATCCTAGCCCAAGCATAAATCATAATCTTCAAATTGAAAAACTTATGTAGGAGATTTAGATTGGAAGTAGTGTATGTTCAAACTAGTATCATGATTGATGTGCACATATAGATCGTTGGTAGTGGTCAATTTATTTGGTGCATCACCTACTTAGTAAGCTTGTTTTCATCCATCTCTAATGCATTCCCTTGAAAATAAAGTAGTAGTAGTAATTATAGGTGATACATCAAAGGGATATAGCCTTTATCTAGAGGTTCAATCCACCTTTTAAATCATCCATAACCTAAGATTGTTCCCATGTATCACCTTAAGTGAGGAGGATTTAACACTCTCCTCAGGGGTTCAAATTTTGGTAGTAACACTTATCAAGATTTTATCAGTATTTCTTTGAAATAATTAGTTATTGGAATGATATTGAAGAATGGATATAAATTTGTTTTGTTAAACCCAAACAAGAGTTGTAACTAGTTAATGAGTTAGTAAATATTCCTATAGATTGAAGATAAACCATTTATCATTTTAATGGTAGATTTACTAGGATGCAAAAAAGATCCCACATGAGATTATACCTACAAAAATATTGGCAAGAATATATTTTTGTAATGCTTTACCTTTAAAATATAAAATGGTTTTAGAAGATAAGGACAATATGGATTATGATGAAACTGTAAATTTTTGTATTGAATATGATTTTTTTTTAAAACATTTTGATTTTAATGATAGATCTATAACAATTTTGAATTCTAATAATACAAAAAAATTACAAACCATTCATATTATTATTAATGATTTGGTCACCATTAAAAGTAAATTAGGTGATAAACCCTCTTCATTAGGTAAATCTTATTCTTCTCAAAAAGGTAAAATTGTTTAAAAAGTTCATTATTGTAATTTTTGTGAATTAGATCACATTCCTAGCACATGTATCACTGTACAAAAATTTAAAATATATATTCAAGGAAAGGATATTATTTATATTGACCTTGATGATAATATTAATATTTGTAGTGCTGATGAATCTTTATATGAAATCAAATCTACAAATACTTATGTTGTTAATACAAGGTAAACATATTATTCTAATTAGAAAGATAGTATAGTTAATAATCAATCTTCTTCTAAAAATTAGGATAAAGGCAAATGTACGTAGGATAATGTTGCATCTGACCATGTTATAATTAGTTCCCCAAAAAATAATCCTTTATCTATTCGATTTAATAATCCTTGATACCCACCCTATAAGCCCAAAAATTACATGCATATACATCATCTATATGTAGGAGCTTATAATATTATTAATGATTTGGCTACTATAAAGGCATGATTTTCATTATTAAAATCTACTATTTTCTTAGGAAAGCTTGATGAAATAAATGATGCTATTAAGAATCTAAATTATAAAGATGTTTTAAGATTTTAGGAAGACGACAAAAATCAAGAGCAATCTCGTTTCTCTATTTATGCTCAAATATGTGATCCTCCTCCTGATTACATACCTCTTTTTTATGTATAAGTTAAAATTAAAGATAAAATAATATATAAATGTATTTTAGATATCGGTGCATCAAAGAATATAATGCCAAAATTTATTGTTGGTCAATTAAGAATTTATTATGAAATAGATAATAGGAAATTTATAGTCTTTGATTCTCATCAAATGAAAAGTTGTGATAATTTTAGAGATCTTGTTATCAAAATTTCTCAGGATGAAAGGATTAGATGTATGACTAGCATTCACATTTTATAAATTTCTATAAATTATACCATGTTTCTAGGTAGAGATTAGTCAAAGGCAACTCATGCATTTGTTATAAAAGATACAACATGGGTTCCAATAGGAAATGAAATCACTTTTATTCAAAGAGGGGATTGGTCCAGTAATCCTATTGATTATTTACCTCCTATTATTTCTTATGTATAGATAATAATTGGTAATTACAAATTATTGACTCTATATGTGATCTGGGCAACAATTCATGCAATAATTTGGGTCATGGTTCCAACCCAATTGATAATAGAACTTTTGGGAGGCATAGATTTTGCACCGTAGCTCCAATTGACTCACCGTTTGAACCATTGGAAAGATAAGAATGAGGAGAAAATGGTGATATGTCATTGATATTTTATTGATGGATTTTGACCCCATAAAACCCAATAGAAGTGTACCAAATTTCAATTTTAGTAGTGTAGTCTAAAAATAGAAGTTTCTAAAAATAGTAATTCCTCTAATTCTGTATTATTTTAAATCATGGAAGTCAAACCACTTAATATCCCTTGATATTGCTGACCTTCCACATCCTCACCCTACTTTAAAAATGTGTATAAATTAATATGTAACCCAAAATGGAAATCAGACATCTCTTCCCAGAGATAAGCATATAGTTGTATTGTGATCTTGAGTAATAAAACATCTCTTCTCAGAGAATTCATTATTACCGTGTTATTTTTGTGTTCTTGAAATATTTGTCAACCAAAAATTATGAGTTTTGGATCAATATGAGCCTCAAAAATAAAAAACAAAATGTCCTTTTTAATAATTATTTGTTGTCTTTATATTTTGATTGTGCTTTTTCACAAGATGGTAGCTATGTGGGAATTTGTTTTATTTATCCTATAGGTAAAGTATTACGTTATTATTATAAATTGTCTTTTGATACTATTAATAACATAAAATAATTTTAATCCTTATGTTTAATATTATAAAAGGTCATAAAACTAAATGTCAAATAATTATAAGTTTTTGGGGTTTTTGAATTAATTATCAGACAAGTTGTTAGGGATTAACTTTTACATTAGTTTATTACATTGTGTGAGTTAGGATATTTACCGAGAGGTAATTATAATTGGATATTTTTTTAATTATTAGAATATTTTTGTAAATAATATTATGATAATAGATTAGAATATAATAATTTTTAGATATATTGTTGTGAGTTACAACAATATATCATATATAGAGTTTGCATAATCATATGGATTTTGGGGAGAAAGATTAATGGAGAGATAATCTCCATGAATATAGGAATAATTTTCCTCTATATATGTAATGTCCTGAATGGTTTTGATATCAGAGTGAATAATATAATAGTTTTGAATTAAAATATTTCATGTGTTTTATTGTCTCTATGTTTAACTCCTTATTTAATCTATGTGGATCTAAACAAGCCCCAACATCTAGTATCAGAGCAAGGGATCCTCCGATAGAAGTATAGAGCCATAAAAATTCTATCCATGAGAGTCATTATGCTTCATTCGGTCTATCAGTTCTAATGCGATTCTACTAAGATTTCATCTTGTATTGACTCCATTCAATATTCTATAATTTTTTTCATAACTCATTACCATTCTTCGATAACACTCACCATTTTCTCCATGCATGATTCAGATCATCATTCACCTCTAGCCATGGGATAGCCTATATGTGGTGTATTTCTTTGTTGAACTTTCAACACATTTTTTGAAGGATTTTTCATAAATTTGTGTCTAAATCTGATGTTTCACATGCACTTTCTTCAAAATCTACATTCCTCAACTCAACCTCAATTGTAGATCTTCATGTGAATAATATTATGCTAATATTGAGAGATGTGATCTCATAAATAATAATGAACTTATCTGATTTGGTTCTTCTTGATGAAATAATAATGCTATATATCAAAATCACTATACAATATAAAAGATTAGCACTATGAATTTCTAGTAAGGTCATACTTGATGCCATGTAATATATAAGTTCCTAATCTATAGAGACTTCTAGCCTATTGTAGAAGCTATCTTGTGCATAAAATCATACAAGTAAAAAAGGTGGGGTGATTTATGCAAATTGTGTCATAAGTAATTTATATGATTCTTTAATTTTATTATTCTTAGTTTTATTTGTTATGTAGAGTCTATTTTTTTTAGTATTGTTTATGTTTGTAGTCATAAAGTCAATCTTAGTGATATAATGGTCTTTAGTTTATTTATTTAATATAAATAAGTCGAGTCAAATTAGTGGTTTTCTAAAAGAAATGTATGTATTTATGAAGAGCGTCTAATAATTGATATAAGTCATTATATATTTGTCAAGTCATGTTAAATGTTTTTTTGGTATTAGTCAATTTAAGTTCTTGTATATCAAAAAGTTGTTTATTTTGGGTTAAAATTGGTCAAATATCAAAATTAAGTATTTTATTCTTATCATTAAATTTTATTTAGGTGATTACTAGGAAAGTTTTTCTTAAATTATTTAAATGGATGCACTATCATTTGTATGTGACATCCTTAGTCAAACGTCAAGTGTGTCAATCTTATGGTGGGGACTCTATTCCCTTCAAAGTGACATGTAGCTAAGCTTCAAATATTTATCCACTGAGTGAAGTAGCTTCTTCAATTGGAAGATGGAGGAAATGGAGGCTAGAGGTTCCATAGCCTCTTGTCAGTCCCCAATGATGGGGCCCAAAATGATTTGGTAACATTTTGCATGGTGTGATCTTATAGTTTCCGATTTGTGTTTTCAAAATAAAGAATAGAGGAATATGCATATTCAATATATGTAATTTGTGTAAAAATTCCATACATAATTCCTTAATGTGAAAACATTATGAAAGGATATAAATCACCAATGTAAGTTAGTTTATGGATCTTGAGAGGGTTTGTGGTAGAGATCCAAAAAACCATAGGAGGTAAATAGTTGATTTGTTCCTATTTATGTCAAGGCTTGTTGTAAGCCTATAAAACCATGAGAAGAGTAAGCCTTTATTTGGATCAAGTTCATGATCCAAATAGGGCATACCATAAGGGGTGAGCATACTATAGGTAAGAGTGTGAATGTTAGGGATTAACTTTTACATTAGTTTATTACATTGTGTGATTTTAGAAATTTACCGAGAGTTAAATATTATTGGATAGATAATTTTTTAATTATCAAAATATTATTATAAACAATATTATGATAATAAATTAGACTATAATATTATATATATATATATATATATATATATATATATATATATATATATATATATATATTTGTGAGTTATAATAATATATCATATATTTTCATAATCATATGGATTTTGGGGATAAAGATTAATGGAGAGATAATCTCCATGAATATAGGAATAATGTTCCTATATATATGTGATGTACCAAATGGTTTTTATATCAGAGTGAATAATATAATAGCTTTGAACTAAAATATTTCATGTTTTTTATTGTCTCTGTGTTTGGCTCCTTATTTAATCTATGCATATTTGAACCAACCCCATCACAAGTAAGGAAAGTTGATAAGATGAACCAAACTCAACTTCATCGATATACTCAAAAAGGTTTGGGCCTTAAAATTTTTGAAGATTTTAATACCACTCATATACTTAGCCAATTTAATTTACAAGTTGACATACTTGTCTTTTCTTCTAATCCCATTTTGATTGAAATAGAACATGCTATTGATTTTTTATTTTTAGAAAAAAATAGATCTAAAATTCTTGATTTAAATGAAAATTGGAATGTTTTTAGTTATAATGAACATATTGATGCCTTTGTAAAAGGAAATTATTTTTATAATGATGATTATGTGCTTAATTATGGAGATTATTTAAATTTGAATACTAATATATTACCTTCTGGTTTGGTGAGTTTTAAATCAATGTTTACCCCTAATGATCAACCTAATATATCATAGATGGAAGAGCCTCATAAAAGAATTATTAGAGAGATTATTCCAATACATCTTAGAACCAAAGAGGATATGAAGTTTGTTTATTTGAGAATATAATGTACACCTGATGAGAAGGTAAAATTCATTAAACTTTTTAAAGAATTCATTGATATTTTTTCTTTGTCTTATAAAGACCTTAAAGGTTATGATATTGATATTATAAGACATGTTATCCTAATTAAGCCTAGTATTAAACCTACTAGTAATAAAATAGTAAGGATAAGCCCTTTGATGGAAGACACCATTATTAAAGAGATTGATAAGATGCTTGATGGTGGTGTCATTTTTCCTATAACATATTTTGATTGGGTAGCTAATTTAGTACCCATACGTAAAAATAATGGTGACATTAGACTATGTGTAGACTTTAGAAATTTAAACAAGTTAGTGTAAAAGATAATTTTCCTCTCTCATGTATTGATAAAATTCTACAATACGTTACAAAATCTGAAATGGTGTCTTTACTTGATGGATTTTTTGGTTACAATCAGATATTTGTTAATCCCTATGATATACATAATATGACCTTCACTAATCAAAGACGAACCTTTCATTTTAATAGGATGTTTTTTAGTCTCATGAATGGACATGATACCTTTCAAAGAGATATGCATGTAAATTTTAATGATTTAATTGACATTATCATTAAGGTTTAATTAAATGACCTTATAGTCCATTATAAAAATATAAACAAGCATTTAGATCATCTTTGTGAAGTTTTCATAAGATGTAGAAACTATGGTATTTCTCTCAACCCGTAAAAATATATCTTTGGTGTTACTAAAGATTAATTATTATGTCATATTATTTCTAAATATGGTATTTTAATTGACCCTAAACAAATTAAATCAATCAAAGAGCTACCACCACCTTAAGACCAATCTGGTCTTAGATATTTATTTGGAAAAATCAATTTTGTGTATAAGTTTATATCATATTTCCTTGATAAGTCAAATACTTCACATATTTTGTTAAATAAAAATCAATCACATGTGTGGGATGCAGGGGCTGATTCTACCCTTAATAATATTAAGAATGCCATTGCAAGTGCACATGTGCTTTCTAAGCCTGATTTATCTAAACCTTTCATTTTTATGTAAATATAATAGACAAAGCCATAGGTATTGTAATCACTCAAGCTAATGAAAAAAATGATGAAAAAACTATTGGATATATGATTTAGGTTTTGAAAGATATATAAATAAGGTACCCCCTCATTGAAAATTTGGTTTTATCATTGGTTTTATTATTAATCAAATTTTATTATTTATTGATGAGAAATAAGGTGGTTATACGATATAATGTACCTATTTTGTCTTATCTTTTAAAATAGTTGACCATTCAAGGAAGGTTAGAAAAATGGATTTTGAGAATAGAAGAATTTGATCTTGAATTCAAAACATCAAAAACTATAAAGGGAAATGATTTAGAAAAACATTTAGTTGAGAATGCTTCTTCTAGAATAAATGTTTTGTATTAAAAAAGTAGGAGAAGATGGTCCTAGGCCTTGTACAAAACCACCCCATGGGAAAAAAAGTATTAAATGAGATAGAAACAACACACTAATAGAGTACACACAACACTATAATAATAGACATAAAATAAAGTAAAGTAATAGAGCATAGAAAATACTAGGGACTATTATTTATCCCATATTTAGCTAGGAACTAAATAATTCCTTTGTAATCACCAAGACTATCCACTCGAACATTTTTGATCTTATTGTCAAAGTCTTTCACTATAGTAAAAACCAAAGCTATATGACTAAGAGCCTTGGCAACATATTCTACCATAATCCTCCATTTTTTGTCTATTTTGTCCATCTTGGTCTTGATCACCTTGAAATATTTCACCATCTTGGTGTATAGTGAGTAATTACTTTCCTTCTCCTAACTACAAACTTCCATAGCATCATCATCCATCTCCTCTAAGTAGGGTTCATTCGTCTCAGAAATGTAGCTTGTTCTTTCTATCTCATGTTCTGACTCAGATGGGGTTTCATCAACATCTTTCCTAGAGGTATCTTTAAAAAAAAAATAGAATCATTAAATATATCAATGTTGTGGGGGTTAGTGGGAGGGATATTAGCAATTCAGATAGATCTATGAATACTAGAAATACCCCCTTATCATCCTCCACTAGTTTAGAGTCCAGGGTCAAAATATTTCTTAAATCTATAACACCACTATTGTCTTCAATCCCAGTTCTTACCTTCTTAGGATAAACATTGACCTCTTCTTCATTAGCCTTATAGTTTCTCTTAATGGAAACCTTCTTAAGTAAAGTAAAATGATTAACTAAAGCAAAATGGTATTGGTAAAAAACTTATACCTACCTTCAAGGGTGATTTATTTCATTATCATGAGACAAATTTATCCCCATGGAGCTAGCAGCTTCTCCCTTTTAAATCCCTCATGAAGTTTCTTAGCCACCTCACCTTCTTTTAAGAAATTGTCATATTCTCTAGGTCTAGCACCTTGCTACATCAACTAATCTTCTAGCATAAATGTTTTGGTTTTATCTGATGATGATTATGTAAATGCTAAACTTTATTTTTAGTCAATGAAGGTTGCTAATTTTTCAAAAAACTTTAAGCTTTGACATGAAATAAATGATTGGGATTGTTTGTTGGATGAAGATGATTGGTATCATGATTTAGTTTAATATTTCCAAAATCAGACCTCTCTTATTAATTTTGATAAAATACAAAGCATATCTTTGAGAGTTCAATCCTTAAAAAAATATTTATTAAAAAACTTTTTATATTATAGAATTAGAGACGGTGTATTATTAAGATGTCTAACTCATGATCAAACCCAAAATGTTCTTACGGGATGTCATGAAAGAATTTGTGGTTGTAATTATGTAGAAAAAAACTATAGCTTATAAAATTTTATGCATATGTTATTATTGGTCTATGTTATATCAAGATGCTTATAAGCTAGTATATTCATGTACACTTTATTAATTATTTATTGGCAGAGATAAATTATCGATAATACCTTTGAATCTTTTAATTCCTAAAAAACCATCTACTAAATGGGAAATTGATTTTATTTATGATATTCATCCACCTTATTCTATTGTACATTGATATATTTTAACTACTATAGATTATTTTACAAAATGACCTAATTCAAAAAAACTTAAAAGTTTAGTTACAACTGAAGTCATTTCTTTCTTGAAAAATCATATTTTCTCTAGATTTGGTGTTACATACAAAATTATTTTAGATAATGGTTCTCAATTTATTTCTAATGAATATTTAGAGTATTTATGATATTATTATATTATATTAAGTCATTCCTCTAAGTATTATCCTCAAGGAAATGGACAAGCTGAATCAACAAATAAAAATTTGATTTCTATTATGAAGAAAATAGTTTGTGAAAATAGAAGGAATTGACATCTTAAGATTTTTGAGGAATTATGGGATGATCGTATGATTGTTAAAGTAGCCACATGTTATTCTTATTTCATGTTATCATATGGGTTTGAACCTATGTTACCAATTAAACTTCAAATTTCATTTGTTCATACTAATTTACAATATCTATCAGGAGACTAATATAATTGAACAAAGACTCAATGATTTGATAGCCTTAGATGAAACTAAAGCTGCCACATTGCAAAAATTAGAAAAAGATAAAGAAAAGTTGAATATTTTTTTGATAAATTTTTTAAGTTAGGTTATCTAGTCCTTTATTTGGACACAACTCATGAAAATGTAGGCAAACATCAGAAATTTGATTCTCTTTGGTTGGGACCTTAAAAAAATGCTAATATACTTGGGGAAAATGCTTTTTATTTGTAAGATATGGATAGAAATTAGCTACATTATTTAGTCAATGGACATTATCTAAAGTTTTATTTTATTTTATTAGGTAAATAAGTAAGTTTTATAAGGATCATACAAGCTAATAGTTATACCAGTAGTAAAGAAAAATAGAATAATCCCCAAGGGATGAAAAACATACTACAACTAAAATGAAATAAGAAGTGAGCAAAAACCTATAGAAAAATACCAAAAAGTATTAATAGGAAAGTGAAATTACTTAGGGGGAATAATTTCCTCCATGAGTTCCTTGATGGAGTCCTTATCCTCCACCTTGTCCTTCAAATTGTCCTTGATAATTCTTGACTGGCTCCTTTTACTTGGGCCTTCAATAGTGTCATTTAGGAAAATCATCCTTAGTTTATTTTGAGTCTCCTTCTTTGAGTTATTCTTAGAGGGGTTAGCCACAAAAAAGGTTTTGGGAGAGGGTTTGGGAGTGAGTTGAACCTCTACCTTTTCATATTTTTGCCTATAGGTGGTTCCTCTTACTAATCTATGTGAAATCCTATAACACTTTTCTGACTTCCCTATTAATTGAGTTCCCTTCCTTGATCAGAGTGCCCAAACCTAAACCCAATTTGTGGAGCTTATCATTAAATTACTCATACTATCATTTATTTTTTTAGACTAAATTAGACAAGATGACATTATGTTTCCCTAAATATTATGCTACATCCTCCTCTTCAAAAATGATTGGTTTAGGGTTTTTAATGATGAGATGAAGGGGAAGGTCCCTTATGATAATTTTGGAATTAGGGCTTGTAAGAGATGGGATGGGAGGAGTCTAGGGAGATTCCAAAGTTAGGTCATCTTTAGGGTAGTCCTCTATAGAAGAACCCCCTAGTAGAGCTTATTTCCCATGCAAGGGCTTCTCATGCTTAATTAATAGGAAGATAAGCCCTTACTGAATGATGGCATTTGATTCACTAACTTAGAAGGCAAGGGATTTCAATAGGTAATATGGTAGGATGATTATAAATACCTGGAAATGATGTAATAACAAGAAATGATGTGATAAAATAAAAGTGAATTTACCTTCTAGTGTTAGGTATTTCATAATTTGGAGGCAAACCTCTGGCTAATACCTTAGCATGTCCATTTATGGGAACCCATTTTTGTTTATTTTTAGGACCTCATTCATCCCAAAGAATATTTACATCAACATCATCTTCTTGGTTTAGTCCTTGAATTCCTTTTAACCATCACATGACATCCATGTAACCTCCCTAATAAGATCCTCAATGACACTGATTTTAATGCCTCCCATTTCCACAATTATTTTATTTTAAGTTGTAACAAAATATTTAGCAAGATCTATATCATTCCCTATGATGTGATGCATTTATTCTATAATTATCCTCTTATTCATCTTCCTCCAAACCTTATTATTATCATGGAACTATGTACATGATAGTGGTTCCATTCTATCTCTACCAGCCTCCATGTTGTGTAAGCTAGATTTTAGATTGTTTGCATGGTGAACTAGAACCACCTTCTTGCAGTTTTATTTACTATTAATGATAAGTTTTGGGAGTAATGGAAGTTCCCTCTCCCATCTCAAATAATTAATGTCCCATGCATATTACTAATGATTTGGCATGAGTGTGAAGTCATGATGAAAAAGATGTAAGTTTTATGCATGTGTTCAACTCTGTTGCATACTAGGACATGATTGCTTAATTTTTAATGGCCTTGATGACATGTGGTGGGGTGTGGCTGATTTCATTCTAGATAGATAAAAGGGATAGACTGAATCCAACATTGGCTAGTAAATCTTCCACCCCATTTCCTTCATGATAAGTATGAATGATAGAAGGGTTCCCTAGGTTGATTAGCATTCCATTATCATCATCAATGAAATATTTTAAGTTGTGTAATGGGATGGTCTTTCCAGATAAAACATCAAGGATTTTTAGGGAATCACCTTCTATGATTAATCTTTACACTTTGAGTTGTGTAGCTATGTGAATGCCCCAAAGCACCACTTTTGATTATACCACATGATTAGTTTGGGTCCCAAAGGGGCCAACATAAGCATCAAACATATTCCTAGAGGATTTTTTTATTACAAAGTTGTTCTACCAATAACTCTTTATTTTTTCCTTTTGTTTTATTTTGTTGGTTTTATTTTTGGCATGTTTTACTTTTATGTTGTTTTATTTTGAATGGATCAATATTGGTTATACCATAATATTATTTATTATATTTAAGGCAAAATACATGAAGATTTACATATCACTATAAGTATGCAATGATGGCAAGATATTTTACATGATATAATTTAGATTGTTTCTTTATAAATTAATGTGAATTGGTTATTGATGAGTTCAAACCATTACTAATTTTAAAAATTTGTGTTTGAAGCTTCTTGTATTTGATTGTGTATCCAACCAGAATTTCCTTGTCTAATCTATCATATTCATGATGTGAAACTAATTGAAAACTTCATCTCTTAAAGTTATCTTATTAAATGGGTTCACATTTAGCTACTTGAGTAATAATTTCCCCTAGATTTCACTCTCAAGTGATTTGTCTTTAAATAGGCAATTTATTATTTTCTACCTAAATTTGTTACTAAGATTAACTAGCAAGGTCACTAGTATTATGATTAATTTTTCACCCTCTCTCTTTTCTAAAAATATAAGTAAGCCAAGTCATTTTGTCATATTGATGACTAAATTCATAACATTTAAAACTACTTAGGGAGGGTCTTAGGTCATTGATTCATTTTAATGTTCATTTCTATGTTGAATGTTTAAAATGATTTTTACATTTAGTGAAGTTTTTACTCTAAAATTATGAAGTGGTTTCGAAGGCATGAGTTGATACAATGAAAAACATTAAAATTACATGGATTAAGATACTTCTAGTCCCATTGTTTGTAAACATGAAGGAATAATGCATGGTTTTCATAATATTCAAAGGCATTGATATTTGGAATATGGAAATAATTTGTTCGATTCACAAGATTTTTGGATCAAATGATAGTTGTGATATTGAGGTATCAATATAATTTGAAATTATATATGTTAGAATTATTCATATTTCATATTATTGTTATAAATTTTCAAGGTATTTATATGGTGATTTGTTAAATCAAATATACATATATTGATCATTTGATTAAGACTTGAATGATGTTTAAACCTAAGTATTATCTAAATCTAAGTCTTAAGGGTCATTTTTTTAAAACATGGATGGACCTAAAATCTATTTGAGAGAAATGTTTATAACATCTTAAGGCGATGGACATGGAAACCCAATGTGTAACTTAGGTATAATGTTCCTAAGTAAAATTGATTTTGAAGCAAAGTTCATGAAATCATGTTAGATGTCAAGTTTTTCATTTTTTTAAATTTGACATGGGGTTTATTAAATGTGGTGGAGATGTTGGCATTTGTTTGCATGTTTGTGGATTTTATTACATTGATTTCAATGTACATGCATCAAATGGATGATTTTATCAAGGTGATTAGTGGTCAATTTAGTTGTGGATAAATATAGTAGTATGAATTAAGATTTATCTCATCCATCAATAGGGTACCAATAAGATTAGAATATAATTAAATTTAAACACATAGACAAGTATTTAATATTCATCCAAAAGTAATACAAAATGTAGATTTAATTCTATCGAATGCCATTCTTTGGTAAGATTTGGGTAGAAGTGATATTTTACAAACAAAAAGAAGACGTTGAAGAGAATAGAGGAAACTGGGAATAGCTATAAATGGGGTAAGATATTTTTGACCTTGTTTTTTGAAGTTCATATTTGAGTTTGAGATATAATGCTTTGCATGGAAAGTGGAAAATTCTTTGGGTTAACTTGATAAATATGAATAGTTGAGTTACATGAGAATGAAGCCTACAATTGGAAATATGATGTAGCTTGATACATAAATTACATTTTATTTTGTATTGGGTTATGCAATATTTGATTTTTGAATATTTTGAGTTAGATACTTGTCTACATGTCTTCCTTTTGAAATTTGAAAGTTGATTGTGTGATTCTTATAAATCATTGGTTTTAGTTTTTTGTTTATTGTAAAATTGATTAAAAACTATGTGTATCAATGATGTAAAAAATTATTTATAGAGTTCTCAAAATAAAGTAGCTAGTAATGGGGGCATCCCCCCATCATATCAAAACATATTAATTGATATTAAAATATAAAAAATGGCCCCATGTAAACATCTCAGTAAATAGTAGCAAGAAAATATAGAACATAAAATCATCCTAGAATTGCCACCCCAAAGGTGGTACATCAATATTTAAGCATCTGACACCATCCAAATAATGACACTATCCATTTCAAAGTCTTCATCTGAGTCCATGCTAATAGGTCCCTCGGTAGAGTCTTTGTTTCCTTTAGGTCCCATCCAGATCTATCTTATAGCCAATATTAGGGAATATCTATCAAATATATTTGATAAAATTTTCTTGTTATTCATTATGACATAGTCTATAACATCATCCACCTTTGTTGAACCTCCATTATCTATGAGCTTTTCTAATTTCTTAGTGAAAACATTCACATTGTCATTAATCAACTTCTATACATCTTTTTGTTCATCTGCATCATGTATCATGGAGTAGAGATCAAGAGAGAGGAAATTATCACATCATTATTTTCAAAGGAACATGGGGTAAGATTCAAGTCAAGATGGATAAAATATTCTTTAGCTTATTTAATAATACAACTTCTTAGTCTATCTTTATGCACATCCCTTACCACATCTTCATTTGTGAAAATCTAGTTATTAACCCCATTTTTATCTAAGTATAAAGAATTCACCCACTCCTACATAGGGTTATTCATTTGGTCAAAATATGAGTCCTTTATATAGTCCCACTCATGCTTAGTTATTTTTATTTTAGCAATCAACTGATGGTAAACCACACAATCTAGGTGTGGGCTCAACTTGGGGTATTCGATAGAGTCCATCAAGTAGTCAGAAGTGACTTTGATCATTCCATTTCTTAATAACTAATCCATCTGATCTTATGACACTTTAAATTGAAGTAAAATATGTAAAGAAACAAGATGAAGGATGAATTCCACTAAGAATTTAGTAAGCACCCTAGCCTTGTGTTGGAATACCTCTAAGTTCATTTGCTTCCATAAAAACCATAAAATATTAGTTGAAAAAACAAGACAAATTTTATGAAATAAAGAATGAGATTTAACTTTAGCACAAATATAACTAAAATAAATATTAAACCAACCAATGTCATAGTCAAAGACCACACTCTAGCAATTAAGACAACTTTACCATAGGTTATATGCATAAGGACATGAGAAGACATGTTCAATAGTTTCAATCTCACTACAAAAAGAAACAAAAAGGTTGGGCACATCCACTTTTACTCAACACAGATCCAAAAACAAACTTATTATACATTAATAATGACCAAAAACAAGATTTTTTTGGTTCAAGGAAAGAGGCCCAAATAACTTCAAATCTAAAATACCAAGCACTCAGAGGATCATAGAGAGACCAAATGTGGTTAAGGGTGAGTTAGGGGACTTTTGAAAAGGATAGATTGATGTATAACATTTTAGTGGAGAACTCAAATAGATTGGGGCCCTTTATCTAGTTCACATTGTCCCAAAACTCACCCTCCTCATCCATGAAGATAACATAATTCTTCCCCTATTATTCTTTTTGAATAAGAGTGAAGGTTCTGCGTTGGGTGGTAGTAATTTTAAATACAAATCTAATTTTTGTCTAGGAAGCCCAACCAAAAATGTGAATAAAGATCCTTGAATTCCTTCAACCCTTTAATAAACCATTCAAAGGCAGACTGGTGAGGGCAAGTGGTCTTATGTTGATAGGCAAGTTCCACCATATAGTTTTATAACCCTAACAACATGTCCCAAACCAATTAAAAATGTTCTTAGCTATGATGAAAGGTTTAAAAACATCTCAAGATGACCAAATGGATGCAAAGGTAGGTGAACCAACCACTTTGAAGGGACCAATGAGTAGATCTCAATGTTTAGTCTTTTTTAAAATGGTTTTCATTTAGGAAAACCCTTCAAGATAATATTCCTAACCAAGATTTACTAGGGCTCATCCCCTTTAAACTCTTTTTATAATCTATGTCACAACTAGAGTTATACCTTGTATCCTAAGATATTTTAGACCAAAGCCTCCAATATTTTTTAGCTTTGAGAAGAATTGCTAAGATATTGTCTATCTTTTCTTCCCTCCTTTCCCATTAGACCACAAGAAGTCTTATGATTATATGGAGAATATTAGTCTAAGATTTTATAAAGAGCCAATAAGAGGCATAGTAAATACTAAATGAGGAGAGAACCTTTTGACAGACTTGAATCCATCCAGATAAGGAAAGTAGGTGTCCTTTCCACTTTACAATTTTCTTGTTGATTTTGTCAAATATTCATTCCCACATGAGCTTGAAAGAAGGAATTGAAAAAGGAATACCCAAATATCTAACCATTTCATCTGGTCCTTTCCAAGTCTACCCAAATTTTGACAACCAATTAGGAGGGTGATCCTTCCATCCTAGTATATATGATTTATGCATTTCCACCTTGGACCCATAGGCCAAGCCTTATATATCCAATCTTACAGCAACATATGATAATTTATTTTGCTCTAGTTTGACAAATAGGGTAGTGTTATTAGTAAATAGGACATTATTAAGGACTTCATCATTGGGTAAAGAGATTCCTTTGACTAGTGGTCCAATATCAGATAATATGAGAAGATAATGCAAGGCTTTAGTAACTAACACAAAAAATGAATGGGCAAGAGGACATCCTTATCTAGTAGAACATTGATTATTCAAGGATTCATTCAATTCCCTATTCACTTCAATGACAACTAAAACATGTTTCAAGAGGACATTAATCATTATACAAAACTTATTTTAGAAACCAAAGGCTCTTAAAACTCTCTCAATGATGGGCCATTCAATTCTATCATATGCTTTCTTAAAGTCAAGAAGAATCATGTATGTATTATAAATAGAGTCATGGGCCTAGTACATCCCTTCCTAACTCATGATCAAGTTATCTAAGATGTATCTTCCTCCAATTAAGATATTTTGAGTCTCTAAAATAATAGAGAGTAGTAGAGAGGAGAGTCTCTTTGCTAGAATATTCACCAAAATATTACAAGAACATTAAGGAGGGTGATTAGTCTCCAAATTTTGACTAAAAAGAGGTCACCATACTTAAGGATGAGTTTAATTACTCTTTTTTGATGTCCATTCCAAGGGTACCAACATCTACCACTTCTTTAAAGACCTCTAGGCAATCTTTAGCCAACCACTCCTTATTGGCTTTTTAAAATTTAGTAGGGAAACCATCCATTCTAGTTTCTTTATCATTCTTGAGAAAGTCAATGGTATTTTTTTATTTCATCCAACATAATATTTTCATCAAGGGAACCTGCTTGCACTCATGAAACCTTTTTTGGAATGCAATCTTAATAGATCACCCTATGTTTCTCAATGAGACCATTGGAGCCATCAAAAAGGAATAGACTTGAGTATAACTCATAGAAGGATTATTTTATACTAGAAGAATCCTACATAATTTGGCCATGAAATTTAATACCATTTATTTTTCTTATTTTTTGCTTTGCTTTCAATAATATAAAGAAAAAATTAGAGCCTCTATCACCAAGTTTTAGCTAGGTTAGTCTTGAGCTAATATATGCCCCATAGCAAGGTAATTATGGGACTACCTAATATGATGTTTTAAAAGATTAAGCTCTTCAATAAGTTTTAAATTAGATGGGTCATGTTGGAGAGAGAATTCAACATGTATTAGTTTTTCTTGAGTAACCCTAGAATTTTTTTTTGTGTATTTTAGCCTTAATCTATCCATAGGTTTTAGCAAAGTTTTTAGAGACTTCCATACAAGAATTCTACTGATCAATTCTAGAGTTAGAACTGTAGGTGAATTTAATAATATTATAGGAAGAATAAATACCATCTAAACACACTTGGTCAAACAAGTGGGTTACATTAAATTTATAGTCCTTTGAAATATGAAGCATCTTTATTCTCCTTAATGTTCAATGAGAATGCCATTTCAATGGGGTGGTGATCCAAAATTATATAGATAAAATAGTCACCACATTACCATTCCTATTATGGGTCATAGTAAGTGAGTTCCTATTCAAGTAGAACCTGTCAAGTCTAGATTACTATCTTCTATTATTACTTTGATTGTTTCACCAGGTAAACTAGATACCTTTACTTTGATTTTTACCTTTTTGAAGCAGGTCTAAAATTATGTGAATTCTCTTGAATTTAGACTAGATTAAAAGTTCATTGTCTTTCCAAGATTGATGGTTACCTCCAATTTTATCCTCTTTTTCTTCCACCATGTTAAAATATCCTCTAAAGATCTAAGGTACTTTTTTTAGATTAGTATCCAACAAATTCCATATATTAGATCAATGTATGTAATCATTTAGAGCATAGATGTTAGACAGTCTGAAGCACTAGTTGTGGAATTCTATCAGGACCCAAACAACTCTATTGTAGGGGGATACACCATGGTTAATAATGCATTCCTTCAAGTCAAGGTTGACTAAGATAGAAGCCCCTCCTTTTCCTCTTTGATGATTGGTGGAAAACTGAAGAGCATTTGGCCAAATGAAATTAAGGACTAAGGAAAAGTGGGACCCTATAGCCTTAAATTCTTGAATATAAATAAAGTCTAACTTTTCTATTGAATACCTAAACTATTTCACAATGTGTTTTCTATTAGGGGATTCTAAGACCCTAACATTTCAACTTATAATCCACATAAATTAGGGACATAAAGGGGGGTCATTTTGATTGACCATGGGGCTTACCCCTACTGCTATTTAGTCTTTTGAATGAGTCCATAATTTTTTTCCTTACCCTTTTTTTGGGAAAAAGGGTCATAGCCACTTGAGGGTTATTTTGCTTTTTTCTTCTCTTTGACTAGAGAGTGATTAATCAAGGTGGATCCTGACTCTATTTTTACTATTTTTCCACACCCTTTAGATATATAGTTCTTAGAAATATTTGTGTACTAGGAGATATGGGAGTACTCACTGATAAATCCATCTCATAACTAGACTTAACAAGACCTTTCTCTAGAGAAATATCCATGGGGGAAGCTCTAATTTCAATTTTACTTAGATTGGTTGAGGGCAAGCTGTCAAGGATAAAAATTTGAATAGTAGGGGTTTTAGCTATTAAAACCACATATTATTTAGAGGGAGAGTCTAATAAGGTTATATGTTTAATAAATGCATCATCCAAGTTATCTGATAGATAATTGATCACATCTGGTAACGAATTAAAGATGCCAACAAAAGGAGGTAGGGAGCTAGGCAAATGAGGAGCGAGGAGAGATTCAAATTAACCCAGTTCATTCATAGCCTCAGAGTCATCTTTAAAAATAGCCTCCTTAGGGGGAAATATCTTTTAGTGGTTCACCATTATACAAAGGGTTTTCAAAGACCTACAAATCATTTAGCACTGAATTATTTTTTCCTACTCTTTTTGCTTGTTATGCAGATTTTACTTATTTACCAACATTGGGTAATTTTTATTGAGATGCCCATATTTTTTACAAAATAAATAGGTGTTTAGGCCACCCAACCCTCTGAGAACATAGGTATGGGAAATCCCTTTAATTTTTATATTAATGGAATCTAGAAAGAAATCTAGGGCTTCTAAGGAGATTAAAACCCTAGCATTGATATGGGCTAGTGACCTCTTATTATCCTTAATTCTCAAGACTTACCCAAGGAGTTTAAATACTTATGGTAGAAAATAAAATTTAATTTATCTTCCAATTTTAGGTATTTCATAATTGAAGATAAACCTTTGGCCAATACCTCAGTAGGTCCATTCATGGGAACCCCTTTTTATCTATTTTTAGGACCCCATTCACCCAAAATAATATTTACATCAGATCCATCTTCTTTAATTAGTCCTTGAATTCCTTTTAACCCTTTCTTGGCATCCATATAACCTCCCCAATAAGATCCTTAATTACACTAATTTTAATGCCTCTCATTTTCACCATTATTTTAATCTAGGCTATAACAAAATCTTTAGCAAGGTCTGCATCATGCCCTATGATGTGATGCATGTATTATGTAAGCCCCCCCCCCTTATACATCTTCCTCCAAACCTTATTATTATCATGAAAATCCATGCATGATAGTGGATCTAGTCTATCTCTATCAGTCTTCATGTTGTGCAAGCCAAATTTTAGATTTTTTGCATGGTGAATTAGGTCCACCTTCTCCTAGTTTTGTTTATTATTAATGATAAGTTTGGGGAGTAATGGAAGTTCACTCTCTAATCTCAACTAATTAATGTCCCATGCATATCAATAATGATTTAGCATGAGTGTGAATTCATAGTGAAAAAGATGTAATCTTTGCATGTGTGTCCAACTCTATTGCACACTAGGACATGATTTCTTCATTTTTATTGGCCTTACTGACATGTGGTGGGATGTGGTTATTTCATGCTAGATGGATAAAAGGGATAGACTGAATCCAACATTGGCTAGTAAAATTTCCACCCCATTTCCTTCATGATAAGTATGAATGATAGAAGGGTTCCCTAGCTTGCTGAGTATTCCCTTAGCATCATTAATGAAAGCTTTTATGGTGTGAGAGGGGATGGTCTTTCTAGATAGAGCATCAAGGATGTTTAGGGAATCACCTTCTATGAATAATATTTACACTTTAAGTTGTTTAGCTATGTGAATGCCCCAAATCATCACTTTTAATTCTACCACATGATTGGTTTGGGTCCCCATGGGGCCAACATAAGCATCAACCATATTCCTAGAGGATTTTCTAATTACTCCTCCACCACCTACTAGTCCTATATTTCTTTTTGTTGCTCCATTAAAGTTCAAATTTAGCTTGTCTTAGACATAATCTAAAGTTGTTCTACCAATAAATCTTTATTTTTTCCTATCATTTTATTTTCTTAGTTTTATTTTTGGCTTGTTTTACTTTTATGTTATTTTATTTTGAATGGATCGATATTGATTAGAATGGCATATTATTCATTATATTTAAGTCAAAATACATGGAGATTGACATAAAACTATAAGTATGAAATGATGGTAAGATGTTTTACATGATATAATTTAGATTCTTTCTTTATAAATTAATGTGAATTGGTTATTGATGAGTTGAAATCATTACTGATTTTCAAAATTTGTGTTTGAAGTTTCTTGTATTTTATTGTGTATCCAACTAAAATTTCCTTGTCTAATCTATCATATTCATCATGCCACACTAAACAAACACTTCATCCCTTAAAGATATCTTATTAAATGGGCTCACATTTAGCTATTTGATAAATAATTTACCCTAGATCACACTCTTAGGTGATTTGTATTTAAATAGGAACATTATTAGTTTCTACCTAATTTTATTACTAAGATTAACTAG
This sequence comes from Torreya grandis, assembly GCA_037957365.1. Classification (NCBI taxonomy): domain Eukaryota; kingdom Viridiplantae; phylum Streptophyta; class Pinopsida; order Cupressales; family Taxaceae; genus Torreya; species Torreya grandis. Next base: position 225,781 of record JARHVA010002582.1, on the reverse strand, counting down.
CAAGGTTGCTAGTGTTATGCCTAGTTTTTTCACCCTCTCTCTTTTCTGAAAATCTAAGTAAGCCAAGTCATTTTGTCATATTCATGACTAAAGTCATAAAATTTAAAACTGCTTAGGGTGGGTCTTAGTTCATTACTTAATTTGAATATTCATTTCTTTGTTGAATGTTTAGAATGGTTTTTGCATTTAGTGAAGTTTTTACACTAAAAGTATGAAGTGGTTTTGAAAGTATGAGTTGCTACAATTAAAAAAAATTAAATTATATGGAAAAATGTGTCAAATTTTGTTGAGAATAATTTGATTTGATCTTATGAGCAATATAGTTCTAGTCTCATTATTTTTTGGCATGAAGAATAATGCATATTTTTCATAATATTTAGAGGCATTGATCTTTGGAATACGTAAACAATTTGTTTGATTCACAATATTATTTGATCAAATGATAGTTGTGATATTGAGGTGTCAATATAATTTGAAATGATATGTGTTAGCATTATTCATATTTCATATTAATGTTATAAAGTTGCAAGGTATTTATATGGTGATTTGTTAAATTAAATATACATATATTGATCTTTGATAAAGACTTGAATGATATTTAAACCTAGGTATTATCTAAATCTATGTCTTAAGGGTCAATGTTTTTTAAAACATTGATGGACCTAAAAGCTAGTTGGTGGCAATGTTTATAACATCCTAAGGTGATGGACATGGAAACCCAATGTGTAACTTAGGTATAATATTCCTAAGTAAAATAGATTTTGAAGCAAAGTTCATGAAATCATGTTAGCTATCAAGTTTTTCATTTGTTTTAATTTGACATGGGGTTTAATGAATGTGGTGGAGATGTTGGTATTTGTTTGCATGTTTGTGTATTTTACTACATTGATTTTGATGTACATGCATCGAATGGATGATTTTATTAGGGTTATTAGTGGTCAATTTAGTTGTGGACAAATCTAGTAGGATGAATTAAGATTTAGCTTAGTCATCAATAGGGTACCGATAGACTTAGAAGCTAATTAGATTTAAACACACAGACAAGTATTTAATGTTCATCCAAAAGCAATACAAAATGTATTATTAATTTTATCAATTGGCATTATTTGGAAATTTTTGGGTAGAAGTGACATTTTGAAAGCAAGAATAAGACTTTAAAGAGAATAGAGGAAACTAGGAATAACTACAGACGGGGTAAAAGCTTTTTGACCTTTTTTCTTGAAGTTCATATTTGAGTTTGAGATATAATGCTTTGCATGAAAAGTGGAAAATTATTTGGGTTGATTTGATAAATATGCATAGTTGAGTTACATGCAAATGAAGCTTACAGTTGGACATATGTTGTAGTTTGATATATAAATTACATTTTAGTTCATATTGGGTTATGCGGTATTTGATTTTTAAAGAGTTTTGAGTTAGATACTTGTCTACATGTATTCATTTTGAAATTTGAAAGTTGGTTATGTTATTCTTATAAATCATTGGTTTCAATTTTTGATAAAATATGAATATATTTAGGTATTTGGAAAAACTCATGATCTTGTTTGTCCTTTCAGTGTATTTCACATGGTTTTATTATTCCAGTGAAATGTTTCAATGTGATTGTTATAGGTCTATATGTGAAAAATAGTTTTAATTTTATTAGAATATAATATATGTTGGGTATTCAGGCAAAGGTCTTAAAACATTAATTCTTTGTCTAGAATTGTTTTGGTTTGACACTTGTCTGCATGTTTCCATTTTGAGATTTTGGAGTTATCTACTGGTTTCTAAATATTTTATATGTAAAAATTGGTTTCAAATTTGGAAAAATGTAGAGGTATTCTAGGTTGTTGATAGAGGTCATGAACTTTGATTTTATTTTCACTATGGTTGAATATGGGTGAAAATAGTACATTAAATGAACTGCAAGTTGATTTTTGGTTTTTTAATGATGGATGGTGTTATGTTTTGAAATGATATTTTGTTTTTTCACTCAGATGTTAAAAAAATAGTTAAGTGTATGTTATAATGTTATGCCATAATCATAAACTCAAGTATTTTTCTGTATATAATTTTTTGTAAAAGAAACTCAGTTCATTAAAAAATATGATATCAATTACAGAATGATTTTTTTTTTGATATCTCAGTTCTTATTCTATGTTATCATATTTTTCAAATATTGAAATGATTGTTATAAAAAGACTTTATTTTTCAAATATTTGAAGTTGCTCAAATGGAAGAATGAATTATTTGAATACATGCTTTTGGAAGTTTTGTTGAGCAAGTTTGGAAATGTTATGTTACTCAAATATTGGTCATTCAAGTCATCTTTTTATATGAAACAAAATATATTGGTGGCTTTTTTTGTTTTATTTTTTAGGATATTATAATGTTTGTAGTTATATTGTTGATTTTTTGAATTGATATTTAGATATGGATAAATATGTTTTTAGTTAGTATTTTTGATACAAATATTGGTTGATGTGATGCATTTAAATTTAAATTGAAAATAGAAAGATTTTATTATTTTTTCACTGCAAAAATGAATTGTTGACTAGATAATATCATATACAGTGAATATAGGCACTTAGTTTTAGGAAGAATATAGTACGGATATATTTGACATACATCAATTTTATAATAATTGAAGTGATTATTCAACATGCAAATACAATCAAACTTTTTGGATGATATGTGAGAATCTTGTAGAAGGTATTTTAATTTTGATGACTTTTGAAATATAATAGGTGTATTTGACCAGCATTGAGTTTTGATACATATTTTATAATTTAAATTTCAATATCATTTATTGAAATTTGTGAAATATTCCTTCCTCAAAATTAGATTGGCATAATTTATTTGGTTTGATGTATATCAATTGATAATTTTCAATACAGACAATAAATAGAGTTTTGTTTTGGTTTAAAATTTAGCAAGATGTTAGGTTGGAATCCACCTCATTCTAATAACTCACTTGATTATAAATAGGTACATAAATAGGAATGGAATAGAGAAGATACACCTCCAAAAATATTTATCCCTACAGGCCAGAATTTTAGGGGTAGAAGGACTGGTAGGCTTATCCCTAAACCCTATAATTGTGGGACACACATGTCAATCCATTTTGATGCATCATACACTATATTTTGTAATATTTTTAATGATATACCTTTCAATCCTATAAATAATTGAGGTAACCAAGGTTGGAGAGGACCTCCTTGGAAATCTCATTCTTATGGATGAGGAACTCCAAGTAGTTCCTCCCAACATATTCATACTACTTTACAATTTGATTACAATCCCACTCTTCTCCTTTCTCCTAAGTATCATTAACCTACACCTTAAAATGATTTACATTTTAGTTAAAATTACATTATAAATCTCTTGTGCCATTAAATACTAAGAATCCATCACTTGAAACTGACAATGCTGCTATATGTTGTTTAAAGTTAAGTCTTATTAATTTTCCTTCACATATACTTAAACATGCATGGACAATTCCTTCAAGAAGAAAGAGATGAGAAATCAATCCTACAACACCTCATGTGATCACCAAGATGATTAAGAAGGTAAAGGTGAAGTTAGAAGTTAGTGATGAATATAATGAATGTGGCACCAAATTGGAAAAAAATTCAGATACGACAATGAGCTACATTGAATATGTGACAGATAGGGGTCATCCATTGATTGAAATGTCATTTGACACATAAGATGAATGGATGAATTGTTAAATTATGTGTGGATTTTGATGTTTTCTAATACTTTGATCATAAATTTTTTTATTATGATGACATATGGATGGATAGATAAGTTATGTTTTTATTTTTAATATTTTTAGATATTTTATCATACAATAATACTTTGATGATACATATTTATTTTTTATACTTAGCAATAGTTTAGATTTTATAGTAGTTTGTGTTTTCATTTTGAACTTATATTACTAAATTTAATGGATTAATTCATATGGATATATTGTTAAATGTATTTTTTTATAAAATTGCTTACATCATATTAATGTTTATAATAGTTTGTTTATTTAAGTGGTATTAACAACTAAGGGCCCCCACCCATTTAGAGTTTGTCTTTAATCAATCTATTAATAATTTATTTTGATATTATAAGACTTATTTAAGTCTTACATATAAATTTAAGTTATAAGTTAATTTACTTTATTTCAAAAGTCAATTAGACTTAATTAATAATTAACTAAATTTAGTTATAACTTATTATTCAACTATCTCTTGAAGAGATTATTATAAAGGACATTCAAAGTGACATATCAAGAGGAGGAAAATTGCATAGGGATTCTTGAAGACACTAAATTGATTCAAATTTCATTCATTATACTCTTTTTGTGCAACATCTCTTAGATAGTACAACTTTTGTAGATAGACCAATGCCACATTCTTTGATGGTTAAGTAATACACTTAATCAACACATGTATATCTAGATTTCCTATTTAGTTTATAAATTGATTATCTTAAGGCTATTAGGTTTAATATCTTATGATGATTGTAGTTGTGAAAGCATATGATCAGAATCCAAATTACTTGGCTCGATAATATTTATTACATCACTAAATGCGACATGATATTAATCCATTCAGATTGTATTAGTTGTCATATCAAATATTTTTGTACTGAAAGATTATTTTTCAATAAAATATATTATATATATATTAAGATGACTCTTATTAAAGACTTGCACATTTGTTTGTATTTTATTTAGTTAAATTTTAGTTTATGTTTTCATTTTAGTTCTGGTTTTTATTAGACTAGTTTATATATTGCTTTCTGTTTATTTTATTTAGTTCTTGGTTTGTGCTTACTTTATTAATTATTGTTTGTTTATTAATATCTAGTTATTATATTTATATTTTTTTAGTTTTGTTTGTGGTTTATTTAATTTTAAGTTATTTATTTGATATCATAATCTTTTTTCTTTCTTATGTTAATAATTTATGTTTAGATTAAGTATCTTTCATGATCTTTATCTCTTAAGATTTAAGTGTTAAGTCATATTATTCTTATATTTATTTTGGTTCTAGATTTAGTTTTAAATAATAGATTAATTTAATATTAATTTATTATTTTTTGTTTCTAGTAGTTGTTCTCTTTTCTCTTATTTAAATTATCTTTTTGTTTAGTGTAGTTTTATTTCTTTTTAAGTGCTTCATTAATTATGATAGTTATTATTTTTTCCATTCTTTGGTCTTCATTTTCAGTTGTTTTATTTGTCTTTCATATCTTTCTATGTATTTTTTTTTATCTAACTTGAGCATAATGTGAGTACCAAAATAATATAGATGATTTGATAAAGTAAATATATTATAAGGAACATAAATATTTCCTTCACGAGACTATTTTATCTATTGGATAGGTTAGATTATATCATTATTATATATTTACTTCATTTAATTCAAATATATATGTGGTTTTTAAAATTATAATGAAGTATTATTTTATATTTGATGTACTTGTTATTTCCTAGAACATATAAAAAACCCCTTGTACATCTTTAATATCCTTCTAATCTTTTAGACCCTAATAATTAGACTAGTAAAATTACATATTAACCTTCACAATAGGAAAAAGGGTTGATTAGTTGAGGAGAAAATTTTGATCGTCAATAAATTCTTAAGTCAAATTACATTAAGAGAAACATCCATTTGCCAATTCTATCTCTATGTAAGAAAACTTTGGGTAAAAATGGTGAAGTTGATTAGAATATGCAATAACCTTAATAGATTGATAAATATATAATTATAAATCATTTTGGTGGTGTAATAGATAGTGATATAACCAAATTAAACCTTTGTGTAACATGTTTCATAATCTATTACATATTGACTAATGTAATATATGAAATATCTCACCCTGTTTCATCTTGTTGGGTGAGCATTTTAATAACTAATATGGGGGTAGATGAAGTATACAAGATGAGGAGGAAATTTTTTAAAGGTGGTAAAAGAGTATGAGGATGTATTAATGATTTATTCATGTGATCCAAAGTTTTTTGATAGGTATTGGTCCAATATAGAGAAATACATTCTTAAGGAGTGAATTTACTAAATAAATGTGGCAAGCCATGTCATGAACAAGTTTTTAGATTGACCTAAGTTTACCAAGATATGTTAATATATATGGAATGGAATTAGGAAGAGTAATGTTGAATATAGCTTATATTGTATTGGGATCTACATCAATCCCTCTAATAGAGACTAGAAATACTAAGATTTTTCCAAAAGTAACATCGAAAACACATTTGTAAGGATTAATTCTAACTTTGTATTTGATGAGTCAATAAAAAATGATAGAAAGATCATTAATATTATTTTTAAGATGATTTGACTTGGAAATAATATCATCCACATAATTTTCAACTATTTTATGAATGAGGTCATGAAAAATATGGGTCATTACACATTGATAAGTAGCTTTAACATTTTTGAGATCAAAGGGAATTTTAGCATAATAATAAATTTACCATTTATTGGTGAAATTAGTTTTATGTTGATATTATAGAGTGATATGGATATGATTATAGCTTAAGAAAATATCCATAAGAGATACCATTTCATATCCATTCATAGAATCAATAATGGTGTTGATTGATGGTAAGGGAAAGTTATCTTTGGGATATAATAAGTTATGATTATGAAAGTATATACATATTCAACTGACCATTGTTAATTTATTTCTAACATGAATGATGTTAGAAACACAGTCTAAGTAATATATGAGTTTAATAAATTTGTCATCTATAAGATTTATGATTTCTTTATGACATAGGGTAGAAATATTAGGAAGGAATTTATGTTTATTTTAATACATGGGTTTACATTGGGATAGGTGATGATGTTATGAACAACAATAATAGGATTAAAACCAATCACATCCTCATATTTCCAAACATAAGTTTCATGGTATTTGTCTAAGAAGAGACTATAGTTATCACATTTTTCAAGATAAAGTTCTTTACTTACAAGAATAGGTTGAGTGTCCATGATACCAAAACTGATTGCAATAGTTTATTCAATAAACATGGCATTTCCATCTTGAAAATGATATGGAGCTACAGGAAGCTTGGATACATAATATGTTTTGGGATCAATATTAGTAACAAAATTATTACAACAAAGAACCTTTTACTAAAAATGGCCTAGCTTGTGATGTTGGCATGGAAGTTGAGGCTCACGAGCATGGATTAATTATAAAATAAATTCATCATTAGAAATCATGGGTAGAGATCCATAATATTTTACCTCTACTTCAAAATGTATAATTTAATTACCTTGGCTATAAAACTCAAAATCTATTTGTCTAATGGGAATAACCTTAGCATCTAAAGTAATGTTAGGATGTTGAGTAGAAGATGGAGATTCTAAGTTGACTATATCAGTCTAATCATTATAGTAAAATATAATGGTATCAAGAAAAAATTATTCATGTGGAGAAAGGACATTATCAATTATATTGAATTGGTCAAGAGATACTATTAGAAGTGATGAAGTAGATATAATTATATCAACCATGTATTGGTTGTTACTGATGAAGTTGAATTTTGAGCATTGAACTATTACAAGTTGGTTGACAAATTTGAAGAGATGGGAAATAGTGTGAAAATTATCAAGTTGGTCAAAGGTGTTTATGTCTAAAAAATTATATTGAATGGTATTGATTTGATCAATATCAAAAGATGTTATAGGTTTAAATATTTCTTGGATAAATCATGGAGTATTTCTTAAGGGTGGATTGGTAGGGGGTATATAATAATGAATCAGATGATATATGAATGACATGAACATCATGGTTAAAGTCATTAATTTTATCTAAGGTGTTTTGATAATTTATTACATCTAAGTCTCATGATTGGCCTTGGGCCATAATGTAGGCATAATCTTAAGATGGAGAATTAATACATGCATTAATTTCAATATGGATATTGGTAGTAGATAAACTTATGTTTTTGAAATTATGAGGATACATGGATAAAATATATTGAAATACTTTGGATACCCCATATTTTTTACAAGAGGCTTCATATTAATTGCATGGGGAAGGCCTATCAAAAAATATAATCAATTAAAATAATGGTGTGATCTCATGGAAGTAGATAAGCAGTTATCCATTACTCTATATAGGTAAGTCATCAAGTGGTATTGTTCATCATCATCAAATTCTACAAGAGTGACATGTAAATTAGAATGCATGTTGGTGATTTTAGGTAGAGGGGGACTATTAATATGAGAAATTATGGGAATTCTACATTGAGATTTAGTATTTGTAATTTGGATGTTCTAAGGGTTTATATTTGCTTCATGTTTGTTAATTTTTCCATTATGGACAAATTTGATACATTGGATACCACAAGATGAAATAGTTCTCATATGATGAGTCCATAGACATCCTAAAATCATGTTATAAGATATATGGAGATCAAGGACCATAAGTTTGTTTTGAATTGTTTTTGGTCAAATTTTGAGTGGAATAAAAATACAACCAAGTGGTTTTTGGTTGGTTTTATCAAATCCATGAGAAAAAAGGAAAGTTTGTTTAAGGGTTCATTTAGAGTATCTGAATTGTTGAATGAGCCAAAGAGAGGCAACATTAGTGCCTAAACCTTCATCTACCAAGTCTATTCTAATTAAGGTATTATTGATTCTAATTTTAATAAAGAGTGGTGGATCATCAACTAAAAAAATAATTTCATCATTAATCACATCATCTTCAAGGAATTATATGGTGGATTTTGTGGAAGAATAAATCATTTCAATAACATGAACTTATATGGGTGGGAGACCATTAGATGATAAATTAGGTATATCAAAATCACTATATGGGGTTTTTAGATGTCTTGTAGTTGTTGCATAAGGAACTTGTGATGATAAGGAGAAGTTATGACTAATTTCATGAGTGTAATTTTGAAATTCATAGATTTAAGTTCATCCAAAAATTTCTAAAGAGGTTTGGAAGAAGAATTAACACAAGGCTTAAATTTATTAGAAATGGTGTTATTTATAGGAATCTAATAACTAGGTTAAGTTTACACATGTGGTCATGACTCATCACTACTGGTTGGTTCTAAATATGGTATTGGATTAGTTATAGTATCTTTAAGAATTTGTTCTTAGGTGGATGGATTATTAGGTTTGGTGATATGATATATATGAGTGGGATTATGATGATAATTGACTTTATTTGCATTCGTATACTAAAAATTAACATAATATTGATCATAGTTGGCATAAATAACCAAAAAAAATTCATTTGGATGTTGTGTATTGGGATCATATTTTTTTTGAGATTGTTTATTTTTATATTTTGAAAATTTTCTCTTTTGAAAAGAATTAAAATACTTAGTATGATGAGTCTTGATCATAGCATCATGATAAAAAGTATCTCCCAACATGAAGGAAACCATAAATTATTATGTTTTAACCCCACTAGGATACATAAAAGTTACTCAATTTAAACAATATCCATATAGATTACTTATAACATCATCAATAATCATCTCTATATTCTATTGTTTGAATAATAAATGAATATGAAGTAATAGATGCAGAAATATACTAACCCACTAGTTAAAATATGACCCATTTAGTTTTTAAACAATCTCTAATAGAATATTAGATGAATATTTCTTATGAAATGAATAGTATAAAGAGAAAAGTACATGGATACACTAGAATAATCCTCAAATACACATATAGATAAACATACAACCATTGCTATTATAATATTAATAATTATTTACAAGTCTCATAACCATTGTTGAGATGAATAGTCATTAATCATAATGTACTACATATTACATTTTAATACAAAATCAAATATATAAAATAGAATATACAATAGTATAAATAAGCCTCATAAATAGGTTAGTGATCCATACAAATAGTCATGAGTGTGATTCCAAAATGATTGAATAGTTAAAGGGAGAGAATCATTGGGGTGTTTTTTCTCCAACCATAGATCATTAGTATCTTGCACACCTCCCCACTAGGAGTGGCCCTTCCCTTCATCGAGGATCAGATAAAATTAGTGTTGATATAAAGAACTCAACTAGAAATTATACGTGTACAATCACTAATAAATGAAACCATCACATAGACCATGAAAAATTATCCTTTATCTAATATGACATCATGCATACACATGTAAACTAGAAAGTACAGTATAATGATAATGTCTCAGCTATAACATTATTTTGGCCATTTTTTTCATTATAAAAATTAGATCTCTCATGGATTTGAGTTGATTCCACTCACACATACTATCTTCTAATAAATTCCATTATATCATATGATAACATGGGGTATATATGAATTACATCACAACACCCTCATATATCTATCACTAACTATCAAATGAAACATGCCTAGTAGTTAGTCATACATAATTCAAGGCATAATAAATACATATTGAAACATAAATCAAATCCAACTAATTTACTATGTGTTCTATGAAATTTGAATTAAAATCAATCATATTTATCAATAGATTGCATTGTTTCCAATAACTCAAACAACAATGTCATATATAGGTTCTTTTCATTGAAATACATTCAAACACAAACATGCTTGTATGCCTAGGAGATAAAAATAAAGGTAATAAATACATTATTCCAATTTCCCAATTTCATATTTTTTTAACACAAATTATATTAAGATATGATAATATCAACTAATTCATCAATATAAATTAAAAAAAGCTCAAGATGGCCTATAAACACAAAATAAAGTTTCCTCCTAGTTTTAGTCAAGCCCCTAAGCCTCTTATTAACTTATTGGTAGTCTTCAAAGTTTAATTCCAATTCCATATTTTCCTTATTTTGTCTAAATCTCATCATTTAATCTAATGTAAATGTACAATCCAATACATATTACATGTATGTTCATCCAAACTAGTTTAAAGTTTTCAAAGAATCATTACAAAATGATATAACATCTAAAAATGTATTTTTAGAATATATAAACTCTTCACTCATTCTATTTATTCAATTTCCCTTAAACTAAAATTATATCCAATGAACAAATTATCCATTTAAAATGTATACAATGACCTAAATAACGTTGCTTAGAAATTTATATTATACTCCTACAACAGTATGTTTATTTTCCATGGAAATATTTTTAGGTTCAACTTAGATCACAAAGTGTTCACTTTATTCATGTATTTACATAGAAAATTAAATGTGTGTGTGTGTGTGTGTGTGTGTGTGTGTGTGTGTGTGTGTGTGTGTGTGTGTGTGTGTGTGTGTGTGTGTGTGTGTGTGTGTGTGTGTGTGTGTGTGTGTGTGTGTGTGTGTGTGTGTGTGTGTGTGTGTGTGTGTGTGTGTGTGTGTGTGTGTTCACACACACACACACACACACACACACACACACACACACACACACACACACACACACACACACACATGTATATACATTTACATATACATATAAATTAGTTTGAAATAATAATTCAAATATAGTCTACCTTGTAAATAAAATACCATGACATGGCCATATAGCAATAAAATATATTTAAAGGCTACCCAAACATTACCAGATTTCCAATCCCTCTAACACATACTTATTTTCATATTTTATAGCTAATTCCTATACATAGATCTACATGATTTTATTATTTTTATTACAATTATGTATGTGTGTGTGTGTGTTTGTGTGTCTATATATATAAAGAGTTTGTACTTGTTTTCTAGGTCTATTATTATCAATAATATACTTAGTCTTCAACCATTTAAGTTCATAATGATAATACATAGGTTTGGAAACTGTTCCCTTAAGAATAAACATCTAAAGGTTTTATATAAGATATAACACTATGGATATAAATTTAAGATAAAGCCTTCAAATGTGTAATAGTCCTTAGGTCAATTGGACTTCTTGGTCATTACATAGTCCAAGATTTTAAATTGATTTAAGATATTGTCTATATTACTACTCATTGTGAATGGATTAGAAAAAAAAATGGTTACCATAGTTACTAGGATAAATTCTCAATAATAATAATAATAATACACAAGTAAATTAATATCTAAGTCATGCACAAGTTAAATATTTACAATGAATGTATTTATTAGTGGTGACTTGATAGTCACTAATCCTTTTATTCTTTTAAAAGAAAAGACTCAACTTCATATTTATAGGCTTGTAAATGGAACTGAGTTCCATCCCAAGGTATATAAAGATGAATCCCTAATTTTACCATGATATAAATCTATTCTTATTTTCAAAAAGGGATCAACATCATGTTTATGGTCTTGTGGATGGAACCAAGTTCCATCCCCAAGTCTTTAAATATGAAACCTTGGGTTTTAACTACAAAATCTACCATTACATATATTCTATGAGATACATTCTAAAACCATGTCAAGGAAATATTTATTATTTTATTTTTTATTAAGTCTAAATTTACAAATAAAACCTAGAATTATAAACTCAAGCTTAATTAAATTGGTTTTGTAATGGATACTATTTAAATGTATGGAATGGTAGCTTTTTTTCTTTATTGATAAACGTTATCCTTCTTCTATTGTGTCCACCATTCTCCCATTTTTTCTTCATTTTATTCCTTTTCCACTCCTCATCCATGTTTTACATGGCCATTCCACTCTCCTACTAAACTATGAGTTATTCATTATGAACTTGCCTTCACTTAAGCCTGATCTGCATATTTTGGTCATTTAATCATAGTCCATTACCTTAATTTTGGACATGTTCACCACATTCAAAAGATCATAATTTCTTATCATTCCAAAGTATGTGGTAACTTGTTATTAAAACTTTTACAAATTTAAAACCTAATTTTCCAAACTCAAAATACTCTTTTGAATTTTAATTGATTTGGTGATTTTTTACCTATCCCCCCCCCATAGGTCACCAAAAAGGATCATAAAAGTGTAAAACTTACACAAGTTCCACAAAACACCCAAAAATTGTATGAGTTAAAATTTGTAAATGGTTTACCTCACATTAATCAACATAGACTAAGTCATATTGATGTTTTATATAAACACAATAGCTAATACATAAACTTCACATATTATGCTAATCAAAAGAATCAAAACAAGTTAAAAAATTAAAAAAATACAAAAATGCTTTAGTTACTACAAGGACACACAATGCAAAGCGATAATCAATATTTTTGTAAAATACTTTTTTTTTTGTGTGTGTGTGTGCGTGTGTGTAGGTTTGATTTAATTCTCTATATCTTCAATGCTAATATAGGCATCCTCCTCCCCTATGATGCTCTTCCTCTATACCATTTGTGATGGTAGGACAATCCTATAACCACCTCAGTCAAATAAAAAAGTACTTCATCTGAGCTTATAACAAAATAAATCAAGTACAAATATATAAATATATCAATGAACTATTATAATGAAAATCAAATATACAAATGAAATTATAGTCAAACATGATAATAAAACATAGTACATCCATAAGAATATGCATATGTCCTCCAACATGAATGATCATGAAAATAAATAGTACAACTATCAACTATACAACATAAATATCTAGATATACTATAGAAATAAGAAACCACTAGTCATTAGTTCCACTTCCCTTACTAATATTAATGTATTTTTTGAAGAGTAGATTAGGATGTGACATCCTTCCCCCATAAAATAAGTCATCATCCTGATGAATTTATTTTAAACAATAGTTCTAAAAATAATTAATAATGTTCAATAGAAAAATCATTTAAATAAATGATGAAATGTCTTAAATAATTCCTCATGATCTTCACATGTAGCATTGTCTTCAGAATATTGGTTCCACTAGACCATACATTGTAATAATTCCATGTTACAAAATCTAAGGTTGTAAGTATTAACGATTTTTATTGGTTCTACTATGACCACCCCTGGATTTGAAACTTGAAATGTATTCTAATCTAAAACATGTGAAGGATCTAATATATATTTCTTAAGATAAGATACATGAAAAACATTATACATTTGAGCTAAAAAAGTGGAAAACCAAGTCTATATGCTATAATATTGATTAATTATAGAACTTCAAAGGGCCCCACATATCTTGGTGACAATTTTGATGATTTCCAAAATTAATAACACCTTTTGGGATTTGACTCGCATAAAAGCCTTATCTTCAACTGAGAATTGCCTTTCTATTCCTTTTATATTAACATAACTTTTCTACCTATCATTGGATTCAACCAATTATTGCGTTATTAAAATTAATTATTATTCCATTTTAATAAGTATATCAGGTCCAAATACCACTTTATCTTCTAGTTTATCCCACTTGATTAGTTTTCTACATGTCTTACCATATAATTCCTCAAAAGTATCCATTTTAAATGCTAATTGGAATGAGCTATTATACGTAAAATCAACCAATGGTAGGTATTCCTCCCATTTGTATTATTTATCCATGTAATACATCCTCAAAATATCCACCAAAATTTGATTCACTCTTTATGTTTATCCATTTATTTCTAGATGGTAGGTTTTACTGAAGTTTAGTAATGTTCCCAATGCTTAATTAAGAGTTTCCTAGAACCTTGAGGTCTTTTTAGGGTCTTTATCTGAAATGACCTTTTATATAAACCCATTTAATCTATATACCTATTTTACAAACCTTTTGGTGAGCATTGGTGCATCATCTATCAAATTACCTGGAATGAAGTGAGCTACTTTGGTGAGTTTATCCACAATTACCAATATCATGTCATGGCATTTTTTAGACATAGGCAATCCCTAGACAAAGTCCATGCTAATAAATTTCCACTTCAATTATGGCATGTAATGTAGGTACAAAAACATAGAAGCATGCACATGTTTATCCTTAACTCACTGACATTATAAGCATCTATATTTAAAGTCTACCACATCATTTTTGATTCCCTTTCAAAAATATAATGATTTTAGTTCTAATAAGATCTTAGTCTCTCTAGGGTGCTTGAATATGGAACATTATGCAACTCTTTTAGTATAATGATTCTCAAATTTTCCATGTTAAGCACATAAATTCTATCATTATATCACATAATCCCATCATTCTAAAATTTATATCCTTAGTATCTATGATCCTGATAATTTTCATCTAATGCTTTCTTTACCTATTCATAGAATTCATCTTCTAATGAGAATTTTAATATTTGATCTCAAAAAATAATCCTTATAGTGGATAAATATACAATGTACCTTATATGACTGAGTGCATATGCAAATTTATTTTCCTTTCCCTTAATTTATTTAATATTGAAATCATAGTCTAACAAAAATTCTAACCATTGCCTTTGATGAGCATTAAGGTTAGGTTGGGTAAATATATACACGAGTACAAAATTATCAATTTTAAGTTCAAAAGTATTTTCCAACAAATAATGCCTCCAAAATTTCAAAGCATGCACTATGGTATCTAATTCTAGGTCATGTGAATCATAAATTGCCTCATATGGCTTCAACTTCCTTAATTGATAAACTACAACTGAACCATCCTGCATAAGAAATCCTCTTAAACCATCTCATGAATCATCAATTATAAATATAAAATAACCATTTAGATTAGGAATTGACAACATTGGTGGTTAATTAAGCCTCATTTTCATAACTTGAAAGGCTTATTCACACTTATTAGTCTAAAAAAAATGTTTCTCTTTCTGCTAAAGGGAGATGGTAAGATTTTTTATCTTAATAAATTTGACATAAAATTATTGTAGTACCCTACTAAACCCATAAAACTACACACCTTACACATATTTTTGGGTGCTGGCCACTCCATAATGGCTCTATTATTAGAAGGATCCACATAAATTCCTTCTACAAAGATAATATCCCATAATTATTATACTCTTATTTGAAATAAGGCACACTTGGAAAATTTTCCATGTAGTTTATGCTTCTACAATTTCTATAAGACTAGACACAAATTATCAATATGATCTTCTTCATTTTTTGAATAGATGATGATATCATCAAGGAAGACTAACATAAACTGATGAGGGTAATCCTTAAATACACTTTTCATGAGATTCATGAATGTAGCAAGTGAATTTTTTAGTCCTAAAGGAAGCACTATGAAATCATAATGCATGTATTGAGTTCTAAAAGCTATTTTTGGAATATATTCTTCTCTAATTCTCAATTTATGGTACCCAACATGAAGCTCAATCTTTGAAAATACTATTACACCATGCATTTGATCAAAAAGATCATCAATATAGGGTAAAGGATACATGTTATTTATTGTTTCCTTATTTGGCATTCAATAATATATCCAATAGAAAAGGGTTATATCTTTATTTTTAACAAATACTACAAGTGCACCCTATGGTGAAACACTTATCCAAATCAACCCTTTGGACAACATCTCCCATAGTTGGGCCTTTAACTTGACTAATTTAGTTATTTGCATTTTATAGGTACCCTTGGATTAAGGTTACAATATTGGAATTATCAATAGTGAAGTAAAATTCCCTATAAGAAGGTAGACTTGATAATTCCTCTAAAAAAACATCCTAAAATTATTGCATAAAAGGATAGTCTTCTATCGAGGGTTCCTTGGTTTCTCTAATTTCATCCATTTTGAATAAGAACAATTGACACCATTTTGGTTGAGCCTTTTTCAATTTAATGGCTGAAATTTTCCCTAGTTTCAACTTTCTCTTTTCTCTTATAATTTGGATTTGATTTCTAAAATCATCTAAATACTCAATGTTTTTAAGAAAACAATCAAATTTGGCTTTGTGTTTAGAGAACTAATTCAATCCTAGGATCACATCATATGATCCTAGTAATTATACACAAATATCAACAATCATATTGAATTATGACAAATTTACATTATCCTCTATAATACATCTATCAACCTTTACCTTGGTTTCATTCTCATACTGAATTGACCAAGCATTTACCATAAAACTAGCTTTCCTATATAATTTAATTAACATTCTGAGAGAGATAGAACATTTAGTGGATCTTGTATTTATAAAAATTGATATAGGATTCCCAAAAAAAGTACCTAATACTTCAATGGGAGAGGCTTGAAATTTCACTTGATGATTGTCAACTATTGTGTGAATACACTACTAGAAGGTTCTTACTCTGATGTAGAGGTGGATGAATTATTATTTCTATCATATATCTTCCACTATGAATAATCCTTATAATAATTGTCTCCTTCACATGCAAATAATCTTCTAGGTGGTCCCTTCCTCTAAGATTGATTAACTCCCTTGAATCCTTCTTTAAAACCACTTGCATGTTTCTTGTTCCTTGATGCATTATTGAACCTTGCATTTTGGATAATGAACTAGTTCTTGGAATTCCTAATTTTTTTATAATTCTTTTTCTTTAATGTTGTATTTGAGCTTCTAAGCTTCTTTTTGAATTTTTATCTGACCCCAATAAGTGATTTTAACTTTTGTTCTTGATTAACTAATTTCTCAAAGACCTGCTCCTTGGTGGATGGCCCATGAACATCCACTTCACACCCAATTTGGGGTTTTTATCCCATGATGAACTTATTGATCTAAAAACATTCATATTTTTGATAATGTGGAACATACTTGAAAAGCTTTGTGAATTATTCCCATTGCTTGTTTATAGATAGATATCCTTGTTTTAGATTCTATAAATCTATTAATTTCTAATCAAAATAAAATTGGGTTAGCCACCTTGGTCTAAAAAAAATTACAAATTATTCCCAAGTAGTGGTAGTGGAGTCAAGACTCATTTCGAGCTTCTTAGTATCCCATGAAGTTATTGCTTCACTAGTCAGTTGGTAATCTCTTCAAGTAGCCTTGGTTACCTTAGAATAGCTATGAATCTTAAAATATCTTTCCATTTATATAAGCTAGGCTTTAGCTCCTTCACCCAAAACCATTCCTTAAAATTTGGGTGGATTTACTTTCTTCATATCTCTCACAAGATATATAGCTACTTGAGATCTTACTACTTTTTGTTCCTCCTCATGACCCTAATCCTAAGGCTCTTCCTAACAATGTGATTATTACATTAGAACCTCATGTTCATTTTCCTCCTCTGGATGAACTTATCTCTTTAGGGATGTTATTTTGTCCGTAGTTTCATTAATGAAAATGAGTATTTGATCAAGTTTTACAACATGTTTGGCTACTAGTTGATTAGGATCATCTTGAGGGTTCGCATTTGAAGTCTCCTCTACACTCGATTTACCTCACAACATTCTCATTAGGTTTGACCATTAAAACTTCACTTTGATACTAAAATGTTATAATCCAAGTGGGATACATAAAAATTTACTAAATTAAAAAAATCCATATATATTACTCATAACATCATCAATAATCATTTGTATATTCCACTATTTGACTAGTAAATGAATCTAAATAAATAAATGCATAAATATATTAATCCACTAGTTAAATTATGATCTATTTAGTTTTCAAACAATCTCTAACATAATATTAGATGAATATTTCTCATTAAAGTAATAGTATAAAGAGATAAGAACATCAGTACACTAGAATAATCCTCAAATATAGCTATAAATAAGAATACAACTACTCTTATCAAAATATTAAGAATTATTTAAAAGTCTCATAGCTAATGTTGTGATGAATAATCATTAATCATAATGTACTACTTATAAAATTTTAGTAAAAAATCAAATATAAAAGATATAATGTACATTAGTACAAATAAGCCTTATAAAAAAATTGATGATCTATACAAATAGCCATCACTATGATTCTCAAATGGTTGAATAACTTAAGAAATGGAGAACATCATTGGGGTGTTTTTTTACAACCTTAGACCATCGATCTCCCACACACCTCCCCCACTAGTGGTGGTTCTTCCCTTCATGAAGGGGTAGATGAAAGTAGTGTGGATATCAATAATTCAAATAAAACCCATGTGTGTACAGTCACTAATACATGTAGCATCACATAGACCATAGAAAATAATCTTTTATCTAATATGACATCATTTATACATATGTAAACTAGAAACTATAGTGGAATGACAATATATCAACTATAACATTACTTTGGTCAAAGCTTTCATTATATAAATCAGATCTCACATGGATCTAAGTCAATTCATCTCACACATACTCTTTGATAATGAATCAAAATGTATCATATGATACTAGGGGGTAGATATATGCGTTGTATGACAACACCATCATATATCTATTACCAAATATCAAATGAAACATGTCTATCAATTTCTTGTAAATAATTCAAGACATAACAAATATATATTACAACATACATAAAATCCAACCAATTTACTATGGGTTCTATGTAGTTCAAAGTAAAACCAATCATCTTTCTCAATAAATTGTATTATTTCCAATAAATCAAATAATAATGTCATATATAGGTTATTTTTAATGAAATACATTCAAACTCAAACATGTTTGTATGCCTAAGAGACAAAAATCAAGGTAATAAATACACCATTTAAATTTTCCAATTTCATTTTTAAAAAATAAAAACTATATTAGATATGATATTATCCAACTAATACATCACTATAAATCAAACAAAGCTCAAGATGGCTTATAAACACAAAATCAAGTTTCCTCCTAGTTTTAGTCAAGCCCCCAAGCCTCTTATTGACTTCTTAATAGTCTTCAACTTTTAATGCCAATTCCATCATTTAATTATTTTATCTAAATCTCATACTTTAATCTAATATAAATGTACAATCTAATACATATTACATGCAAGTTCATCCAAACTAGCTTGTAGTATTCAAAGAATCATTAAAAATGATATAGCATCTAAAAATGTGTTTTAGCATATACAAATTCTCCACTCATTATCTTTATTCAAGTTCATTTAAACTAAAAGTATATCCAATGAAAAAATCATCCATTTCAAATGTACACAGTGATGTAAATTACTTTGTACATAAATTTTTCCTATACTCCTACACTTGTACATGTATTTCCCAATGGAAATATATCTAGGTTCAACTTAGATTACAATGTATTCACTTTATTAATGTATTTACACATATCAAGTAATATGTTTATATGTACATATAAATTAGTTTAAATAACAATTAAAATATAATCTATCTTGTAACTCAAATACCATGGCATGGTGACGTAGTAATAAAATATAGACACAGGATACCCAAATGTTACTAGACTTCCAATCCCTCTAACATATATTTATTTTAACATCTTATATCTGATTCTTATATATACATCTAAAGGATTGTATTATTTTTATTATAATTATCTATATATATATAGTTTGCACTAGTTTTTTAGGTCCATTATTATCAATAATATTCTCAATCTTCATCCATTCAATATCATATTGTTAATACATAGGTCTATATAAATTTCCCTCAGTAATAAGCATCTAAAGGTTCTATATAAGATATACCACTTTGTATATAAATTTAAGATAAAGTCTTTAAATTTTCAATAGTCCTTTGGTCAATGGGACTTCTCAGTCACTACATAGTCCAAGGTTTTAAATTAATTTAAGATAGTGTCCATATTACTACTAATGAGGATGGATTGGGGGAAAATAGGGTTACCATAATTACTAGGACAAAATCTCAATAACAATAATACACAATTCAATGACTATATAAGTCATGTACAAGTTAAATATTTACATCGAATGTATTTATCAGTGGTGGATTGATAGTCAACGTTCCTTTTATTCTTTTAAAATAAAAGACTTAACTTCATTATAAGACTGTGGATGGAACTGATTTCCATCCCTAGGTATATAAAGATGAAACATTAATTTTACCATGATATACATTCAGTTTTCTTTTAAGAAAGGGTTGGACATCATGTTTATAGGTTTGTGGATGGAACCAAGTTCCATCCCTGGGTCTATAAAGATGAAACCCTAGGTTTTAAAATTAAAACATACCATTACATACATTTAATAAGATACATTATCAAACTGTATCAAGGAAAATTTTATTATTATTTATTTGTTAAGTATAAATTTACAAATAAAACCCATAATTATAAATTCAAGTTTAACCAACCCAGTTATGCAATGGTTGTCACTTAAATGTATAGACGGTAGTTTTTGTTACTTCCTAATAATCCCTATTCTTCCTCTTTTGTGTCCCTAATTCTCCACATTTTTATTCCTCTTGTTCTTTTTACACTCACCCATTTTTTTCATGGCCATTCTACTCTCCTACTAAATTGAAAGTTATTCATTATGAACTCGCCTTCACTTAAGCTTGATCTTCATATTTTGCCTATTTATTCACATTCTATTACCCTAATTTTGAGCATGGCCACCACATGCAAAATATCCTCATCATATTAAATGGCCAAGTCAACCATAAACATAGAAACTAAAAAAACAAAATTTCATTATGTTTATTTCATGTAAATTTTTACTTTAAGTTCCAGGGAAAAGAGAAAAAAAATTGATATGGGTGAGATTAAAAAACCTATTTATTTGTGCATGCATTGAATCAGAAGATTGTGAAGAGATTCTCTTTGGCTTGGGAGGAAGACCTATAGATAATAAATCACTAAAGAAAACTAGTTTATTAGACAGATAGCTGGGTGGGTTGCCTAGCGATAGCTAGATCTTGAAAATGGAAGATTCCTTAAGGATTATCAATCCACACATTTTAAATAATTAAGTTCACAAAACTAGAAAGAAGGTAATTACATTAATAATCAAAAGGTACTAAAATTGAACACAAGAATGCTTACTCAAAAAATATACTAAAAATGATCAAATTAGTGATAAACTAATTAATACTAGTGCTAAGGGGTTGGGGTATGGTTTAGAAAATTAGATAGGGGTCTGCAAACAAGCAAGGACATAGAAAACTAGATTTGGTTGGGTGTAGGTAGGTGAAAGGAACTTACTATAAATTTTCCTAAAAGTGAACCATCAACAGTCAAGGTGACCATCACCAATTGGATGAACTATCACTAATTATCTATCACTAGTTGAGACTAACCATCACCAGTCAAGCAACCGTCACCAATTTCCTATCAATGGAACTAGGTTAGTGTTACTAATTGATAGGATTCATAAGGTAAGTTTTGAGAGGTAGATAAGGGATGCACTAATATTTAAATAGAAGCATGATAAGTAAATACCAAAAATAAAATACTTGTCTTACTAGAAGTCAGTTGGTTGGATGGTTGAGATGGATTGCTTGTTGGTGAAATCTATCTTGATTTTGATAGAGTAATAGTACCTAAAAGCTTGGTTGAGAGGTGATGGTGAGTTAACTCCCAATAAGATGGGTGATGATGTTTGATAATGTTGATGATATTGATTGACCTAAGAAAAGAGATTATGGATATGTAAAGCTCTTGATAATAATTATAGATGGAGTTGGCCTCCCAAGCCTTTCTCTCTTATAGGCACAAAAAAAAAGTGGAAGTGAAGGTGTAACTAGGGCTTGGAGAGGGCTTATAATTATAAGTCATCCATTCAAAAGGCTCATAACCAAAATTAGACAAGCTATTTTTAGAAAATAAAAGTGGTGGTTTGCATGTGTCTTGCATGCTAAAATTCTAGGTAGTGCAACTTGATCATCATCAGTCAAGATAACCGTCACCGGTCACCTTGACCATCATCGATCGGGGGTCTAGGGAAAAGGTGGGTTAAAAAGGTTAAGAAGTGAATTAAGTTGGATAGGTGGCTAACTTAACTCTAGGCTAAGTGAGTGGGTTAGATTAGGTAGGTTTTTTGACCTTATAGGTATAGTCAAAAGAGGTTAAAGAGAAACCCAAGGCATTTCAACAACTAGGACCATGTGTATGGTTTTATAGTGTCTACATTTTACCCATTTTTATTATGTGGATTTGAATTACCCAAATACAAAACAAAAACGAAATTTATGTGGTCAAAGGTCTCATTACCTCAAGTATGGGAGGAATTATTCCCCCTCAAACTAGGAGTTGATGAGGTAAGGTAGAATTGGGTTGAGGTTTGATAATGGTTAGATGGTGGATCATGAAGTAGTGGATGAAAGAATGGTTGGTCATTTAAAATGCAAATATAAACATAAAATGTGACTAAGTGTGATATTATAGATCATGTAAAGACTAAAGTTGCCAATGTTGTTAAAAATAAGGATCAGTGTTAAGTGGATAAGTGACCAGTGTATCACGTGACTATATTTAGGTGTGGTGGTTGGATATACCTATTAGTCTCCAAAGCAAAGTATAGTATTTTCATGGGTATCCAAGGTAGGAATTACTCCTAGTGAAAACACCAATAGGTCAAGTGTCATGGGTATTCGAGGTAGGAAGTGCTCATGAAATACATAAATGATTTGGTTGTGCACTAGGTGGTGTAAGTAAAAAATAGTCAACAAGGAAAGGTTGGTCAACACTGTCAAAAGTACCAAGCATGGTCAACATAAAATACACAACTGGGTTAGGTAAAAAATGACCAATGTTAAGGTGGATGTGACCAAAGGTGAGAGGTTGGTTGGATGGGTAGCCATTAATGTGATGACACTACTAAGGTGGAAGGTTGGGATTGGTTCATTTGTTTGAGTGAGGATCACGCTGATGGAGGGTGGTTGAGGACATGGTAGAGTAGTGGGATGAGGCCTTTGACCATGCCAATGATCATGGAATGAGGTAGGTTACATTTTGAATTGATAGTTAGGTAATTTTATGGGTGGAATAGCATGTGTTGGTAAGAATTAGAATGGAGAAAATGAGTTTTAAGCATTTTGGTTTGGTTTCCCTAGGTCTAAGGTTTTATATAAAGTAGGAAAATGGGTAGAAAATTGGGTAAATGTAGGTATATGAGGTAGGCATTAGGGAGAAAAGACTATAAAAGGTGATATTTAGGTAGATTGGTATGGTTTTATAGGTTTTACAGAGGTCAAGGGTTCGAGTCTTTCTATCACTGGGCATAAATAGGGACTAATGATGGTTCACCTTGACCAACATCGATTGAGCCTGAGGAGGATAACTAGTCCTAAGGGAATGGTGATGGTTCCAAGAACTATCGATGATTGAATGACTAGGTAAAAAGGGGTTGGCTATGAAAAATGTGTTTGGTTTAAAAGATTTTAAGGTTGAGAATATAGGTGATGGTTGATGGATTTTTTAGGATAGTTATTGATCGAGTCAATGATGATCTTAGTTGATGAGTGTGTGATAAGTGTTGGGATTATAGGGGGATAAAATAGGTGTGGTTTTGACAAAGAAGGATATGAGGGGGGAGGGATAAATAGAGGCATAAGGTTGTGTGGGAAAAATGTATGTAGGGTAGATGTAATGGGGTTAATTGTAATAGGTTAAAATAAAGGTATAAGTTAGTACTTAGCTTTAGGTAGAAAACTAAGTATGCATTTTGGGTGTATGTTGTGCTTTTAGGCTTGTAAATAGATTCAATTGAGGGACTAGGTTCCCACATGTTTTACTAAGGTTTACGATGTCATGACTATTGATGAGTGGAGGCTATTGGATTAGGTGTAATGCGACACTATCATCACCTACCTCAAATTCCTATAATGATCATCACACTCATCGAGAGATGGGATCCCATGATGAACACTTTTTGGATGCCAATTGGAGAAATCACCATACTCCTATAAGATGTGCATAGGATCACATGATTACCAATTCAATGAGATCTAATCTACCACATATAGAGTGACGAGATAGACTATTTATGGATCTGATATATGGTGTAGATTAGGTACATGCACATTTTCACATAGGTGGATTCATTTATGGTTCATTATACCAGAGGGCTCATGAGGATATATGCTTACTCATGATGATGATGGCATTGATGAGTTTCATGCTACTTGATTTAGTTAGAAGGGGGTTTCCATATTTGTTACTTTGTGTTTTAGTTGAGATGTTACTAGGGAGGACCATATTTAGATGGGCCCTAATTTTACTAGTGTATACATATTAAGAGCTCTAGGGATTCTAAGCACACAAGTGGTATGGGATCAGTGTTGGCTTCATACTTCAATATTTGGCATTTAAACATATTTAGGTGTTGAGACCCTTGGGGCTCTTGGTGGAGGGTTATTTACTAACTAATTACACACTAGGCTTCTTATGTTGGAAGAGAGGTGGCACCATGATAGGGGTATGTGAAAGAGCTAGAGATATTGAGTAGTTTTAGGATGCATTGGAGGGTCTGGTGGTTGAATATGTTAGGTGGTCTCAGTGGAAAAGACTTAGATATCATATCATAGGTCTTTAGAGTTAGTCATGGATATATGACCATTAGGATGGTGAGGATGAGCTCATCCCTTTTGATCTCACATGGAGATAGTTTTGGCTAGTTCAAGGGATCCCACCTAACTTTCCTTGATATAGGAGAGAGGAGGATAAGTTTATGTTGCCTGAGCCACATCATCAAGATATTGTGCTTGATTATGAGGAGCTAGTAGTTAGAGCTCTTGTGCATGATGTAAGGGTTATTGATGGATACATAGCTTGGTTCTAAGGTAGGTATGTGATAGCTAACTTCAAATGGGTGATGGGGGTTGATAGGCACCTGATAGGGGCATAGGTTTAGGGGGATGGATAAGAAATAAAAACATTCATCATAGCATAGGCTCAAGTATAGGTGGCCACATTGTACGATCAGATTGTTATGCTATAGGGTCAGGTGGTGACTATCATAACAGAGTGAGATTAGGAACAAGCATCCCTTAGGGTAGTCATTTAGGAGAGATGCTCTTAGAAAAATGGTAGCATTAGGAGGGAGACCAACACTAGTAGCTAGAAGACCACCAAACATAGTGTTAAAGCTCATATACTTAGCCTTTATTAAGGAGCTCAGGTATTATGAGGTGATGGTGTTGGGTCAGCTACCATAGGGGATGAGATATGGGGAGTACAAAGCTATTTTGGCTGATAGGCCATCTATAAATACCATAGGATAGTGGGCCTCCATAGTGGATCACCAAGTAGGTATCCTAGGAGTACCACCACAAGATAGGGGTATAGGTATAGGTATAAGTATAGGTATAGGTATAGGTGGGGTTAGTAGTAATGGTGTGGGTGGTAGTGGTCTTAGTGCTCTAGGATCTTGATGTATTCATATGTGTTGATATGTCAGTATAGATAGGTGTACATTATTTTTGATATTGGCCTACATGTCAATGTAAAAAAATGTACATGTTTTAAGAGAGATTTTACACATTATCACATGTATTTATGATGACTTGATGTATATGATGATGATACATGGTTTATGATGTGATATATGATGTATGTTTATGGTTCATGGTTGATATGCTTAATGTGGTTATTCATGTTTATGCTAATGGTTGATGGTCTATGGTTTCTTATATATGCTTTATGAGAGGTTTGACTTAGTAGCTTAGGCATGTGTTGTTTCGAAGATATTTATGATGCATTGATCTTGTTCATGGATATGATAAGATGTGTTATGAATAAATATATATGGTATATGATGATGTAATCACTAATGTCTTTGGTTATGGTTATGATGATGTGGTTTTCATGAGATGTATTGTGGTAATGTTATGGATAGATTGGTAGATAACATATGATATTTTTCATGATGTTTTGATTATTGATTTTGTTTATACTAAAGAGAATGAATTTAAGATATAATATATGTTATCATGATGTTTTGATGGTAGATGGATATGATTATCTTTATGGCATGATGTGATATGATGGTGTTTTAATCATAAATGGGTAGATGATGTGGTTCATAGATATAGCTCATAATGTTATTCTTTTGATTTGATATTTGTTTTTTATGATGATGGAGATATACTTTGGATATGGGTGAAGATGTAATGAGACTACATAAAGTAATTAGGTAATAAACTAAATGTTTAGGAAAGTGATAAGGATCATAATAGGTATGAACCAATAAAAGATAAGAAATTAAACATGATGCTTCTTCATTGGTAAGGACAAAAAAATGCAACCCAAAGTTTGAATGACTTAGTGAAAGTGAGCCTTTCAAATGCTTCTCATTAGCATGTTTTGGTTGGTAAATGTTTATCTTGATCACATTATGTCAAGTAAGCTCACAATCCTATGCATATGATAAATGGAAGGAGGATGGGTAGAACTATAAATTTTTGTGAAACTAGCATGCATTTTTTGTAGGTTTCCAAGAGGATAGTTTAAGCAAGCCTATGCTCATGTATAAATTATAGGTTGATCAATGCAGGAAATCTAAAAAGGATAGCCAATTGTGGCTTTCAAAGATTTATTTCTTTTATGAGATCCAATTGTGGATTTCAAAATTATTTTGTTGTTGCTTATGGGTTTTTGCTTATTTTGATTTTGCTTGTGGTTGGAGAAGTTGATTAATGTAGGAAGCTTCCAATAAATTGCTAGATTTTGACAAGTGCATTACTTAGCCATCCTTCAAGGGAATGGTCTAATTTTATGTGCCTAATCTAAATGATTGTGATATTTGTCCTTCAAGGGAGTAGGCCACCTTATGTTTTTCAATTTTAGATTAGTTTTCAATAGTTGTCCTTCAAGGGAGCAGTCTGTGAATGCTAAAAATGACCCATAATTTGGTTTTTGAATTTTGATATTGATTTTTTTATTGTTTGATTTTCATTGACATAGACTTGCTTATAAATGCTCAAGGGGTTATCTTTATGAAGGCAAAAACTAAGATCACAAGAAGGTTTAGTAGGTGAAAAGAGGTGTAGGTGACAATGACCATGGGAACCGATCTCAAGGAGATGGGAAGTACCATGAGAATCATGCCATAGGTAAATCCATGGTACCCATAGTTCAATATTAGGCTATGACTGTGATGTATAATCACATGATTTAGCTATAATCGATTTCCCTTAATAAGAGGGAAATGAATGTGGTTGTTGGAGATGAGCTTAAGTTAAACCAATGATGATTGTGACCCCTATTTAACAATATAAAGGATGTAGATGTGAAGCATTAAGAGGCTTAGGTTATGGTTTGCCTTCAATAAAGGACAAATGATAAGCCCCTGATCCATACTTATGGGTTATGATGTAAGGTCCAAGCTAATTAAAAGTAAAATTTCCCCTTTTGATTTTCTCCATATTAGTTACATGTTGATTTTCCTTGAGGATGAGATCCCCAATATTGAATTCTCACACTTTCAAGTGTTTTTTATAAGCATACTTTACTCATTCTTGATAGACACAGAGATGGGGAAGAGTGGCTAAATTATGTTCATCAAGTAGCTCAAGTTGGGATAAATTTTATTGATGGTAATAATCTTTTGAAATAAGGACATGTAAAGATATGCGAAGAAAGGGTATTTAGACCTCGAGAGGAAACACAAATTTAGATCCAAACATGAGGGAAAAGGTGTATCACCTATAGGGGTTCAAATTCCAATATGATATTCCCATAAGGTGAAAGGGATGTGTAAGTGCCAATCCCAATCTAAGGTATTGACCATTTTGGTAAGCATGTTGTTAAGAGTTTTGTTAGAGACCTTTGCTTGTCCATTTATTTGTGGATGATAGGGTGATGAAAAAATAAGTTTTATACCAAATACATCAAAAGCCTTGAAATATTTTATTTTTTAAGGATTTTCCTTGTTAGTGATGATCTTATGGGGAACACCAAAGTGGTAGATGATATGATGGGTGATACATTCAATAATATTTTTAGCTTTGGTTGAGACAAGAGGAATAACCTCCACCCATTTGGTGAAATATTTGGTCACAGTGATGATAGAGTGATGCCATTATGAAGATTAAGGATCAATTTCACCAATAAGGTCCAGACCCCATTATGAAAAATGCCAAAAGCCAGTAGAAATTTAAAGGATGTGACTAGGTGCATGATGTAAATTATCATGTTGTTGGCACTTGACACACTTTTTTGTATAATCACAATAGTCTTGGTTAATGGTAGGCCAATAATAGCCTAAGTAAAGGATGCACTTGGCCATAGTGAGTCCACTAAAGTGACCCCCATAAATACCATAATGTATTTCCTTAATAGTGTGAGAGGATTCTAGACCATAGAGGCAATGGAATAGGAAGCCATCAAAACTATGTTTATATAGAATGCCTCCCATAATGGTATAATAGGAGGTGATTTAAATAAATGCTCGATGGGCATTCCTAGAGAGGCTAGATGGAACCATGACAAGGTTTAGGGAGTTGAAGGTTTGTTGATACCAGAGGTCAGGCTGGATCTCCTCCACATTAAAAATGGTTGGAGTGTTTGACTTGATGTAAAAAGGTTCATTGAGGTGATGGATAATGACTGATAGCTTAGAGTCTAAGGGTGATAATGGGATTTGGGAATCAAAAGAAGCCATGGTTTTTATAAACTTATTGATATATCATGGGGTGGTTTGAATATGGTAGTGTTTATATGATGTCAAGAGTTATGTGAAAAACTATCTATATAGTTGCAAAATATCATTCTTACACTGGTATATGCCATTGATTTGATTGACCATAAGTTAGGAGTCACAAAATATGTTGATCATTATAAATCCCAAGGCTAATATGGTTTGGAGACCTATTACTAGGGCTTTATATTTGGCCATATTATTGGTACATTCAAATTCAAGTTTAAAAGATAAAAGAAGTGGTTCACTAACAAGGGGATAAGGATGATACTGACTCCCCCACCATGCTGACATTTGGAACCATAAAAAAACATGGTTATGTGATAGATGAAGTCTATTTAGGATAGATTTGTGATGGACTCATTTGGAAATTCAAGAGGAGGAGGTTGGTTTCTTGGTAGGGTTACATTGGCTAACTAGTCAACAATGACTTGCCCCTTAATTGACTTCTACTAGAGGAAATCAAGGTCAAACTTAGTTAAAAGCATGAGCCACTTGGCCATATGCTAGTTTTCATATGGCTTAGATTGCATGTCCTTGAGTGGGTTGGTATTGGTTATGATGAAAGTGTTGTGGTTAAGAAGGTAGTGGTGAAGCTTGGTGGCCATGAAGACTAGGGCCATGCATAGTTTCTCAGTATGTGTATACTGAGTTTCATAGTCTATAAGGGTATAAATTATGTAATAGATAGATTTATCTTTGTTTTTTTCATCTCGATGGGCAAGAATTTCCCCTAGGGAATGGTTAGTGGCAGAGATATAAAGGTATAAAAGGTGGTTGTCCTTAGGAGGTGTGAGGACAGGTGGAGATAGAAGGTACTCTTTCAATGCTTTAAAGGCCTTTTGATAATTGACATTACACTTGAAAGAGATGTCCTTTTTCAAGAGGTGATGGAAGAGTTGATATCTATTTGAGATTTGAGAGATGAATTAGTGAATATATTGGATCTTCCCATATAAACTACAAAGTTACTTAAGATTAATCAGGGGTAGCATATCAAGGATGGATTTGATCTTGGCTGGATCAACCTCGATTCCTTGAAGGGAAATGATGAATCCAAGGAGTTTATATGATAATAACCCAAAAATACATTTCTTTATTAAGCATGAAATATACTAAGAGGGTAAGTAAATCAATATATTATATATCTTTTACTTATTCTGATTTCTTTTCTTTAATCCACTTAATCACACATTTAAGATATGAAATAAAATTGAAACAATAACATGCACCACACAAGAGAGATAGAGAGAGACACCATATTTTTACGTGGAATCCCAAAGTGGTAAAAACCATGGAGAATAATATCAAGTATATGAATGAGCACCAACTCAAATTACAAAGTTCACAAGCACCAACCCTTTTGCCGACCACCAACACGGTAGCTATTTGTGAGAACCAACCCATAAGAACACCAACCCCTTACAAAGATTGTGAGCACCAACCCCTCTTGTGTATAAAACACAACTATCTCTCAATTTTGCTTACTCAACAAATGATATAACTCTACAATATCTCCTACTTTTCTCTCCTCTTTTCTTATATAAAATTTTTATAAAACAATGCTCTCTCTTACATATTACAAATGGCTTCTCAAGCCTTTATTTATATCTTTTCAAATGACCTTTGGCATTTACCCTTTGTGACCCTTCAATCCTCATGGAAAATTACACCAAACTTGCATGACCCTTCGTACCTTACATTTGAAAAGTCACATGGTGACCCTTCATAATCAAATGCATCATTTCCTCTTTTGTCTTTATCTTGATGAATTTTCATATTCCTCAAAGTGTCCCTTCATGGAAAAATGTGACATACCCTCTTTTGTCTTCACATGGTGACTCTTAGAATTTCTCAAGATAACTCTTCATGAGAAAATAAGTCCTATTCCTCTTTTGTCTTTACCCCATGACTCTTTGACTTCTCCATGGGCCCTATTTTGGCTTATATGTAA
Organism: Torreya grandis; assembly: GCA_037957365.1. Lineage (NCBI taxonomy): Eukaryota > Viridiplantae > Streptophyta > Pinopsida > Cupressales > Taxaceae > Torreya > Torreya grandis. Next base: position 194,562 of record JARHVA010002582.1, on the reverse strand, counting down.
CTAAAAATATATTTGTTAATATTAAATAAATATTAACACACATTATCCAGGATATGAATATTAAAAACACCATTAAATGTTATGGGGCCTTTATCACCAATGCTAGACCTTTGACATCAATGAAAATATTTCCAACAATCTCCCCCTTTGTCATTGATGGAAACCTCAAAATGAAACTACCACATCCTAAAACCTATACTACACATGTCAACCTACACATACTACCATATAAAAAACATACAGTAACTCCCCCTTACTATGGCAACCTATACCTATTCCTTGTACTTATTTTTGCAGTTATACCTATACCTATACTTATTTTTACTCTTCTCCCCCTTTGACATCAATGGCAAAGGGTCTATCTTGGAGCTAACACTTAGCTCCCCCTCAACTGATGCTAATCCTCAATGGCAGGAAGTAAACTAAATTACTTCCAAATTCTCTTGTAGATACTTAAATGTGTCTTTTGGTAGTGCCTTTTTGAAAATATCTATAATCTACTCTGGAGTACTGATATAGTCCATCTTAACCTGTTGATCTACAACCTACTCTCTTAATAAGTTATATCTGATAGGAATATGTTTTATTCTTGAATGCATTATTGGATTCTTAGAAATATTAATAACACTTATTTTGTCATAAAAAATAGAAATAGATTCATCATATTTTACCTTGATATCTTACAAAGTTTGCTTCATCCAAAGCACTCAAGTACAACACAATATTATTGCAATATATTTTAATTTAGCTATAGAAAATGACACTAAATTCTATTTTTTTCTTAGCCATGAAACTAAGCTATCACCAAGGAAGAAAGCTCCTCCACTTCTAATCTTTTTATCATCCAAGCAACCTACCCAATCTAAATTTGTATAAGTAACTAGAGTGAAATCTTTACATATGGGATACCATAATCCATAATCCAATGTCCCCTTGATAAATCTAAATATTCTCTTCACTAACTAAACATGAATATCTTTTAGAGCTGACTGATATCTTGTAACCATACCAACTACATGCATGATGTCAAGCATCGATGCTATCAAATATAAAAGACTACTATTTATAGATCTATATAAATATTGATCTATAATAGGTGAATCTTCATCCTTGCTCACATTATTTCATGTACTCATTGGTGTGCCAATTGGTGCACAATCCTCAAAATCAAATTTCTCAACATTTCCTTGGCATATTTACTTTGAGATATGAAAATTCCTTTATTTGACTAAAATGTTTACAATCCTAAGAAAAATGACGATTCTCCAAGCATAGATGTCTCAAATTCTTTTTGCATATTATCAAAAAATTCTTTTGTCATATTTTCAATGTTTCCTCCAAAAATGATGTCATCAACATATACCACAATAATCAATTGATGCTCACCTTCTATTTTAATGTAGAGATTGCTATCAGCAAATCCTCTCTTAAAACCTTGATCCTATAGGTACTTATCAAGTATTTCATACCAAGCTCTGGGAGCTTTTTTCAATCCATATAGTGTTTTTTAAATTTGCATACATGGCTACTAACATTTGAGAGAATAAATCCCTCAAGCTACTCAATGTATAAGTCTTCTTCTAGAATACCATTTAGGAAGGCAGATTTGACATCCATCTAAAACACTTTGAAATTTTTAAATACTACATATGAAAGAAACATTATAATAGCCTCTAGCCTTGCCACTGGTGCAAAATTTTCTTCAAAATCTATTCCTTCAATCTGATCATATCCTTTACATACTAATCTTGCTTTATTCCTAGTCACTTTTCCATTTTCATTCAATTTATTTCTGTAAACCCATTTTGTTCCTATCACATTGTGATCTTTGGGTCTAGGCACTAATTCTCGAGTATCATTATTTTTTATCTAATTTAATTATTCATCCATTGCTTTAACCCAATGCTTATCATGTCTAGCTTCTAAAAAAGTTTTAGACTAAATTTTGGATAACAACGAGAAATTAACTTGCTCATATTCACTTACCATCATTCTTTTGGTGTGAATTCCTTCATTTATGTCCCTGATGGTGTCACTTTTATTATGATTTATCTAGATGTATTTGGATGGGGTTTTGGTGTCCTTTTTCTCCTTCTTCTCATCTTCATCTAATTCTTCAAAATCTTCCTCTTCAATGATTTCAATAATGTCTATTAGATCATTAATTCTTTATGCTCCATCTTTTTCTATCATAACACTTATACTTTCAATTATTTTCTTGGTTCTTTTTTATAACATTTATAAGCTTTACTTTTGCAAGAATAACCAATAAATATACCTTCATCTACTCTAGATTCAAACTTACCTAGTTTTTCATCGGTTCTCTTTATGAAGCATCTACTGCCAAAAACTTCAAAATAATAAACTGTAGCTAGTTTGTCTTTCCATAGCTCATAAGGAGTCTTGTCACTATTGAATCTCAATAATGCTCTATTTTGAATATGCACTGTTATAGCAACTACCTCTCTCTAATATTTATTTTTTATCTTGTATTTATTTAGCATTATCCTCACCATCTCCTAAACTATTCTATTTCTCTGTTCAACTACTCCATTTTGCTATGGAGTTTTGGCTATTGAATAATGTCTCTTTATTCCATAGTCTTCACAAAACTCAATAAACTTATCTGACATGAATTTTCCTCCTCAATATAATCTTAGGCATTTAATCTTCAAACTAGTTTCATTCTCAACTAATACTTTGAATGTATTGAAATGTTTGAAAGATTCTAATTTTTTCATTAAAAACATTACCCAAGTCATACATGAAAAATCATCAATAAAAAACATGAAATATTTCTCACCTTGAGTACTTTGAGTTCTCATAGGTCCACACAAATCAATGTAAAAAATATCTAACATCTGAGTGGTTGAGTATTCTTTTATTTTGAACCACCTTCTAGCCTACTTCCCATGCCGAAAAGGTTCACAAAGCATGTTGAATGGCTTTATAATCTTTGGAATATTTTTGAATGCTTGATTCTTGATAATGTTGATAATATTGTCAAATTTTATGTGTCCCATTCTCCTATGCCATATCCGAATTTATTCAATCTGACTCAAACATCTTTGACCTTTAATGTCTAATAACATATACAAATTATTACCTATTCTTTGAGCATCTACAACCAACACATTAAAATCTTTTATCCTAATTTCATAATCTTATACATAAAACTTTAGTGTGTGCCCATGATTACACATTATAATTACACTCAAAATATTATTCTTAAGACTTTCTACATATAAAACATTTTTAGTTTTAGTTCTACCATTATCTAAACTTAGTGTACCTTTTTTGGCAATTCTGGCAGTAGTATTATCTCTAAATTTCACTATGCCACCATTGATCTTCTTCAAGGTTATGAACTTCATCTTGTCTCCTGTCATGTGCCTCAAACATCCACAAGCAATGAACCATAGATTTTCTTCATTTCTTACATGCAAAGCTATCTAGACCAACATAGACTTTTTAGGTTATTTCTTCTACCATGAACCTATATGAACTTTCTTCTTGATGAATGGAACCTTAAAACTTTGGTCCTTCTTAACTGACTCAAACACACTTCTATAGTAATGGGCTATGTGTTTGAAGTTGTTTCACTTTTAACATATTATGGATTCTTCATTAAATCTTGACAGAGGAATAAAATATTTGTGGCTTCTACTTGACTCTGCATGAGTTTCCTTCTCCTTATTTATGAAAGTGTTAGCCCTTTTTTACATTCTATTTTCTTATGACCATATCCATTACAATAAAAATATTAACCATAAAAATAAGACATGTTTATGTATCTCTGACATGATTACCTTTTGTAGCTTTGTTCCTTCCAACCTTCTGTGTTTGAGATGTCCTCTATATTCTTAACTTCTTCCCATTTTATTTCTTCTTTTGTAAGATATTCAGAATAGCTCTTTCCTTTTTCTATGTTAACCTTATCTATGAAATTAGTGGCCTCCCCTTTATCTTTTTCAAATTTGATACCTATCTTATCTGACATTAATCTTTGAATTTCTAATATCTTATTCAACATATTAGTGTTTTTCTCAAATTTTGAATCATTGGCTACTCTATCATTGATTGTTTTATTTGTCTTCTCAAGATATACTTTTAAAGAAGAAATTTCAATAACATACCTTTCATATTCTTCACTTACTTTATTCAATTGTGCCGTTAGATCTTTTTAATTCTTCTTGGCTTTTTCAAATTGTGCTTATATATCTTCAATTGTTTTCTTTGACACTTTTTTTTATTTTTCTTGATTTGGAGCTTCAATCTTCAATTCTTCTTCTCAAGAGATTTTAACTCTTCTAAGGCAAAAATGAGTTCTCCTTCCAAATTCACTTTGACTTCATCTTGTTCTTCTTCTTGATCATCTATACTTTTTCTTGCAAAGGCATCTTCATGTATGGCCCTGAATATAATCTCTTCTTCTTCTGAGTCATTGACTCCACTATCTTTAGTTGAGCTAGGATATTTAGAATACAAACTCTTCTTCTTGAATACCTTCTTGAATTTTCCTTTGAAATTCTTATTGTATGTAGACTTTCCTTCTTCATTGTCACCATTACCCTTATCTGGGAAATTAGCCACAAAATGTCCAATCTTTCCATAATTAAAATATTTAAAAGGTAATTTTACTTGATATTTACATGTGCCCTTTTTCATCTTGCGAATGAATAAAGCTTCATTATCATCTTCATCATTGCTAGAACCATCACTTTTTCTTGAATCTTAGCCTTGTATTTCTTTTGTCTTGAAAGCAAGTTATCTCTTTGAGGGTTCCTCTTGTTCAATCTACATCTCATATGCCATAAGAATACCATATAGCTCATCTATCTTTATCTTGGCTAAATTCTTCATCTCTTCAATTTATAAAACTTTTGCATCAAATCTCAATGGTAGAGATCTCAAAAAAAATTGTACCATGATTGATTCTTCTAACTTTTCTCTAAGACCTTGAATCTTATTAACAATTTGATCAACCCACAAAAGGTAACTTTCTATATTTTATTTCTCTTCCATCTTCAAACTCTCAAACTATCTTCTGAAAGTCTAAAGCTTATATTTTTAAACCTTTCCACCACCTCTCTAAATATTCTCAAGTTTTACCCAAGTTTTATGATCAGATTTACATTTCATAACTTTAATAAATTTTGATTCACATAAACCACATAAAATAGAATTTAAAGCTTTAACATTATTTTCACTTGCTTTTTTTTCCACTAGAGTAGTTACAAGTGTTTGTGGCTCTTCATATTTCTCCACCACTACTTGCCAAATGTCAAATCCAAGGGCCATCAAATAAGTACTCATCCTTATGATCCAAAAATCATAATTTTTCCCATCAAACAAAGGTGCCTTATTTGTATAAAAACCTTTATGTGATCCAACCATCATGCTTTCCCCGATCTACCTTCAAGCTGTAAAACTTTTTGAAAAGGAACTTTCTCTAATACCAATTGTTAAGCATGAAATATACTGAGAGGGGGTGTGAATCAGTATATTATATATCTTTTACTTAGTCTAATTTCTTTTCTTTAATCCACTTAATCACACATTCAAGATATGCAATAAAATTGAAACAATAACATGCACCACATGAGAGAGAGAGAGAGAGAGAGAGAGAGAGAGAGAGAGAGAGAGAGAGAGAGAGAGAGAGAGAGAGAGAGAGAGAGAGAGAGAGAGAGAGAGAGAGAGAGAGAGAGACCATATTTTTACATGGAAATACAAAGTAGGAAAAACCATAGAGAATAATATCAAGTATATGAATGAGTACCAACTCAAATTACAAATTTTGCAAGTACAAACTTGTAGGAGCACCAACCCCTTTGTCGAGCACCAACACAACAACTATTTGTGAGCACCAACCCATAGGAGTAGTAACCCCTTGCAAATATTTTTGAGCACCAACCCCTCTTATGTATGAAATACAACTATATCTCAATGTTTCTTACTCAACAAATGATATAACTCTACAATATCTCTTGATTTTCTCTCCTTTTTTATTATATAAAATAATTACAAAACCATGCACTCTCTTGCATATTATAAATGGTTTCTCAAGCTTGTATTTATATCTTTCCAAATGACCTTTGGCATTCAACCTTTGTGACCCTTCAATCCTCATGGAAAATGGTGCCAAACTTGTATGACCCTTTGTATCCTTGCATTTGAAAAGTCACATGGTGACCCTTCATAAGCAAATGCATCCTTTCTTCTTTTGTCTTTATCTTGGTGACTTTTTATATTCCTCAAAGTGTCTCGTCATGTAAAAATGTGACATACCCTCTATTATATTTACATGGTGACTCTTGGAATTCCTCAAGATGACTCTTCATGAGAAATGCATCTCATTCCTCTTTTGTCTTTACCCCATGACTTTTTGACTTATCTATGGGCTCTATTTTTATTTATATGCAACCACAAATATATTAATTAATATTAAATAAATATTAACACACATTAGCCTAGATATAAATATTAAAAAACACCATTAAATGCTATGGGGCCTTTATCACCAATGATATAAATTTGACATCATTGACAATATTTCCAACATTCTTGGGATTGAGATGGACATGGTAATGGATAAGTCTCTCAAAGATAATCTTTAGAATGGCTAAGTGGTCCTTGAAAAGTTTAGATTTTTTGAGGAGGTCATCCACATAATCCTCAATGATTGTATGGATAATGTCATGGAAGATGTAGGTCATATCATGTTGGTAGGTTGCACTAGCATTCTTAAGAATGAAGGGCATGACCCTATAATAGAAAGTTTCCCATGGGTGATAAAATATATTTTTTTTGATCAAGGTCAATTCAAATTTAATTATAACCTAAGAATCCATTCATGATGGACAACATCTCGTGGCCTATTGTAAGCTCAATAAGTAGGTCAATGCTAGGTAGAGGAAAGTCATCCTTTGGGTAGGTGAGGTTGAGATTACAAAATTCCACATAGATGTGTAGTCCCCTTGTGGCTTTAGTGATAGGTACAATGTTTGAAACCCATTGGGGATAATCAATGGGTTAAACGAAGTCGATAGAGAGAAGGCATTGAAGCTATTATTTAATAAGAAGGGATATGTGAGGATGCATTTATTGAAGTTTTTATCTAATAGGCTTGGCATCATGATTGGTTAAAATGTTATGGATGGTAGTGGCTAGGTCAATACTAAGCATGTCAACATATGCATAAGCAAATATGATGTTGTGGTCTTGGAAAAAGGTGGAGAAGTCCTGAAGTTCCTCAAGGGTGAGAGATTGGCTTAATTTGAAAATATGAGGGTTATCCAAAGTTCCTATGTCAATATCCATAGTGGATTCATTTAACATGGTTGACATCTCTGAAGGTAAGGATTTGTGGATGGAGGAGTCAGGTGTACCAAGGTAGGTGAGAATAGAATCATCATCCTAGCATTAGATAGTGTTAATGGTAGGAGAGTCTTTTCCCACCAATTCAAGATGGATTAAAGGGATGTATACTGGTGCCCCTTCTTTTTGATAAGTTAGGGGATTGAGGGTAATCATGTTGATGGGAAAAAAATTAGGTGAGATAATGTCCTCATCCTCATACTGAGGTAGAGGGGGTGTTGTTGAGGAAGGGGTTTCTTAAATAATTGGAGTGGTGGGTTGTTTGGATTTCTTCTTATTTGTTAGAATGAAGCCAAGGCCATGATTCTTGTGAGGCTTTTGGGTCTCAATCAAGATCAATGTGTGTGGTCCATGCTCATATCATCTTAAGACAAATCCTTTCCAGGCACACCTATGAAGGTATATTTTGGCAAAGTCTAGGTTATCCAAGTAAGAGAATGTAGAGGTGAATAGTTATGGGGGAGAGGGGGTCATAAACACATTAATAAACTTGTCAATTTCCCCATATATAAAATGGGTTTGACAACTCAGAGGCCCCAAGGGAGTAATGGTCCCAATGTTGGGTTCATAACCTAGTTGATGGTTGAGTTTCTCATACTCTTAGGGAGTAGGGAAAGCATTGAGGGTAAGGAGTCAGTATTCTCCAAGGGTAAGGCATTGGAAGGTATATTTTAAGGGATTAGTGGTGGATATCTAGTCCATGGGAATAGAGGAATTGATAGATGCATTTATGGGAGGAGAAGTAATGGATTCATTTTTTATGGTTGAGGGCTTGGTGATGAATGCTTGGGGTGGTTTTGTCAAAGGTAGGAGGACATCATTAGGTCGGTATGTCATGTTACATGTTGTAAAATGGATTATGTTAGATTTTATGGTAACAACGTAACCTTCATGATTTTATTTGACATAATGGTGTAGGGTAGAATGGACACAACTCATAGAATAGATCTAAGGTCTCCATAATAAAACATTGTACTGTAATTCACCTTAAACCACATAAAAAATTTCAAGGAGCGTGCAGAGTCCTATACGAATGTGGATGATAATAGTTCCTAAGGTGGTGGTCATAGTGTCGTTAAAGGATCAAAGCATAATTAAAGTTTGGGATATGACATTGTCTAGTAATTTGATTTGGTCATAGGCATGGGAAGAGATGATGTTGATGTTGGCTCCCCCATTGATCATAACCCATTTGATGTGGGTCTAGTTGATGTGGGTAGTGTTGTCAATCAGACTCACACCCTTGTGAAGGTAGTTTTAGGCCTTCACAGTGTACTAAAACATGGAAACAATCTTAGGCTATGGATGGCCTAATCAGTGGATTGAGTCTCTAGATTCTATGGGTTAGCTCCCTTTGGTGTATCAATTAGGATCTCTAATTTATACTATAAACTATCAAGAAAAGGAAAAAAGGCAAACTTGAACGAAAAAATCCTATCTAATGATGGTGATACATTTTTATTTTGGTTCATCCACTCAATTTAAGCTCCTAAAAAATTGATTAGACAAGAAAAAGACTAAAATTTCAATTCCAATTGACTCCTATGCATTAGTATTTCATGAAAAGGTTCTATATAGTGATCAAATCTTGAGTGAAATAAGGGAATAGACTTGATTCAAGGTAATAACTAGCCACGTACATCTGTTGTAACTTTAGCCAAAAAATATCAAACATAGAACATGACCTATATAATTTGATCAACTAGCAAATAGGTAAGAATCAAGACTTGACAAGGAAAAAAAATTCTATCACATATGCAAATCATTGACATAAATACACTATACCAACATCTTAGAATCTGAAAATAGTCTTATTTATTTGAAAAGGTTACAAAACTCAAATTTTGGTAGAGTCTGGTCTTGCCAAAAGAGGGATCCTTAAAATGGCTAAAAAATCCAACTTATATAGAAAAACCATAAAAAAATCCAAGAGATTGGTGCTAGAATTAGAGAGGAGACCAACTCCCACATCTCATACTTCTGACTTCATCTATCAAAAGATAATTAATCCTTCAAATAATATAATTTTGTCTTTTGTCTTGCATGAAAAGCTCTTTAGCATTGAAAATGATGGAGAGCCCATGTAATAATCATTATTAAAATCTTCAAAATTCATCAAACCTACATGGATCTTCAAGGTTGGCATAGAAGTGTAGATGGTGGGCCCATCTTGGACTAATCTTCTCCATGCATGAAAGCTATACCAAATATTCAAAGAGAAACTCCACTTGATACATTTGGAAGTTGAGTTGAAATAAAAGAAAGTACTTTACGTGGAAAACAAGGAAAATGCATGACAAGCCTTGTCTAGTCAACTCCACATTAACTCCTTGAAAAACCATCCAATGCTAAACTACTTGAGCCCTTCATGCATTTGAGTCTCCCTTATAGAACTGAGAGAGCCATACTTGAAGGCAAGTACATGTCTTTTCCAAGTTTGAATAATTTGATTATTTATTATTTAGCATGCTCTTTACTATAGTATCAGACTGTAGATCTTCTTATAGATAGAAAAAACAATATCTTTATTAGTTTTTTTCAAGTTCATGTTATGTTGGATGCATCTAATCAAGCTTGGGTCACTCTAAATGTTCCACATGTGAGCTGTGAACTATGTCATAAGAGTCAAAAGGAGAAGCCCTCATTGTCTTTTATTGATTGGCTATCAAAATCCCACTAAGATATTTTGAAAACTTGGGCTTTTCTCATCCATTGATCTCCTTGTTATATCTTGACAAGTGTCAAGATCATGACAATCTTGATGAACCTTTTTAAAATCTTGACCAATGGCTACTTGCAAGGGCTCAAAATTTATTTTTTTGGGCCCATCATTAATTCCTTCAAAATTTTGTTTTCAACCTATTATCCTAAAAGAATTAAACTCTCAGGTCATTCCCTTCGGTCTTATTTCTTGGTTATTTCCCTTCGAATAAATTGTCTACATCTTATCTCCCTATTCATTTCCTTCAGACAAAAATTTCAAAGGAATTATTTCTATTTATTTATTTTAGATTTTTTTTAGTAGCTTATCTTTATGCACTTTTCCTTTGAACAAAATGTTTGAAGGATTATCTCCCATAAGAACACTTCATTCAGATTTTCTTTCTTTCAAGCAATTTGCTTGAAAGAATTATTTTGGTATTTTATTTCAAAAATTATGTTTCTTTTAGGCAATCCTCTCAAAAGAATTTATTCCTTTCACTTTTAATAATTCCTTTAGATAATTTGTCTGAAGGAATTAGGTCTCCAAGTTTTTTTCAATGGACAATTCCTGTGGACAATTTGTCCAAAAGAATTTAAATAAATAACTCTTTGGATTTTTGATAAGTGTCCCTTCAAAAAAATTGGAATGGTCCTCTTTCCCTTCAAAAGAATTGAAATGGAACATTTTATGAAATAAATGACCATCAGATTTTTGATAAGTTTCCCTTTGGAAAAATTAGAATGGTCCTCTTTCCTTTCAAAAGAATTGAAATGGACCATTTGCCAAAATAAATGACCCTTCAGCTTTTTTATAAGTGTCCCTTCAAAAAAATTTGAATGGTCCTCTTGCCCTTAGAAATAATTGAAATGAACCATTTTTTGAAAGAAATGACCCTTCAAATTTTTTAAAAGTGTCCCTTTGGAAAAATTGGAATGGTCCTCTTACCCTTTAGAAGAATTGAAATGGACAATTTACTGAAAGAAATGACCCTTTGGATTTTTGATAAGTGTCCCTTTGGAAAAATTAGAATGGTGCTCTTATACTTCAAAAGAATTTAAATGGACCATTTACCAAAATAAATGACCCTTCAACTTTTTGATAAGTGTCCCTTTGGAAAAATTAGACAAGCCTAATTTATGACACTTGGACAAAAAGACATGTTTATGCAAAGTTTCAAATGATAAGGGTTGCAATTTTGACCTATGGGGTTAGAATTGTCAATAGGCATTAATAAAGAGAGGAGGATTTGGATTATTAGGTTAGATAGAGGGTATCTCTATGTTTTTGAAAGTAAAAAGGGTGGAGAGTTGGAGAGCACCTCCAAAGGCCTCTATAGGTGGGGAGTTTCTTGGTCTGACCTTGATAGCTTCAATAACCTCTATCATGGCCTAACAATAGTGGGGTAAGGTGGAAATGAGCTTGTAGAGGCTCATATTAGCTAGAGTTTAGTAAATTTGCTTAAGAATGACCCTCCTAATGGATTTGGAGGGGTTATCCTCAAAGGTGCATAATATGGTAACTTTGGGTTTAGCTAAGGATGTAGAGGTTTGGATCAGGTTTGGATTAGGATGAGTTGGGGGGTATGTCCATGGAATAGACACTTTGGCCTTCCTTTTATCTTTTTTTTGTTATCATGTGACCATATTAATGGTATGGATAGTTGGGGAAGGTGTGATGGGAGGTTGGGCAGATTCTTCATCACTCTAAGGTGAGAGTGGAGGATTAGGAATGTGTTGGCAAATGATTCTTGGGTGCTTTGGTAGAGGATTCAATGGAAGTTCATATAGTAAAAGATCATCCTCATCATAGAGTTGATGGATAATAGACTGAAGAGCTTTAAAATTATTGGTGTCATGCCCAGGTGTCTTATGATAAGAACATATTTGATGGTTGTTGTACCAAGTTGGCTTCAAACCAAGAGGATCAAAAGGTCTGATAGGAGGCAATGTGAGGCATGAGTTCTATAATAGTCTTTGAATAATGGCCATATAGGATCATGTTAGAGGTGGGGAAGGTATAGAGGTTATGGTTTTGATTGGGAAGATGGGAATATTGGTAACAATGGGTTTAGTGAGAGAAGGTTTGGGTAAGGTGGTGTTTTTGGTTAATGGTTTTGGTTTGGGTATGTTGTTTGTTGCAGTGTTTAAGGTTGATAGTCTAGTTATTGGTAATCTAGGAAGGATTGGTGCATCAGTAGTAGGTGGGCTAGTTTAATGAATAGTATTGGATGACATATTTTAAAAGGAGATGTTTCTTAGGCAAAGTTGAGGGGTGAGGCCCTAAAATAGAGGGCAAGGTAGAGGGAGGTGGAATCTTAGTCATGTAGATTTTCAATGGTTTTACCCCTTTGGTTAGTTTGGGTTAAGGATTGGGTATAGGATTATATGGGGTTAATTCCACTTTCAAGGATGGGTGAACCAAGATTCATGTAAGGAAGTTACCAAGAATTTTATAAGGTTTGGTTGGTGGTGCAGTTGTTGGAGAGGTAGTTATTTTGGTTGACTGAGAAGGTGAGGGGTTGGTAAAAGTTTTGATTGATTTAAGAGGTGGCGTAAAAAGAATGGGTTGGTTAGTTAAATACATGATGAAAGGTTTGGGTTTGTTGATGTAAGGAAGACCTAACTATTGCCAGAAAGTGGTTTGATCCATGTCTAATTTTGTGACCATACCTAACTTTTGAATGAGTTTGGAAAAATGTTTGTATATTGGTCTAGCCTCCTGAGTAGTGGGTGTCAAGGATACACCTATGGGTTGAGGAGGATATTTGGTAGCCTCATCTATTTACTCAAGCAAGGGATGTAAGTTTGGACTATGTGGTTGCTCCATGAGGGGTGTTTGTGAAAAATTTGTTCCCCTAGGCACAACGTCCATAGTTATGGTTTGTCCTATGATTAGAGGAGATGGTGGGTTAGGAATGGTTATTTGTTTAAATAGGTTATTCAAAGGGGTGTTTGATGATTCCAATGCCTCTATGAGTGAAGGTAAGGAAAAAATAACCTCCTTCATTTGGGCCTCTCAAGGAAGGGATAGTAACTCCACCCCCTTAGTGGGTAAAGTGGGGGAAAAGAAGGTAGATTGGATGGTAGGTTCCCCATTGATAAGTGTATCAAGGACCATATTTACCATGTGGGTATCATGAGAACATCTAGTTTGTGTGTCCTCAATTTTGACAGGGGCATGATTGGCAAAAAGCTTCCTGAGGATATCAAGAGCTTGATTTTGAGGGGCATTTGGATTATCTAACATGAGTTTCCCCTTATCAATAAAGCTCTAAACAACATTCTTGAAAGTATTACATTAGTTGAGTTCATGTCTAGTTACTTGATGAAAAGAACAAAGGTCATTCTCATTACACCAAGCAAGTGTTGGATGAGAAGAATCAAACTGTTGAAGAGGTTTTATGGGGGGAAGCTGTATGAGGTTAGATTTTAGTAGTTTCTCTAAAACTGAGACATAAAAATATCTAAGAGAAGTGATCTATGTTGGTTGCTTTATTTTGGGTTTCTTTGTATTTTTTTTGAAGGTAAAGGGAGAGTTTTATTTATTGACATTAGGTGGAGGGGTGGCTTTAAGGACAATTGCATTCATAGTTCCCTTGCTCTTGGTTTTGGTGTTAGATTGGTTGCCTGGTTTGAAGGAAGAGGTTTCATTGGTATTGAAGCTAGAATTTTTTTTCATAACTTTAATTTTACCTCATCTATATCCTAGTTTTTTATCTTACATGTCATGGTAAAATCTGCATCAAAAGTTTTGAAGCTTTGGACACATAGTGTAGAAGATATATGTTTGGCATAGGCTCGAGCAAAAAGATCTATAAGTTCAAGTTGAGGCAAGGAAAATGAAAGATGATTAATCAAGCTTCTCCAATGGGTGTGAAATTAACAACAGACTCATCATTGAATTGCCAAATAGAATAGAGGCCGGTGATAGAGACCTTCTTGGAAATGTTAATATAAAAGTGATCTAAGAAAACCTATGCTAGTTGGGTGAAAAAAAAGATGGAATGCTTGGTGATAGAACTATACTAGTCAAGTGTTAGGTTGGATAAAAACATAGGGAAGGTTTAGAGGATAAGATCATCATTGTAATTAATCATGTAACATCCATGTCTAAAATCCCCTAAGGTGTTGTTGGAGGTCCTCCTTGCTCTAAAATTTGGTAAATTTTAGAAGCTCCTATTGAGGAGGGTAAGGTCTGATAGGGATAGAGGGATGAATATATTCATTACAAATCTGATCATAAGATAAGATGTTATGATCCCCTAAAATAAATTACTCAAGGTTTGTCATCTTGTCTATGAGCATCTTCATTAGGTCAATTTGAGGTGTTGGACAAAGAGGGATATAATATGGATACTGCAGTTGAGATTGGGTAACATCTTGCTAATTATTTGGTGGTTGAGAGGTTGGCACATTTTGGAATGTGGATGCTAAAGGTTAGGTAGGTGGCATGTAAAGATAGGTGGATGATGGTGGTAGAGTAGTCGGTACATACCATTGTGGGTTAGGGATGTATCCTAGATTGGGTACAATGGATACTTGATGAGGACTCCCTATGGATTGGGCATGAATGGTAGTTGGGTTGGTAACTAAAGGAGAGGTAGTGACCTTCATGTTAGTAGGTGGTGAAGTAGAATGGATAGATACCCTTAAACTTGGTAAAGGGGTATTGAACAATGGGTTTGGGTTGATAGAGGGAAGGTTGGTAGTGCTAGTAGTAGGTGCTCTAGTAATAAGTGGAATATGATGGGTTAATGGTAGGGTTATTCCTAAGGTGGAAGAGTCATTGGTAGGGGTGGAAGGTGTAAGGGTAGTGATTGGCTAGATAGGTTAGTTTTTAGCTATATCATTAAAGGGTTTAGTAGATGAAGATGCTTGGGTAGTTGAAGGTTAGGTTGTGATTAAGGCTATAGGGATACCCCTTATAAGGTGGGATGGCATGCCATAAGGAGGATCCTAAGGTGGAGTTGAAATCAGGGCATGGTGAGGGGAGGTGTTAAGGTAGTACTAAAGGGAAACTGGGTTGTCTAAAAAAGTGGTAAAGTCCATATCTCCCTAGGAAAATACCTGAGGAAAAGTAGGGATTCCAAAAGGATGAGGTGAGTCTTCTACCTTGAGATGTACTCCATAGATGAAGAGGTAGAAGAGGTTGATTCAAGTGATAGGTTCTTCTCTAATAGGTCTCTTTGCTGCCATTGAGTAAGAAATATACAACAAAAGGGGAAAGAAAACAATCAAATAGGAAGAAGACAAGAAAAATGATCAAGGCAACCAAGACACACACTATAAAGTATGTTAAGCCTAAAGGCTAGTTTTAATCTCACTTTTGGCTTATGCCTTAGTTTATGAGAATGTGTGATAGAAGTTGGATTGTAGATCAAGTACTATATAAGTAGTCTATGGTTAGTTTTAGGTTATTTAGATGCTCAAAATAATCTATATTAGAATTAATACATGGATTGGTAGTGAAGGATACCCCTCACTTCACCATCTCACAGTGATAAGAGTATTGGGTGCTTAGCCAATATATATTGATATCCAGAGTTTATACTCGACTAAAGAGTAGATTCAGTTCTCCTCTTGGTAATGACCTCCAAGTATTATTATCGAGAAAGGGTAAGGTGACTGCTAGGTGATGAAATCCTAGTCAAGCCTTGTCTCAATTTGTTTTGATGTTTGATTGATGAAAGTGGTTTTTCTAGTGTTTGCAACAAAAGTGGTGATATGATCAAATTAGTGTTCTTTAATTCAAAGTGAACTAGGGTTAAAGGCAAGTAATGGATGTAGTTTATTTTAAGCCCAAGAAAAATTAGTTTCAATTATGAGCACAAATAAAGAGCAGGACATACAAAATGTAAATAAAAATGTGAGTAAAAACTCTAGGTCCCACTGGGTGTGCCATAATGTTTCAAGTAAATTTTCACTTTAAGTTCCATGAAAAAGAAAAAAGAAACTCAATATGGGTGTGGTTGAAAAACTTGATTGTTTTTGCACACACTGAATCAAAAGATTGTGAAGAGATTCTCTTTAGCTTGGGAGGAAGACCTATAGATAAGGAAGTACTAAAGTAAACTTGTTTGTTAGATAGATAGTTGGGTGGATTGCCTAGCGATAGCTAGATCCCAGAAGTGGAAGCTTTCTTAGGGGTTATCAATCCACACATTTTAAACAATTAAGTTCACAAAAGTAAAAATAAGGTACTTGCATCAATAACCAAACGGTACTAAAATTAAACACAAGAATGCTTGCTCAAAAAATAGACTAAAAATGATCAAATTAATGATAAACTAATCAATACTAGTGCTAAGGGGCTGGGTTATGGTTTAGAAAATTAGACAGGGGTCTGTGAACAAGCAAGGACACAAAAAATGGATTTGGTTGGGTGTAGGTAGGTGATAGGAACTTGCTAAAAATTTGCCTGACAGTGAACCATTGATGGTCAAGGTGACCATCACTAGTTATATGAACCATCATCAGTTGTCTAACCATCACCAATTGATACTAATCATCATCGATCTAGAAATTGTCACAGGTTGCCTATCAGTGGAACTGGGTTGGTGTTGTTGATTGAAAAGATTTAGAAGGTAAGTTTTGAGAGGTAGATAAGGGCCAAACTTCTCTTGAAATGTAATCATGAGAAGTAAATACCAAAAATCAAATACTTGTCTTACCAAAAGTTAGTTGGGTGGATGGTTGAGATGGATTTTTTGTTGGTGTAATCTAGGTTAATTCTGGTAAAGTAATGGTACCTAAAATCTTGATTGAGAGGTGATGGTGATTTGACTCCAAATAAGATGGTTGATGATGCTTGATAATGTTGATGATATTGATTTACCTAAAAAAAAGAGATTTTGGATACACAAAGTTCTTTATAACAATTGTAGATAGATTTGGCCTCCCAAGCCTTTATCTCTTATAGGCACAAACATGAGGTGGAAGTGAAGTGTAACTAGGGCATGGAGAGGGATTCTAATTATAAGTCATCCATGCAAAGGGATCACAACTAGAATTAGATAAGCTCTTTTTATAAAAGCAAAGTGGTGGTTTTCATGTGTCTTGCATGCTAAAAGTCTAGGCAGTGCAACTTGATCATTACTAGTTAGGGTGACCATCACCAGTCACCTTGACCATCATCAATTGAGGGTTTAGGGAAAATGTGGTTTAAAAAGGTTAAGAGGTGAATTAAGTTAGATATGTAGCTAACTCAACTCTAGCCTAGGTGAGTGGGTTAGGTCAGGTAGGTTTTTTTGACCTTATAGGTATATTCAAAAGAGGTTAAATGGAAACCTAAGGCATTTTGACAAGTAGGACCGTGTGTGTAGTTTTTTGGTGTCTAGAAGGCCCTAATTTATTCTCATTCCAAAGTACATGGTAACTTGTTATTAAAACTCTGGCAAATTAAAAACCTAAATTTCTAAAGTCACAAAACTCTTTTAAATTTAATTGATTTTGGTGTTTTTTATCCTGTTTCTCCCCCATATGTCACCAAGAAGGGGCATAAAATTATAAAACTTACAAAAGATCTACAAAACACCCAAAACTCTTATGAGTTAAAATACATAAATGGTTTACCTCACATAATTTAACATAGACTAATTCATATTGAGTTTTTATGGAAACATAACAACTAATACATAAACTTCACATAGTATGCTAATCAAAAGCATCAAGACAAGTAACGAACTAAAAACAAATGCAAACATTCTTTACTAACTATAAGGATAAACAATGGAAATTAACACTCAACATTTTTTCAAAATACTTATTATCATTTTTTTCATGTAAGTAATGAAGTGTGTGTGTGTGTGTGTGTGTGTGTGTGTGTGTGTGTGTGTGTGTGTGTGTGTGTGTGTGTGTGTGTGTGTGTGTGTGTGTGTGTGTGTGTGTGTGTGTGTGTGTGTGTGTGTGTGTGTGTGTGTGTGTGTGTGTGAGTGTGTGTGTGTGTGTGTAGGTTTGATTCAATTATATATATCACTAATGTTGATATTTTAATCCTCATCCCCTATGATACTCTCCATTTATACCACTATGTGAGGGTGGGATAGTCTTGAAACCACCTTGGTTAAATAAAAAGGTAGTTAGTTTGAGCTTGGAACAAAATAAATAAAGTACTCAAAATATGTAAATATATCAATGAACTAGAATAATTTAAACCAAATCTATAAATGAAATAATAGTCAAGCATGATCATAAAGCATAATATATCCATAAGCATATGAAAATGTCCTCTAACATAAATGATCATGAAAATAAACAATATAATTGTCAACTATATAACATAAATATCTAGATATATTATAAAAGTTAGATACTACTAATCATTAGTTTCACTTCCCTTACTAATATTAATGTAGTTTTTGAAGAATGGGATAGGATGTTATATTATAAGAGCACTAAATTTTTAATGAGAATGACCAACATTGACATTGAACCAATAATGCCTTTTAGGATCATACCATGAGGGAAGAATGTTGGTAGTGTGATTGAAAGGTTTGTATGGAGTTAATAACTTGTTCACTTCATAAATATTCAAGGGTGGGTGGGAAGGAGTTTGAATATCTAATTGGTTTGATATTTTTTGGTTTGATCAAGCTTAGAATTAGACTTGGTAATGGTTATTACATTAGTTGAAATTTGTAAATAATTCTTGATGAGACTATGAGAAGGTTAAAATTGAGTCATGAAAAAATCATCTTTTAGCCTAATCAAAAGCATCTTAAATAGTTTGGAGAGAGGACATATAAACCTTATATTGAATAAAAGTTTTAAGGGTAGTGATGAAGAGTTTGAAAATATTATCATCACTCATGTTATGATCTTCTTTGTGAGATAACAATTTCCATGATTTGATAAAGGTATGAGCAAATTTGTTAATTAATATATTAGCATTGATGAAATGACTAAGTCTATTTTAATGTATAATTTTTTTTTAAAAATCCTTAAATAGAGCATTTAATAAATATTCTATTTGTAAAATGGATTGTTTATAGAGTCGGTTATACCATTCTAAAACATCTATTTTAAATGTTTTGACTAAAAGTTTAGTATTGGTGAAGGTATTAATTTAGACCCATTCCTTGTAAATATTACCAAAATATCTAAAAATAATAATTGAATCCTTAGTCCCATCATATGTAATAGTTAAATAAATATATCCAATATCTATAGATAAAATAAAGGGATCTAAAGCTTCATTTTGAAGATGCTTAAATTTTTTGTTATGCATAAGATTTTGAGTAATGATGTTTCTGTTGGCATTTAGAAGAGGAGAGGGAAAAAAATTATGATTATGTTGAGGCAATATGATGGGATGATGACTTACCATTTGTAAGATGTTAATTTGCATTTGGATCATTTGGGAGCTATTAGTTGTTTGCATAACATTCATTTATTGAATCAGATATTTTGAGTTGTATTAATAGGTGTATTTTTATTATTAGTAAGGGTGGAGTTATTATATTGGTAGGGGGAGCATTCCAAAGATTAGTGATAGGAGGATTTTGTAAAGGGGGGTTTCCAAGGTTAGTATTAATTTATACAATCATGAAGCAGGGAAGTTTTGATAAAGTACCTTCATATTGGGAGTATAAATGCTATTATCATCAAAGTTTTTGAATATATGAGAATAATCTTGATCATCATTTTGAGTGATTTAAACCAAGTTACATTTAATAGATCTAGATGGTTGTTCAAATTAGTTGCACCATGAATTGTGATTGTCATTGATGGGTAAAATAGGTATGAAAGAACAACCCATGTAGAATATAAATTAGTTTAGTCTATCAATAAATATTCTAATAGGTTATTTAATAATGTTGATGTGAATTAGAGAACTGGTAGGGTATGTGATTGATTACATTAAATTAATGATATTGGCCTGAGATGATATAGTAGTTTTTAATGATTAATATCAAATGAAATATACTATATCAAGTTTGGTCAATGTAGTTATCAAAAATAGGGATCCAAAGATGCACTAAATTGACCATGGTAAATATAGTCACAACAAAAGATAGACTATATCAATCCTGGTCAATGTGGTCAGTAAAGGGTATCATGATTAGAAACAATGAGTAGGAAATGCATTATATCGATCATGGTCAATGTAGTCATATAGACTAAAAGGTAGGGATTAAACTATATCAATCCTAGTTGATGTAGTTCAATATGAAAAAAATTAATAGTATCAAGAATAAAAAATGTACTATATCAAGCTTGGTAAATGTAGATACATAGACTAATAGGTAGATATAAAACTATGTCGATCCTAATCAATGTAGTTCAATCTAGAGAAAATTTAACACTACGTAACTAATATGTATCAAGTTTGGGTGATACAATATGATCAAACTATATCAAATATGCTTGATGTAGTCTATTCACACATAGATAACTATATCGATGCTAACCTTGTTATTGGAACACACCACACAATTTCATTGACATTGGCCGATACAATATAAAATACATAATATAGTATAAACTAACAAATTAAAAATTTAACTATTTTTTCTAAATATTTATCTGAAATGAAGATTAGGTAGATGCACTAAAAATATGTGATTGATTTGTAGGCTCTCAAATATGCTTTCTTATCTGTTGGATAGCATTGACCTAATATTTCAAAGCACTAACTATGGATAAAGTACCATTCCCATATCTCATTAAACCTAATTTCAAGGGTAACATGAGAGTAAATTCTTAGTGATAACCACTAATTAGTGAACTAAAAATTAATACAAATGGATGGATTCCTAAGGTTCAATAAAAAAGGGAATCTTAGGTGTTTCTTAAATACCATGAGGTATGTGGAAAATAAAGTCTAAGTTTAGCTCTATACTATGGCTATGAGTATTGGGGAAAAATTTTCATGCCATGACACCTATCTATAAATAATCGATAATGATTATAAATAAAACACTATGTATCCCTTCAAGACAATAGTTAAGTAGTTTAAAAACTTCTGAAACATAGTTTTTAAAGAAATCTAAACAAAGAGAAAATAGAAGTCAAAAATCAATAAGTAGATTTTAATGAATTAAAATAAATAGGAAGTGAATTTGAAAGTAAATGTTTGATTAATTACTAAAAAGTAAAGTTAATTTTCCTTATTCTAAAAATGAAAGAACATAAAACTATATTAACACAAGTTGATGTAGTTGTTCAAATAGTACAGATAAAGTAAAATAGATTAGATAGGGTTGATAAAGTTTATTGAAAAAAAATTCAAAATAAAACTATATCAACTAGGGTCGATAGAGTTTGATAAGGAAGATAATAAATTTATAACTACATCAACCAGGCTGATATAGTTGTCTTTGTAAAATTAATTCTAATAAAATGTAAAACTTGCTTAATGGAGTTGACTATAAAGTAAAACTATATCATAATAAATCAATATACTATGGTATAAAATTACATAGAATATAAAACTAGATTGACCTTGGTTAATGTAGTTGGTTAACTTAAAATAATACAAATCTAAGTGCAAAAACTAGATCATCCTACATCATATTAACTGAAAACACATAATTAGCATTGTATCGATTTGCATTGATATTATTTCCTATAAATGCATATAAAAAATACTAAAATAACTTGAGTCTATGTATCTTTCATAAAATTTAAAAAATCAACTAGATAAATAAAACTATATTAGGCATAGCTAATATAGTTGGCTAATTGAAAAATAAATGTAGAAATTAGACTAAATCAGACTACATTGATGTAACCTATGGAAAAACATAGAGAATTAAAATATTATTGACTCAAGCTAATGTAATTTCATTAAAATTACACAAATATTATATTATATCTACCTACATTGATGTAGTATGCTTAAAAAAATAGAAATAAAACTATATCAACTTGAACCAATATAGTTTACTCAAGGAGAAAAAGTAATAGTTAGTTCATGTTGGGTTCACTAAAATGTATGAAAAGAGATAAGATTAATCTAAAAATTATCATATCAAAGAGATCAAAACTCAAATAAAGTCAATCAACTAGATTTATTTGATACTTAGTTATATTGGGGTATGACCGAATGGATCCTCTAAACCTAGCTAGAGGAGCACTTATAACATAACACCAATGGAGAGGGTTCTAAAGCCTCTAGGCAATCAATATAATGTAATGAGCCTAACTAGGTCTTATAATATTAATCTAATATATTATTTACATGCTAGAAACACAAATATGGGAGGTGATTAAACTAAAAAGGGTAAGGGACCATAATAGGTAAATGGGGGCCTAGGTTATCAAAAGTGGGAAATGACAAGTTAAAAAAACCCTATAATTAGATTAAGTGTTGAGGAGATTAAAATAATGAGTTATACATCCAATTAAACTTTTAATTATGCTATATATATCTATCAAATGAAAGAGATACAATTATAAATGCTTACTTTGATTAAAACCTGTCAAGCCTCAACCTCTCCCTTGGTCAATGGTGCTTTGCAAGAGATTTTTGTGGTTGTAAGGATCATAATGGTTGAATCAATCTCTAGGGATAAATGAATCCTCCTATTACATCTAAGAATCAAAAATATGATATTTTACCTCTAGGACAAGATGTAACTAATATATTTTCCAAATTTAGACTGAAGCAAAATTACAAGCAATAATAGTGTAAAAATGAATGCTCCTCTCTTTAGAATGAAATGGGGACTTGTATTTATAGTGATGAGTGATCCTAAAATTTATTGAAATTAGATTAAAATCCATCATATATCCTTAATGTATTTATAAATTTACCATTTAACCTTGAAATAGGTTAGCCATGGTTGACTTAGTTAATAAACGTATGTTGTAACTTTTAAAACATCAATCTGGGTTGACCTAGTTTGAATTTTGATGGGAAGAAAAAAATACTACATCAACAGATGCTGATATAGTCATAAAACACATGTATTATTTTATTTATGGGATATTAGGAGGATTATTTATTAGGGGATCAAGTCTAGGGGAAGTGTAGTGGATATAAGCATGATAGGTAAACAAAAATGTCTCTCACGAAACACCATCAGTCTACCCACCCCTTTCCTAGTGTATCCTTTAAGGTGTAAATTTAGAGATATTGAAATTTGATAGATTAATAGAAAATATAAAGTGACAATAAATGATAATGTTAAAAAATATTTTATGTGTATATAAACCATTGTTGGCTATGTAGTCATGCCATTGTAGGTCGTCATATGCATCTTGGCTCAAGAATTCTTCTTCTTTCGTACCTTTGTGACCTAATGCTTAGAATTGTGTACACATATGATTATTCATGCACCTTTATTGTATTATACTTTCTATGTGATATTCACACATAGGTGTATGAATTCCTTTAATTTGTGTGCACCATAAAAATATGCACAACTCTATACTGGGGACAATCATGCTGAAAGTGGTTTATCAAAGTAAATTTATAACAAGAGAATTATGTAAACCTAACACCTATGTATGGACTATATCATGACCCTTATTTCCATGGTGCTAACCATACTCTCCAAATCTTAGTTAGGTTTCCTATCATACCCTTATCTCACACACCTTTGGTTATAAGGTCCCATAACAAACTATCATGTGCTTCACTCTTACACATTATGGAATTCATTAATCACCCTATAATATTAGATAGGAGGTGGAATATTTATTAAAATATAAGGACACCCTTGTATATTTTACATATTATATAAGAGGTCAATTCCATATGCCATGGCCCTCTTAGAAAATTTCACATGAGGTTATTATTGACTATTTTTGCCCAACAGGCTAAAATCGGTCCCCTTTTTCCCTTGTTATTCGAAGCCAATCAACTTCGATTTGTACGAGTTCATCAAGCTTTGGTTCATCACTCAAATTTAATTCCATGGTTCATTAACAAAGTTAAACAAAAAGTTTAGCGCAAGGTTCATCAGTAAGTTCAAGTGGCTTCAAGTTCAACATTTGGTTCAACCACTTGGCTCAACACGCAGCGTTGAACCATTAAACTGGTTCAATGGGTTGGTTTAAGGGGGTGTCCCAAAGATGAAGGGAAAGTGCCCTTGTGGAGGGCACTTCCAAGTTCAATAGCCCTTGTAGAGGGTAGATAGATTTTCAAAGGCAGCCAAAGGGATTTAAAAGCATGAAAAAGACTTAAGACTCTGAATTCCTTCAGACTTTTGTCTGAAGGAATTCCTTCAAACAAAAAGCTTGAAGGAATTTAGAGTCTTAATTTTTCTACGCTCTTTTAAATCCCTTCAGCTACCTTTGAAACCTTCAGACAAAAATCCTAAAGGAATTTGGGGAAACACTGCCGGTTTAAAGCAAAAGCCTGAATTAATTCAAAGCAGCCAATTCCCACAGACTTTTGTCTACGAGAAAAAAGCCCAAAGAAAACTATCTGCAGACAAAAAGTCTGTGAAAACCCAAAGGAACCCACTAAAGAGCCGAATGCCCCTGAAGGGTAGATGCCCTTGCAGGGGACTCTTGACCAAAATGAAGGGGAACTTTCTAAAGGCCAAAGGGTCACATTCTCTTCAAGAAGGTGCTAAGAAGGAGAGTCCAAGGGTGACGTCCAAAAAACTATCAAAATTAAGCACGTGAATTAGCTATTGGGTTTTCAAGTGATGATAGGTGTGCAAACATCAAATTTTACACCAAGAAAAGCCATTGCATGGAAGGCACCAAGTGGCAACTGTGGAAGACTTTGACATGCTTTTTGGGAGTAGTGGAACATGCCACGTGTCCCCTGCAGGGCTCGGTGGAAGTCAAAAAGTGTTAATATCTATGGGTTTCTCCTTGTGCTTCATTATTCAAAGAGAAGACTAGTGGGCCCGAATGGGTTGCTAAGAGCTATGTGGAGCATACCAAGTGTCAGCATTTATGAAGAACCAAAGGAGTCCCAAAGTTTTCTCAGGAAGCTAAAGGCTCTGTAGAAGTGGCCACATGTCACCTTCTACAGAAATCTCAAAATGCTCCACATAACCCTCAAGGAACCCTCAAAGGTGAGCATATGCTACCATGTATCCCATTATCAGCTCGATGGAAGCCACCACGTGTCAGCATCCATAGTTCAAAGTGCCTTATGAGTTTCAAAGTGATGGGCGCATAGACATTAAACTTTGTAGAAATGAATAACCGTTGGTTTTGAAACAAATGGCATGAATCAAAGGAATTCAAAGACTAAGTTTGGAAAGACAAAGAGCTGATAGAGGAAACCTAAAGGATGAAAGGGGTAGAGACTGAGGAGGTAGCCCAGATGGAAAAAGGGAGTTGAGTTATATCTACAGTTGAAATAGTGTCTGCCAATTGATTACCAAGAGGCACGAACAAGTGATGGACGATGCAACTCATCTTCCCCATTTTGCATTTATGAGCATGTAAGCCACGAAATGACTTAAAGGAGTAGCCTTTTGTAGACAAATGGTGCAGCCCATAATTTCACCTTGAAGAAAGGGGCTGACACAACATTACCTTTGAGTGGCTTCCCTCTTCCCAATGCCCAGAGTGCACATGGGTCATTTGTAAAAAGGTCACCAAAAGGCCTCCTTTTCTTCCTCTATATATTGGAGACTTGTCATTTGGAAAAGGATCTTCCACATTTGTAAGGCAAAGCCCTATCAAATTTTTACTTGAAATCAATAAATGCATTTTTTACCTCTATTTTGGTTAAATACCTCTATGTGTGTCTGAGTGTTAGTCTGTGTTTAGTCATTGCTTCTTAATGCTTCCACAGGTTTAACACCAATGCACCTAGTGTCTGTAAGGTGCCAGTTTTGTAGGAGACAAGGAGAGCTATATTTGGAAGTGCAGAGAGAGAAGAAGCTACTATATAGTGTGCCTTTCTATAGCACCATTGGTGAGTCTCTATTTTCTATGTGTTCCATTAAAGCCTCCCTATTAAACTTCCTGTGGCCTAGTCCTTCTGCCAGTTTGAAGTGCACATATGTGTTTTTTTGACTTCAAGTGTGAGTATGATAAAGTAAAATCATTTGGTGCATAGCCTCTTTTAGAGTAGATCTATTTTCTTGTAATATTTCTCCCTTATCACCCCCCCTTATTATATATCTATATACATGTATTAGCACTTATTGGAACAACTCAGATGCATCAAAGGGAGCTGTCCCTTACCTAGAGACTCTCCCCTCTAGCTTCGCTAGTCCCACAAGTGAGAGGGGAGTTTCCATTTTGATGTGTGGAAGGCAGGATCTCGGCCTCCTACCCCAAGTGCAAATCCATGGTGTCAACAGTTTTTGGCACGCCTAATGGGACTCAGTCTTACACTCAATAAGGTATCAGGATTGATGTTAGTCCTGTTATAGCAAATCAACTATTTTTTAGCATTTGGAAACTCCACTAGTAACAAATTCATTTCCTAATCAAAGACTAGTCTTACTTCTTATGCCTAAAGTCACCACATGGTCTGCTTTTAAAGGTGTCCCTTTTAAATTTGTTGAATTGCCTTTTAACTTGGCAAAAATACTGAGGTTTGAAAGGACCCACCCTTATTTAGCAAACCACCTTCTCAGGCCTATTGTAAGGAATGCATACACAATAGAGCCATAGTTATATCCCATCCCAGCTATGGCATTACCCTTTGTCACTTTTCATGGTTAGAGTCCCTTGAATCTCCCACATTATGACCTGAGCCCAGGAGAAGCCCTAAAAAATGTGCCTTCTTTTGATGGAGAGGGGCCCATTATAGTCATCGAGCACATCAAAAATATTTCTAACCTCTACAATATTCACAATATCACTAAGGAAAATATCACAATTAGATTGCTGGCATTGTCTCTCAAAGGCAAAGCTCTTGACTGGTATGGGACTTTGGCTATAAATTCAATCCATTCCTAGAATGAATTGGGTACTCACTTGATAGACCGTTTTGGGGAAAAGAGCGACCACCTTTCACTTGTTGAGCAGCTGAATACCATGAAAAGAGCCCCACATGAATACATGTAGGATTTCAACACTCGGTTCTAGAAGACATGGGATAAAATCCCTATTCTGGTAAGACCAACTGCTAGTTATGCTTTCTTATATTATTTAAGAGCATTGAACAGTGATATCGATGTTATGATACAATCCATGGGGGGACATGTGATGCTTGCTACCTATGACATAGCTATAGCAGCTAAAAATTGCTTAATACAGGTTGGGAAAATAACTCCTAGACCCCATATGCCACTTTTCCCTAAGATGCTACCTCCAAGTCAGACCATTGCTCCCACATTAGCTCCTCTACCTATCATAGAGAAACTAGCTACTACTCCATCCAATGAACTTCATGAAGTTAAGAGTCTGTTGCAAAGTATGTCAAGTGAACTTGTGGCTCTTAAAAGGTAGCAAGCTCAAAGCAATAGACCAAACCAAGGATACTAGCAATATGGCCAAGCTCCTAGACCCCTTTCCAAAATTACAATCAAGGATAGGGTTAGCTTAATCAGACCAGACCTTTTCAAGGATACAACCCAGGTGCTCCTTCATCATCTAAGGTCATGGTGCCCATTCAAAACAATCTGGTACATGAACAACCAAGTTATTCAACCATGGGATATGGTCAGGAGCAAGCTATTTATATAAATGAGATGATGGGTTATTACCCAAATG
The DNA here is from genome assembly GCA_037957365.1 of Torreya grandis. Classification (NCBI taxonomy): domain Eukaryota; kingdom Viridiplantae; phylum Streptophyta; class Pinopsida; order Cupressales; family Taxaceae; genus Torreya; species Torreya grandis. Next base: position 166,899 of record JARHVA010002582.1, on the reverse strand, counting down.
TGCAAGAAAATAAGGCATCCACCCATTCCCAAGTCTTTGATGCTCCAATGCAACCTAGCATGAGTAGCAGTCAGGCCCAGCCTAATTCTACCCTTATGAACCATTTGGAAGGAGAATTCTTTTCAATCAATTATGTGGGCACTACAGACAATCAGGCTGACTGCATTGTAGCCATCATAAGATTTAAAAGAAGGGCAATGGAAGAAACATGGGCTACTACCTAGGCTTTAGCAATGCCTTCTTCATCACACACAAATCAAAAAGTCCTAAGTTCCAAACCATCGATTGTACCTCTAGCTCCTTGGCCTGCCCCTCAGGCTATACATAATTCCAAAGAAATTTTGAAGGAAGGCAACCCTCAAGTCAATGTGGTTTACTAGATGAAGAAGCTGCACATGAACATCTCCTTGTGGGATTCACTATCAATACCAGGGTAGAAAGACATGCTGTAAAAGGAATTGCATGAACTAGATGAATGAGCTATCCCAACAAAGGCTGATAATGTTTTGATGATGAATGGACTGCCTTCCACCTTAGGTCATACCCAAAAGGAAGAGAAGATCCCTCCTTTTTATGTGTCCCTAGTCATAGGAGATTTCTTGGTGCACAATTGCAATATTGATAGTAGAGCAAGCACCTTGGTGATGCCCAAATGCATAGCCGACAAGTTGGGCTTGAAATATGAAGAAATAACCAAGGGGATTTATAGCTAGATGGAACCCCAGCAAAGACAATTAAGGTGGCAAGAGGTTTGAGCTTGATGCTACATGCTTGCCTGACTTTCTTAGTTCTTCATGATGTGGTAGTGGCAAATGTCCCTCCTTACTTTACCATCTACTTATCCAAGGATTTTATAGTCAAGATAGGCAGCTACTTAGTAGCAAATTGGTCTTATCTAGTTTTTAGAACCAAGTATGGGACTAAAGTCAAGATTGAATCTGAGCCACTCCACAAAGATCATCTGGAACCTTACTCACTAAAGACAACAAATGTTAGCTATGCCATCATTGACCAAGAAGAGTTCCAAATAGACTAATCTCCATCCTCTGCCCTTGAAGGAGTTTCAGACATGCTCTTAGATGAATGGGGAAGTGACAATTTCGAGCATGATCCCTAAAAAATCATGGAGGAGGTGGGCCTTGGAATTTATTGCATGCATAAAGAGGGTACTTTTATACCAAATCTGATGAAGGCTAGCCAAGAGAGCTTAGGTCTATGGTAGCTATTCTTTGATGGTTCAAGGAGTAAGTTGGGAGCTGGTGGTGGAGCAATGTTAGTCTCTCCTTCAAAAGAGAGGTATTTTTAAGCTTTTTGTTTCCAATTTTCCTACACATGCAATGTTTTAGAATATGAATCCCTCATCCATGGCTTGGAGTGGGTGAGGAAAAGAGGAATCAAAGAGCTACAAGTGTTTGGTGATAGGTAGCTGATTATCAACCAAGTAAGAGGCTAAAATTTGATGAAGAACTCTCTACTGAAGTCCTACAAACATAGGGTATGGGACTTAGTGGAAATTTTTTGTGCTTTCAACATTACCTCCATTCCTAGGGAATAGAACAAGCAAGCAGATAGGCTGGCAGCAGTTGGTGCCCAATTTGATATTGCTAAGGAAATAGGCCAAGACCATAGCTCACGTCACTTGAAAATAGTGATCCAGCCTTTCGTACCTGACAACATCACCAACTGGCAAGTTTTCAATAGTGATCAACAAATAACACTTTTCTTGCAAGAAGATTTGGAATTCACTGCAAAAAACTAGGCAAAGCTACAACAGCAATATGGTAGCCAAATTATTCAGCTGAAGAACAATAAGCTCCCCAAAGGTCTAGTCACTCTAGAGAATATCTTCAATGGAGATGACCAATTGAGAAGTGACAAGGTGTGAATTGCAATAAAGGAGGAGCACCATGAGAAGGTGGAAATTTTCAAGGACAAGCTACTTGCACTTAGAAAAGTGTGCATAGACCAAGAAAGGTAGGCCTTCATCTTGTTGTGCCAGGAGTTTGCCAATATCTTTGCTTGGGAGTATAATGATTTGAAGGGTTTTAACCCAAGCTTGGCCCAGCATACCATTGAGCTAGAAGAAGGTGCCAAGCCAATAAAGTAGAAGTAGAAGCCTATCAACCCAATGATAGAGCCTCTCATGTGCAAGGAGCTTACCAAATTGATTGAGTCTAAAATAATATTTTCGATCAAACACTCTTCTTGGCTGGAAAATATTGTTCCTGTTTGGAAAAAGAATGGAGAGATCAAACTGTGCATCGATTTCAAAGACCTCAATAGAGCTTTTTTGAAAGACCATTATCCTCTCCCAAGCATGGACCAAATCCTTTAGATGGTGACAGGTAGTGAGCGTTTTTCCCTCTTAGATGTATATTCAAGATACAACCAGATTTTGGTGCAAGACTATGACTAGCACAAAATAGCCTTCACAATCAAGTGGAGAATGTTTGCTTTTAGGAAGATGCCTTTTAGACTATCTAATGCTGGTGCCACTTTCCAATGAGCTATGGACATGGCCTTTCAAGGCCTGATTAACAAGATTGTGTTGGTATATCTTGACGATGTGATGGTTTTCTCTAAGGAAGTGAGCCAGCACATGAAACACCTCAGGCAAATCTTTGAGAGGTGTAGAGAGTTTGGTATCTCTCTCAATCCTAAGAAATTCATGTTCGCTATCCATGAGGGAAAGCTCCTTGGTCACATTGTTTCTTTAAAAGGTCTGGCTATCGATCTAGAAAGAGTTTGTTCCATCCTGGAGCTGACCTTACCCAAGCACAAGAAAGGCCTATAAAGCTTCTTCGGTAAGATAAATTTCATACGGAGATTTATCCCAAATTTTGTGGAGATGGTCAAGCCATTGACCTCTATGCTGAGGAAGGGTGAGGAGTTCTCATGGACAGTATAGAGAAAATATAGTTTTGAAGAAATCAAGCAGGCCATTACCTGGGCTCCTACTTTGATCAGCCCCAACTTCACCAAAGATTTCAACCTCTACACCTTTGGTAATGAAGATGTAATCTCAACCATGCTTACCCAAGCAAGTGATGATAACCTTGAGTAGCCAATTGCATTTTTTAGCCAAGGCCTAGAGGGTTTTGAAGTCAGATATACATATGTGGAAAAGCAAGTCTTGGCAGTCATACAGAGTCTAAAGAAATTTAGACACATGCTATCCCACAGTAGCATCCATCTCATGGTTCCACATCCTGGCATCAAGGATTTCTTGATCAACCGAGACCTAAATGAGAAGAGAGTAGGGTGGATCACTAAGGTGATGGAGTATGATGTAAATATCAAGATCACCAAACTAGTAAGAGGGAGAGGCCTATATGAACACCTCGCTGCAGACTTTAAGCAACAAAAGCATAGTCTACTAATCCTTGATGTAGCTACAACAAAAGAACTAGCTATCATGAAGGATTGGATGTTAGACATGAGGCATTTCCTTCTCATTGGTGTGTGTCTACACTCACTTGACAGGATGAAGAGAAGGTATTTTAGACTCCAGTGTCTCCCTTATGCCCTAATTAATGGAGTGCTATTCAAGAAAGATCTCTCAGGAGTCTTTTTGAGATGCTTGGACTCGAGTCAGGCCGACAGGGTGTTATTTGAGTTCTATGATGGACCAGCCAGTGATCATTTTGCTCTTAGGGCTACTGCAGCTAGAATAATGAGAGCTGGCTATTTCTGGCCTACTCTTTTCAGGGACACCCATGTCTAGGTAAAGAAGTGCCAAAAGTGCACACTTTTTGATGGGAAGCAACAATTGGCTACCATGCCTTTACAGCCTATTCAGGTGGAGCAGCCATTCATGCAATGGGGCTTGGACTTCATAGGGATGATTAGTCCTCCCTCCAGTGCTAGACACAAGTGGGTCCTGACTGCCACTGATTATTTCACAAGATGGGTAGAGGCGGTTGCTCTAAAGGAGGCCAATGAAAGCATAGTCTTGGACTTTTATGACGATCTGGTGGTAAGGTTTATGGTTTCAACAACCATAATCTCAAATAATGCATTAGCTTTTCTGGGCACCAAGACAAGTGAATGGGCACTGAGATATGGTATATATCTCAGCACTTCATCCAATTACTACCCGCAGGGGAATGGACTGGTTGAGTCTACAAATAAGAACCTGATCAGAATCATCAAGCAGACCATGGAGGAAAATTAGAGGACTTGGCATACCAAGTTGAAAACAACCCTGTGGGAAGATAGAGTCACCTTGAAGAGGGCAATTGGCAACTCACCATACATGCTTGTCTATGGAAGGGAAGCTAGGCTCCCCATTGCACTTGAGTTGCCAGCTTTGAATCTCACTCGCTAGCTATAATTAAAAGACAGAAATAGCATGGAGCTTAGGCTATGCAAGCTGATGGAACTCTAAGAGATAAGGGACCAAGCTATGGCTTTTATGACGAGCCGCCAACAATAAGTGAAGAGGCACTTTGATAAGAAATCTTCATCAAAAGGTTTCTCTGAAGGAGACATTATCTTGAAATGGGATGAAGACTGAGTTGAGCTTGGAAAACATGCAAAATTTGATGCCCTATGGAGTGGCACATACATAATCACTCAGTGTAAGCAACATAATGCATTCCAACTCTCCAGGTTGGATGGTGAAGAACTATATATCCCAGTTAATGGGATACATCTTAAGCATTACCACTGAGCCCCTTCTCCATCATGTATATACTTCCCCTTACTTTTCTCTTATTTTCCCTAAGTGCTTTCTACACATGTTAGTAGTTTTCTTAGCTTTGTGTGTGTTTTCATTTTCCTTTTGAGGTAAATCTTCATGATTGGTTCTAGTTTTATCAGAGCTATTGCTGATTTTTGAGTTACAATCTGACCCTGTGCCCAATGGATTTTGAGGCAACTAGTTTCTAAGCATAGAAGTCATGCTTCCCCTGGGAGTCACCAATTTATTGACCATTTTTTCCCAACAGACCAAAATCAATCCCCTTTTTCCCTTGCTATTCAAAGCTAGTCAACTTTAGGTTGCACGAGTTCATCGAGCTTCGGTTCATCACTCAAGTTCAATGCCATGGTTCATTAGCAAAGTTCAACAAAAAGTTCAGCGTAAGGTTCATCAACAAGTTCAAGTGGCTTTAAGTTCAATGTTTGGTTTAACCACTTGGCTCAACGCACAACATTGAACTGTTAAACCAGTTCAACAAATGGTTCAATGGGTTGGTTTAAGGGGGTGTCTCATAGATGAAGGGAAAGTGCCCTTACAGAGGGCACTTCCAAGTTCAATAGCCCTTATAGAGGGCAGAGAGAGTTTCAAAGGCAATCAAAGGGATTTAAAAGTGTGCAGAAGACTTAAGACTCTTGTCCAAAGGAATTCCTTCAAACTTTTGTCTAAAGGAATTCCTTCAGACAAAAAGCCTAAAGCAATTCGAGGAAAGGCCGCTAGTTTAAAGAAAAATCCCAAAGCAATTCAAAGCAGCCAATTCCCATAGAATTTTGTCTGTGGGAAAAAAGCTTGAAGCAAATTATCTATGGACAAAAATTCTATGAAAACCCAGAGGAACCCGCCAAAGAGCTAAAGGCCCCTGAAGGGTAGATGCCCTTATAAGGGACTCTCGACCAAAATGAAGGGGCACTTTCCAAAGGTTGAAGGGTCACCTTCCCTTTGGGAAGGTGCTAAGAAGGAGAGTCTAAGGGTGATGTCCAAAAAATTGTCAAAATTAAGCACACGAATTAGCCATTGGGTTTTCAAGTGAAGACAGGCATGTAAACATCAAATTTTACACCAAGAAAAGCAAGAGCATAGAAGGCACCAAGTGGCAATTGTGGAAGACTTTGACATGATTTTTGGGAGTAGCAGAACATGCCACATGTCCTTATAGGGCTCAGCAGAAGCCAACAAGTGTCAATATCCACATGTATCTCCTTGTGCTTCATTATTCAAAGAGAAGACTGGTGGGCCCGAATGGGTTGATAAGAGCTATGCAGAGCATGCCAAGTGTCAGTGTCTATGAAGAACCAAAGGATTCCCAAAGGTTTTCTCAGGTAGCTAAAGGCTCTATGGAAGTGGCCACGTGTCACCTTCCATAAAAATCTCAAAATGCTCCACGTAACCCTAAAAGAACCTTCAAAGGTGAGTGAATGCTACCACATATCCCATTATTAGCTTGATGGAAGTTGCCACATGTCAACATCCATGGTTCAAAGTGCCTTATGAGTTTTAAAGTGATGGGCATGTAGATGTCAAACATTGCAAAAATGAATAACTATTGGTTTTCAAATAAATGGCATGAACCGAAGGAATTTAAAGACTAAGTCTAGAAAGCCAAAGAGCTAATAGAGGAAACCTAAAGGATGAAAGGGGTAGAGACTAAGGAGGCAGCCTAGATGGCAAAAGGGAGGTGAGTTATATCTACATTTGAAATAGTGTATGCCAATTGATTACCAAGAGGTGCAAACAGGTGATGGACGACACAACTCATCTTCCCCATTCTACATTTATGAGCATGGAAGCTATGAAATGCCTTAAAGGAGTAGTCTTTTATAGATAAATGGCATGGCCCATAATTTCACCTTGAAGAAAGGGGCTGACACAACATTACCTTTGAGTGGCTTCCCTCTTCCTAATGCCCAGAGTGCACATGGGTCATTTGTAAAAAGGGCACCAAAAGGCCTCTTTTTCTTTCTCTATATATTGGAGACTTGTCATTTGGAAAAGGATCTTCCACATTTGGAAAAGGATCTTCCACCTGAAATCAATAAATGCATTTTTTACCTCTATTTTGGTTAAATACCTCTGTGGGTGTCTGAGTGTTAGTATGTGTTTAGTCATTGCTTCTTAATTCTTCCACATGTTTAACACCAATGCACTTGGTGTCTATAAGGTGCCAGTTTTTTAGGAGATAAGGAGAGATATATTTGGAAGTATAGAGATAGAATAAGCTACTATATAGTGTGTCTTTCTATAGTGCAATTGGTGAGTCTCTATTTTCTGTGTGTTCCATTAAAGCCTCCTTGTTAAACTTCTTGCAGCCTGGTCCTTCTACTAGTTTGAAGTGTATGTATGTGTTTTTCTGACTTCAAACATGAGTGTGAGAAGGTCAAATCATTTGGTGCATCACCTCTTTTAGAGTAGATTAGTTTTCTTATAATCCTTTTCCCTTTTCACCCCCCCCTTATTATATATCTATATACCTATATTAGCACTTATTGGAACAACTCAGATGCATCAAAGGGAGCTAGCCCTTACCTAGAAACTCTCCCATCTAGCTTCACTAGTCCCACAGGTGAGAGGGGAGTTTCCATTTTGACATGTGGAAGGTAGGAGCTCAGCCTCCTACCTCGAGTGCAAATCCACAGTGTCAACAATTTTTGGCACACCTAGTGGGACTCAGTCTTACTCTCAGTAAGGTTTCAGGATTGATGATGGTCATGTTATAGCAAATCAACTATTTTTTGACATCTAACGACTCCACTAGTAAGAACTTTATTTCCTAATCAAATACCAGTCTTACTTCCTATGCCTAAAGTCACCACACAGTCTACTTCTAAGGGTGTCCCTTTCAAAAAATTTCAATTGCCTTTGAACTCAGCAAAAAGATTGAGGTTTGAATGGACCCGCCCTTATTCAGCAAACCACCTTCTTGGGCCTATTCTAAGGAACACATATGTAGTAGAGCCATAGTTATATCCCATCCCAGCTATGGCATTACCCTTTATCACTTTTCATGGTCAGAGTCCCTTAAATCTCCCACATTATGACTCGATCCCAAGAGCAACCCTCAAAAATGTGCCTTCTTTTGATGGAGAGGGGACCATTATAGTCATTGAGCACATCAAAAATATTGCTAACCTCTACAATATTCACAATATCACTAAGGAAAATATCACAATCAGATTGCTAGCATTGTCTCTCAAAGGCAAAGCTCTTGACTGGTACAAGACTTTGGCTATAAATTCCATCCATTACTAGAATAAATTGGGTACTCACTTGACAGACCATTTTGGGGAAAAGAGAGACCACCTTTCACTTGATGAGTAGCTAACTACCATGAAAAGAGCCCCACACAAATACATGCAAGATTTCAACACTCGATTCCAGAAGACATGGGATAAAATCCCCATTCTGGTAAGACTGACTGCTAGCTATGCTTTCTTGTATTATCTAAGAGCATTAAATAGTGATATCACTATTATGATACAATCCATGGGGGGACATGTGTTGCCTACTACCTATGACATAGCTATAACAGCTAAAAATTGCTTAGTGTAGGCTGGGAAAATAGCTCCTAGACCCCATATGCCACTTTTCCCTGAGATGCTACCTCTAATTTAGACTATTGCTCCCACATTAGCTCCTCTGCATAGCATAGAAAAACTAGCTCCTGCTCCATCCAATGAACTTCATGAAGTTAAGAGTCTATTACAAAGTATGTCAAGTGAAATTGTGGCTCTTAAAAGGTAACAAGCTCAAAGCAATAGACCAAACCAAGGATACCAGCAATATGGCTAAGCTCCTAAACCCCCTTTCCAAAATTACAATCAAGGATAGGGTTAGCTTACTCAGACCAGACCTTTTCAAGGATACAACCTAGGTGCTCCTTCATCATCTAAGGTCATGGTGCCCATTCAAAACAATCTGGTGTAAGAACAACCAAGTTGTTCAACCATGGGAAATGGTTAAGAGCAAGCTGATTATACAAATGAGATGATGGCTCATTACCCAAATGTGTAAGAAAATCAAGTAGCTGCCCATTCCCAAGTCTTTAATGCTCCAATGTAACTCAACACGAGTAGCAATCAGGCCCAGCTTGATTCTACCCTCATGAACCATCTGTAAGGAGAATTATTTTTAGTCAATTATGTGGGCACTATAGACAATTAGGTTGATTGCATTGCAGCCAACACAAGATTAAAAAGAAGGGCAATGGAAGAAACATGGGCTACTGCCTAGGCATCAACAACACCTTCTTCATCACATGCAAATCAAAAAGTCCCAAGTTCCAAACTATCAGTTGTACCTCTAGCTCCTCAGCCTGCCCCTCAGGCTATACATAATTCCAAATAAATTTTTAAGGAAGGCAACGCTCGAGTCAACATGGTTGACTAGATGAAGAAGTTGCACATGAACATCTCCTTGTGGGATCATTATCAATACCAAGGTAGAAAGATATGGTGCAAAAGGAATTGCATGAACTAGATGAATGAGATGTCCCAGCAAAGGCTGATAACATTTTAATGATGAATGGATAGCCTTCCACCTTAGGTCATACCCAAAAAGAAGAGAAGATCCCTCCTTTTTATGTGTCCCTAGTCATAGGAGATTTCTCAGTGCACAATTGCAACATTGATAGTGGAGCAAGCACCTTGGTGATGCCTAAATGCATAGCCAATAAGCTGGGCTTGAAATACGAAGAAATAACCAAGGGGATTATACAACTGGATGGAACCCCAGTAAAGACAATTGGGGTGGCAAGAGGTTTGAGCTTGATGTTGCATGCTTCCCTGATTTTCTTAGTTCTTCATGATGTGGTGGTGGCAGATGTCCCTCCCTACTTTTCCATCTACTTATCTAGGGATTTTATAGCCAAGATAGGTGGCTACTTAGTAGTAAATTGATATTATCTGGTTTTTAGAACCAAGTATGGTACTAAAGTCAAGATTGAATCTGAGCCACTCTATAGAGATCATCTAGAACCTTACTCGCTAAAGGCAACAAATGTTAGCTATGCCATCATTAACCAAGAAGAGTTCCAAATAGACCAATCTCCATCCTCTGCCCTTGAAGGAGTTGCAGACCTGCTCTTAGATGAATGGGGAAGTGATAATTTTGAGCATGATCCCTACAAATTCATGAAGGAGGCAGGCCTTGGAATTTATTGCATGCATGAAGAGGGTACTTTTGTACCAAATCTGATGAAGGCCAGCCAAGAGAGCTCAGGTCTATGGTAGTTGTTCTTTAATGGTTCAAGGAGTAAGTTGGGAGCTAGTGGTGGAGCGGTGCTGGTCTCTCCTTCAAAAGAGAGGTATTTTTCAGCTTTTTATTTTCAATTTTCTTCCACATGCAATGTTGTAGAATATGAATCCCTCATCCATGACTTAGAGTGGGTGAGGAAAAGAGGAATTAAAGAGATGCAAGTGTTTGGTGATAGTGAGTTGATTGTCAACCAAGTAAGAGGCCAAAATTTGATGAAGAACTCTCTACTAAAGTCTTACAAACATAGGGTATGGGACTTAGTGGAAATTTTTTGTGATTTCAACATTACCTCCATCCCTAGAGAATAAAACAAGCAAGCAGATAGGCTGGTATCAGTTGGTGCCCAATTCTATATTGCTAAGGAAATAGGCTGAGACCATAGCTCACGTCACTTGAAAATAGTGATCTGGCCTTCTGTACCTGACAACATCACCAACTAGCAGGTTTTCTATAGTGATTAGCAGGTAGCACTTTTCCTACAAGAAGAAGTGGAATTTGCTGCAAAAAACTAGGCAAAGCTACAGTAGCAATATGGCAGCCAAATTGTTTAGCTAAAGAATAATAAGCTCCCCAAAGGTCTAGTCACCCTAGAGAATATCTTCAATGGAGATGACCAATTGAGAAGCAACAAGGTGTGCATTGAAATAAAAGGAAGAGCACCATGAGAAGGTGGAAATTTTCAAGGACAAGCTACTTGCACTGAGAAAAGTGTGCACAGACCAAGAAAGGTAGGCCTTCATCTTGTTGTGCCAAGAGTTTGTTGATATCTTTGCTTGGGAGTATAATGATTTGAAGGGTTTTAACCCAAGCTTGGCCCAACATACCATTGAGCTAGAAGAAGATGCCAAGTGAACCAAGTAAAAGTAGAGGCCTATCAACCCAATGATAGTGCCTCTCATGTGCAAGGAGCTCACCAAATTGATTGAGTCTAAAATAATATTTCCAATCAAACACTCTTCTTGGCTGGAAAATCTTGTTCCTATTCAGAAAAAGAATCGAGAGATCACACTGTGCGTCAATTTTAGAGACCTCAATATATTCTCTTTGAAAGACCATTATCCTCTCCCAAGCATGGAGCAGATCCTTCAGATGGTGATAGGTAGCGAGCATTTCTCCCTCCTAGATGGATATTCAGGATACAACCAGATTTTGGTGCAAGACTGTGACTAGCACAAAATAGCCTTCACAACCAAGTGGGGAATGTTTGCTTATAAGAAGATGCCTTTTAGTTTGTCTAATACTAGTGCCACTTTCTAACGAGCTATGGAAATGGCCTTTCAAGGCATGATTAACAAGACTGTGCTGGTATATCTTGACGATGTGATGGTTTTCTCTAAGGAAGTGAGCCAGCACATGAAACACCTCAGGCAAATCTTTGAGAGGTGTAGAGAGTTTGGTATCTTTCTCAATCCTAAGAAATGCATGTTTACTATCCACATGGGAAAGCTCCTTGGTCACATTGTTTCTTTAGAAGGTTTGGCTATCGATCTAGAAAGAGTTTTCTCCATCCTGGAGCTGTCTTTACCCAAGCACAAGAAAGGCCTATAAAGCTTCTTCAATAAGATAAATTTCATATGGAGATTTATCCCAAATTTTGTAGAGATGGTTAAGCCATTGACCTCTATGCTAAGGAAGGGTGAGGAGTTCTCATGGACAATACAGAGAAAATACAGTTTTGAAGAAATCAAGCAGGCCATTGCCTGGGCTCCTACATTGATCAGTGCCAACTTCACCAAAGATTTCAACCTCTACACCTTCGGCAATGAAGATGTAATCTCAGCCATGCTTACCCAAGCAAGTGATGATAACCTTGAGTATCCAATTACATTTTGTAACCAAGGCCTAGAGGGTTTTGAAGTTAGATACACATATGTGGAAAAGCAAGTCTTGGCAGTCATACAGAGTCTGAAGAAATTTAGACACATGCTGTCCAACAGCAGAATCCATCTCATGGTTCCACATCCTACCATCAAGGATTTCTTGATCAACTAAAACCTAAATGAGAAGAGAGCAGGTGGATCACTAAGGTGATGGAGTATGATGTAAATATCAAGATCACCAAATTGGTAAGAGGGAAAGGCCTGTGTGAACACCTCGCTACAGAATTTAAGTAGCAAAAGGAGGACATTCTACTAATCCTTGATGTAGCTACAATAGAAAAACAAGCTGTCATGAAGGATTGGACATCAAACATGAGACATTTCCTTCTCACTGGTGAGTGTCTGCACTCACTTGACAGGACCAAGAGAAGGTATTTTAGACTCTAGTGTCTCCTCTATGCCTTGATTGATGGAGTGTTATTTAGGAAAGATCTCTTAGGAGTCTTTTTGAGATGCTTGGACTCGAGTTGGGGCAATAGGGTGTTATCTAAGTTCCATGATGGACCAGCCAACAGTCATTTTGCTCTTAGGGCTACTACAGCCAGAATAATGAGAGCTAGCTATTTCTAGCCTACTTTTTTCAGGGACACCCATGCCTTGCTAAGGAAGTGCCATAAGTGCATGCTTTTTGATGGGAAGTAATGGTTGGCTACCATGCCTTTATAACCTATTCAAGTGGAGCAGCCATTCATGCAATGGGGCCTAGACTTCATAGGGATGATTAATCCTCCCTCCAGTGCTAGACACAAGTGGGTCCTGACTGCGACTAATTATTTCACAAGATGGGTAGAGGCAGTTGCTCTAAAGGAGGCCAACAAAAGCAAGGTCTTGGAATTTTATGAGGATTTGGTGGCAAGGTTTTGGGTTCCAACAACCATAATCTTAGATAATGTGTTAGCTTTTCTAGGCACCAAGACAAGTGAATGGGCATTGAGATATGGTGTATATCTAAGCACTTTATCCAATTACTACCCACAAGGGAATGGACTAGCTAAGTCTACAAATAAGAACCTGATTAGGATCATCAAGCAGACCATGGAGGAAAATTAGAGGACTTGGCATGCCAAGTTGAAAATAGCCCTGTGGGCAGATAGAGTCACCCCAAAGAGGGTAATTGGCAACTCGCCATACATGCTCATCTATGGAAGGGAAGCTAGGCTCCCCATTTCACTTGAGTTTCCAACTTTGGATCTCACTACAATTAGAAGATAGAAATAGCATGGAGGTTAGGCTATGCAAGCTGATGGAACTCCAAGAGATAAGGGACCAGTCTATGGCTTCTATGACCAGCTACCAATATCAAGTGAAGAGGCACTTTGACAAGAAATCTTCATCAAAAGGTTTCTCTGAAGGAGAAATTGTCTTGAAATGGTATGAAGACTGAACTAAGCCTAAAAAACATGCAAAATTTGACACCCTATGGAGTGGCCTGTACATAATCACTTAGTGTAAGCAGCATAATGCATTCCAACTCTCCAAGTTGGATGGTGAAGAACTGTATATCCCAATTAATGGGATACATCTGAAGCATTACCACTAAGCCCCTTCTCCATCATGTATATATTTCCCCTTTCTTTTCTCCTATTTTCCCTAAGTGCTTTTTGCACATGTTATTAGTTTTCTTAGCTTTGTGTGTGTTTTCATTTTCTTTTTGAGGTAAATCTTTGTGATTGGTTCTAGTTTTATCACAGCTATTACTAATCTTTAAGTTAAAATTTGACCCCATGGCCAATGGATTTTGAGGCAACTAGTTTCTAAGCATAGTAGGCATGCTTCCCCTGGGAGTCACCAATTTGTTGACCATTTTTGCCCAACAGGCCAAAATCGGTCCCCTTCTTCCCTTGCTATTCAAAGCTAGTCAAATTTGGGTTGCACGAGTTTATTGAGCTTTAGTTCATCACTCAAGTTTAATTCCATGGTTCATTGGCAAAGTTCAACAAAAAGTTTAGTGCAAGGTTCATCGGTAAGTTCAAGCAGCTTCAGGTTCAACGTTTGGTTCAACCACTTGGCTCAGCGCGCAGTGTTGAACCATTGAACTGGTTCAATGAATGGTTCAATGGGTTAGTTCAAGGGGGCATCCCAAAGATGAAGGGAAAGTACCCTTGTGGAGGGAACTTCCAAGTTCAATAGCCCTTGTAGAGGGCAAAGAGAGTTTCAAAGGCAGCTTAAGGGATTTAAAAGTGCGCAAAAGACTTAAGACTCTGAATTCCTTCAAAATTTTGTTTGAAGGAATTCCTTCAGACAAAAAGCCCAAAGGAATTTGGGGAAAGGCCACTAGTTCAAAGCAAAATCCTGAAGTAATTCAAAGTGGCCAATTCTCATAGACTTTTGTCTATGGGAAAAAAGCCTAAAGTAAACTGTCCACGGACAAAAAGTCTATGAAAACCCGGAGGAACTTGTCAAAGAGCTGAAGGCCCCCAAAGGGTAGATGCCCTTACAAGGACTCTCGACGAAAATGAAGTGGCACTTTCCAAAGGCTGAAGGGTCACCTTCCCTTCGAGAAGGTGCTAAGAAGGAGAGTCTAAGGGTGATGTCCCAAAAACTATCAAAATTAAGCACGTGAATTAGCCATTGGGTTTTCAAGTGATGACAGGCATGCAAATGTCAAATTTTACACTAGTAAAAGCCAGAGTGTGGAAGGCACCAAGTGGCAACCATGGAAGACTTTGACATGCTTTTTGGGAGTAGTAGAACATGCCATGTGTCCCTTGCAGGGCTTGACAGAAGCTGACAAGTGTCAATATCCATGGGTTTCTCCTTGTGCTTCATTATTCAAAGAGAAGAATAGTGGGCCTGAATGGGTTGCTAAGAGCTATGTGGAGCATGCCAAGTGTTAGCATCTGTGAATAACCAAAGGAGTCTCAAAGGTTTTCTCAGGTAGTTAAAGGCTTTATGGAAGCAGCCATGTGTTGCCTTTCACAAAAATCTCAAAATCCTTCGCATAACCCTCAAGGAACCCTCAAAGGTGAGTGGATGCTACCACATATCCCATTATTATCTCAATGAAAGCTACCACATGTCAGCATCTATAGTTCAAAGTGCCTTATGAGTTTTAAAGTGATGAGCGCATAGACATCAAACTTTGCAAAAATGAATAATCATTAGTTTTAAAACAAATGGCGTGAACTAAAGGAATTCAAAGACTAATTCCAGAAAGCCAAAGAGCTAATAGAGGAAACCTAAAGGATGAAATGGGTAGAGACCAAGGAGGCAGCCCAAATGGCAAAAGGGAGGTGAGTTATATCTGTAGTTGAAATAGTGTTTGCCAATTAATTACCAAGAGACGTGAATAGGTGATGGACGGCACAACTCATCTTCCCCATTCTGCATTTATGAGCATGCAAGCTATGAAATGCCTTAAAGGAGTAGTCTTTTGTAGACAAATGGCATGGCACATAATTTCACCTTGAAGAAAGGGGCTGACACATCATTACCTTTGAGTGGCTTCCCTCTTTCAAATGCCTAGATTGCACATGGGTCATTTGTAAAAAGGGCATGAAAAGGCCTCTTTTTCTTCCTCTATATATTGGATACTTGTCATTTGGAAAAGGATTTTCCACATTTGTAAGGCGAAGCCCTGGTAAATTTTCACTTGAAATCAATAAACCCATTTTTTACCTTTATTCTAGTTAAATACCTTTGTGTGTGTGTCTGAGTGTTAGTTTGTGTTTAGTCATTGCTTCTTAATGCTTCCACAGGTTTAACACCAACACACCTAGTGTCTATAAGGTGCCAATTTTGTAGGAGACAAGGAGAGCTATATTTGGAAGTGTAGAGATAGAAGAAGCTACTATACAGTGTGCCTTTCTACAGCATTGTTAGTGAGTCTCTATTTTCTATGTGTTCCATTAAAGCCTCCCTATTAAACTTCCTACGACCTGGTCCTTCTGCCAGTTTGAAGTGTATGTATGTATTTATCTGACTTTAAGTGTGAGTGTGAGAAGGTTGAATCATTTGGTGCATCACCTCTTTTAGAGTAGATTTGTTTTCTTTTAATCCTTCTCCCTTTTCACCCCCCCTTATTATATATCTATATACCTATATTAGCACTTATTGGAACAACTTAGATGCATCAAAGGGAGCTAACCATTACCTAGAGACTCTCCCCTACAGCTTCGCTAGTCCCATAGGTGAGAGGGGAGTTTCCATTTTGATGTGTGGAAGGTAGGAGCTCAGCCTCTATCCCCAGGTGCAAATCCTTGATGCCAACAATTTTTGGCATGCCCGGTGGGACTCAGTCTTACACTCAGTAAGGTTTCAGGATTGATGTTGGACCTATTACAGCAAATCAACTATTTTTCAGCATCTGGCGACTCCACTAGAAATTACTCTTATTATAATATCTCCATGGTATTAATCCATCAATGGTCCTATATGCAATAACACCTAGTCTTATATGCAATAACACCTACATGTAATATCCATCAATGGTCTGAGTCCAATCCACAAAAGTAGAGTAATGTTGAATGGTAAATGTTTGAGCTCAATGGAGACCTCCCATCAGGTTTAAAGAGTAGAGAGAGGGTCATGGTGATAATGATGAGGCCATTGTATGTAGATAGACATAGAACCATGTCCATAGTTTCAAAAGTTATAATTGGGAGAGTTTACCTTAACTTCTCTAAATAAGGTATTTACTCATACAAAAGTGATTTCTTGGTGGAATTTTTTGATGTATGGATAGGCCTAATGGTTTTCATATTGTATCTAAATCCTATATATAGTGTCTTAACATAAATATAAAGTTATTTGATCAAAATTAGTTGATGGTTGAGTGACTTTAACCCAGTCTAATTCACATTGAAAACACTCAGAAAAATCTAGAGTGCATTAAGCTAAAATGATCTTACAACACAATAGTGACCTATAGTGGAATGGATAAATGGTTTATAGGAATTAAATGAGATTAATTAGGTGTTAAATGATCTATAATGACTATAATAGAAATAAGGATACAAGGACAATCATGTATATGACCACCTACAGGTTTCATATCCCCAAACAACACTTATAGTCAGTCTACAGACCCATAGTGTGTTGATGGTGGGAGATAAGAAGCATGGAATGAAATTATAGTGACTCTCTTTGGAATGAAATGACCCAATTAACTTATGAGGATTAAATATCATGAAACATAATGATTAAGAATAATAAACACCTATAAGAATCCCATTTTCTTAAGGCAAATGTCTACAATCTATTATAGTCGTAGACTAGCTCATGTTAGTGAAAGGCATAGACTAACATATTGAGATAGATGATGATTAAAAATGTTTAATTTATTATCATAATTATATATCTCATTGTCATGTGATTCTTATATATATTAAACAAATAGGTTGAACTATAACCTTAACCTACAATCAAGCCCAACTCTGCATACAAATCCTACACACAGTCACCAACTTTATAAGTCTATCATGAAGAGCTATGATGTTGAGGACTATTTAGGAGTAATATAGACATGATATATTGTAAAATAAATCACAAATACATAATATATCCTCTCATAATCTTAGATTATCTAGATAAATATGGGAGATGCACTCTATTTTGTCTTAGATAAATGGCACTCTAAGAGTAAGAAAATTATAGGCTTGGTGTGTAGATGATAGGAAAATATTATGGGGAGTATTATAACACTATAAAATTATGTAAATAATTTAGTTATAGGTGAAAAAATGTGAATAGTCACCCACAGTCTTGAGAAACCACCCAAATGTGGTCTTAGGCAATGAACCATAGTTAGGCTTATTAGGCCTAGAACTAGGTCTAAGCCCTAATGATGCTCAACTTCACTTATAAGACCAATGAACCATAAAAAAAAATTTATGACCTTTAATGGAGAGTATAAGACTATTTATAATCATCACTTTTTAAGAGACTACATAAAGGGGTCACTTCTAGGATAATTCCCCAATAGACCTACGCAGAATGCAATTAGGAGCTCGAGAGGTCATGTTATTTGTCTCAAAACTATATAGAACTTGTGCATGAGACCTAAATATCTTGGGATACTTTAAGGGGTTATTATCCCCAAAATTTATTAAATTTTTTTGAAGGTTGGACACCATGATTTTATGAATAATCCTTAATAGTCTAAACCTCCTAAAACCCTCTCAAAACCCTAATTTCAACCTGATGGGAAAAATATGATTGGAGATGAATTAAAAAGTGTTAAAATGGATTTAAAATTATTTTTTACTTGTTTAAAACTCTCTTAGGCTCCTTGACACCTAATTTTCCCATACTATCACTTGTATGGACATGGTAAATCTCAGTTTTTATAGGTTTTGTTGTGTTCTATAGATACATAAGAGGATGAATAGGTGAGAGATATTAAATGAGGTTAGTATTGACTTATTATAACTCATTATATTAATTTATCAAGCATATAAATACCTCTAATACATAGTTCACTACATGCAATCATAAATAGATATTGAAGATGACAAGTGACTACCTAGTGAGAAGATAAGAAGCTTGGTTTTGGATATTTTAAAGGTCTAACTCATGGAGTGGAAGAAAATGGGAATTTTAAAAAGTGTCCTAAAACCTCTTCCATGTATTTATTTTATCAAATGTATGTCACCTTGATGACAAATGTGAAGACTAAGGCCATGAGGGCTAGTAGGTGACTACAAATAGTGAATACAAGTGTCATGAGAAATACTTTCAGTTAGGGAAGCATATGATGACTACCATAACTTGTTTCCAACCTCAATAAGATAGTGCATATGTTTCAATCCTTCCTAGTTTAGTTTCAAGTGATCAAGTGATGCTTCATCATGAAGGCAATTTCAAGAGGCTATTTGAGGTATCAACACTAGTTTGAAGAGTTTATCATGCTTCATATGGAAACTTGTGCAAGAAGGCCTTCATTGTATATTATCCACACAATTATATTGAAATTTAACTAGTTTTAAAGCCTTGACACTTGGATTTGTGACCTTTCCACTTCCTTTCTTCTCTCTCCTCTCGCATGCTCCATAAATGCAAGCCTTTTTATATTTTGTAATAAAATCCAAACCTAGTATGGTGAAGCCATTATGGTTTGAATATTTTATTTAATTAAGAAACAAATATTTCCAATTCATTTTTGAGTTTACAAGATTATTATCTAAGTGTTTGATGTGGTACATAGTCAGGTGTCTATTAATGATTACTTATCCTTGCCTTTTATTTAATCTTCCATGTTTGATGCAAGTAGTTTACACTCTAACAAGTCACATGAAGTGTATTCAAGTGTATTGGTCTATATCTAAGTGTAATTAGTAGCATTAGTGTCTATAATTTAACCTTATGTTCACTCACCTTGAGTAGTATAATGCATATCACCTCCATGTTTGAAACACTTATGTTAGAGAAATCTAGAATGTTGAGACTAGTGTTATGAGTCATGTTACATAGTACATGAGTATAGTAGTTTAGTGGAGATCATTCTAATTTATCACCTCATTAGAGTAGTTTAATTTCATGTTTCCTTCTACCCCTTTTCACCCAAGCAATAAATTAGTGTAGGTGATAAGCTATTAAGGAGAAATCTAGGGAGTTAGCCCATAAACTTAGAAGTTTACCTCTACTATAGGCAACCCATAGGCCTAGATGTATTATAATATTTCACTCAATCTATAGTAGGCTTGAACAACCAACTCTAGGGTGTAAGATTGAGTGATAATAGTTTTGGCATGCTCAGTGGGATTAATGTCTCAAGTATATCTTGTCAAGGTGAATTTTGGTCTTGGAAACATCATAGATACATATGGTGTTCTACTCAGCATTTGGAAAATCCATTCAAGGTAATATCTAGTTTTAGACTAATTTTTATCATTCCTTTATTCATACTTCATGGTGCTTACTAGGTCAACTACTAGTAGAAGTAAGAATCCCATAAACCCATTCTTTCAACCTAAACTTCCTATTTAAGTTCAACATCCTCAGCCTATATTGACATTTGAAGATCAAGAAGACTTTACAAGCCAATAAGATCAAGAGAGTGAAGAGGAAATTGAGGACAACATGGCTAGGTAGCATGCCTTCCTAGCCTTTAATAGTAAAAATCCCATACGCCTCAATTAATTTGATGATATACCTCCTAATGCCACCAAGAGTGTTCCCACATTGAATGGGGAAGGTCATTTCACACCTAGTGAACATATTAGGGACATATCTAACTTCTTCAGCTTTCATAATATCACTAAAATCAATATTGAAATTAATAGACTACTTGTCATGTCCCTTAGAGGAAAGGCCATTGACTAGTATAAGACATTGCTAGGAGGATGTATCACCACTTTGGATGATTTTGGAAAGTTTCTATCCTCAAGGTTTGAAGACAAAAGTGATCACACATTACTCATTCATCAGCTTAATGTAATTCAAAGAGGTCATAAGGAGACTATACATGACTTCAATGATAGATTTTAAAGAATTTGGTATAAACTACCTCCTCCCATGAGACCACCTACAAGATTTGTTTTCCCTACATATATAAGGGCTATTAGAACTAACATTGCCATCATGTTGCAGTCCATGGGTGGTTACACCTTACCTAAAGTTTATGACATAGCCATTAGAGCTGAGAATGGCTTAATACAATCTGGTAAACTCCCTCTAAAATTATCCATGCCTTTTTTCCCAATATGTCTACTACTAATGTAAGTGTTTCTCCAATTCCAAATTCAAATACTAAGTTTAGAGATGCCCCTAAAAAGGCAAAAGATACCATTGATTGGTAGGCAAGATCTAATGCCTTTGAAGCTCAAGTTAGGAAACTAAATCTATAATCTGGAGTTAACCAAAACCCCTCTCTCTATCCTCAAAAATTAAATAGGTTCCCACCTCAATAATATGGTCAAGGTATAGGGTAAGGATAGCCTAACTTTAATAGGCCACCTAAAGCATATAGCACAAACTCTACTTCTAACACAAGAGCTATGATTCTAGTCCATAATAAATCAATGCAAGGAGAAGAATGGTAGTAGGGAAAATACATGGATGTAAATGAAGATGGAAGATAATCCTTGGTAGCTCAAGGAGGAGTTATCCCTCAATTGATAGTAAAATATGGGAACTTTATGCAATCATAATTCAATTAAGGGTGTGGTAGCCAAAGAGTGAGCTTGGAAAATTTTCTAGTGGAAGATACATTTGCCCAAAAATAAGGTACTTCAGTGCTAGATAATATAAGAGAAAATATAAAGGCTTTAGGAAATGTTCATGGTGTTGACACAAGTTCAAGTAGTCCTCCTACAAGGGAGCAAGGTGTGAGTCTAAGTGTGATAGTCCCTACAGCTTCTACATCTATTTCAAATCAAAATGTAGGAAGGGTGAATCAAAGTGCTCCAATGACTTAATATCAAGGAACTTCTTTGACTTCAAGAATGAAATAAAATTTAAATGTTCCTTATTTGAATATTTTTGGTTCTTTGAAGAATTTAAAGCCAATATCTCTCTTTGGGAAGTGCTTCACATACCCGATCAAAAAGAGCTTCTTCAAGAGAAGTCTTCCCAAATACACCTCAACCATCAAGACATGATGGTATTTCCATCACTAATGTTCTTACACATGTTGTTAAACCCTCTTCCAAATATGAAAATCCCTCACCCTTATACCTCACTCTTAATATGGGAGACAAGATTTTTCACAATTATATTATAGATAGTGGGGCAAGTACCTTATTAATGCCTAAGGTTGTAGTAGATAAATTAGGCTTAAAATACGAACCATATAGTAATGGAATGATACAAATTAATGGGACACTAGCTATATCAGTGATATTATTCAAAGGTTTGAGAGTTTTCTTACATGATTTTCCATGATTCCTAATCCTTCAAGACATAATAGTGGTTGATTTGACTGATCACTTTGCTATCTACGTCATCAGGGATTTCACATCCAAGATAGGAGGTTATCTCTCAGTTGATTGGTCCTTCTTAGACTTCAAGACAAGGTATGGAGCAAAGGTAACCATTAAAACTCAATCATTGCTAAGTTTCATATTGATCCCTATGTAGAAGCAAGCCCTAATCTTAATTGAACCATCAATGATCAAGAAGAGTCTACTATGGATGATGGAGCATCCTCTAAACTTGAAGGTATCTCTAACCTCTTCCTAGATGAGTATGGTGCTATTACTTATGGACATGATCCATACACTTTCATTGAGAAGACTGATATTGGCACATACATCATCATGAGGAAGGAGATGAACAATCTGAGGTAAGAATTGAAAACTCTTTTCCACAAACTACTGAAGGTAATTACCTTGTTCATATGCATGATGATGATGATGATGGTCTTCAAAGTATGGTAGATAAATATAATTAAGAAAATAATTCCATTCTGCCTACACAAGGTGGAAAAGTCCATGAAGATGACATCCATGAAGAGGAAGATGATCTATGGTAATAATTCCATGAAATAGTTTAATAATTTGAATAGTTAAGTAAGCCAACTCCCCATCCTAAAAAGTGTGAACATGATAGTAAGGTGGTTGAATAATCTCCTAATAATGAAGGAGAGTGTCTTATCAAGTATGAAGGAGAATTTCTTGTTAAAAATAAGAATGGATGTCAAACTACTGTCAAAAAGGTTGAGTCATGTAGGAGTCTAATGAAGCCAAAGTAGAAATTTAAGTGTTTAAAGAGCAGTCTCAACCTCAGTTTGAATTTGAATTAATTTTGGACATGATGGATAATAAATAGGACAATATTGATGGTTCTAGACATAAATTCCATCATTTTATAATATGATGTAAATTTGTGGCAACTTCGATGAATCCTAAGTTTTAGTTCGAGGAGTGCTAATTAGACATGTTAAAGTTCAATCAAGCTATAAAGCTAAAAAATACTCTTGAAGGGAAAGATGGAGAATTTATGAGATTTTTGGAGATTTGTTAGTAATTTCATGGTGATGTCATTTAGTTTTCCTTATGAGTGAATGAAGTGCTTTGATATCCTAAGTAATAATGACAAAGTGTGCAACATGTTTGTCCTAGTGTGCTTAAAGCAGGCTTGGTTGATCTTCAATTTTGACATGATTAGAGATTTTCAAGGATGAGTATGCTTATTATAACATGTGAAAGAGGTACCTAATATGTTATTTATACTTTTATATGATATGTATATAAGTGGAATTCATCTAGCTATCCATATTTTTCATCTAGATAGTTTGGATCTAGTGGTAGAAAATCTGAGTAGGTAGTTTGATGACATCACCATTGTCACATGTGGATGATTCAATGGGATTTGGTCATATGTTTGTGATCAAATTTATATCTAGTTTCTATTCATTAAATCTTAGGTAATTTTCCTATTCACATTTAAATATATGTGGTAATTTCATTCAAATATATGTGGGTGCAAAGTTGGGCTCCCAAGCATTTTGACAATGTTTTCCCATACTTAGCCAATTTTGAAAAGTAGCAAGAAGAGCCAAGTAAGAATTTTGATAATGGAATATCTTGCATGTGTGTATGTTTTAGGATAAGATGATCATATGGGTTTGTTTAGTTTTGTTCTTAATTATTATGTGCTAAATTTTAGGTCATGTGATGTAAAGTGATCAAAGATATGCATGTGCAAAGTTGGGCTCTCAAGAATTTTGATAGTGTTTTCTATGTTCAAACAAAGCTGAGTAATTAATTTGTTGACAAAATATCTCACATGTGTGGACATTCTAGGATAATATTATCATATGGGTTTGTTTAGTTTTGATCTTAGTTTATTTTTTCTAAATTTCAAATCATGTGCTAAAGTGCAAACAAAGTTATGCATGTTCAAAGTTGGTCTCCCAGACAAATTCTAAGCATAGTTGACTCTATGATAGAAGATTTTGAGAAGGAATTTTAATGGCATTATATCTCACATGCATGAATTTTTCAAGATTATTTTGTCACATGATTGGACTCTACTATGTGAAGAGATTATCTAGTCCAAATTTGAGATCATGTGTCAAATCACAATGAAAGTTATTAAGGTCCAAAGTTGGCCTTC
The DNA here is from genome assembly GCA_037957365.1 of Torreya grandis. Classification (NCBI taxonomy): domain Eukaryota; kingdom Viridiplantae; phylum Streptophyta; class Pinopsida; order Cupressales; family Taxaceae; genus Torreya; species Torreya grandis. The sequence continues at coordinate 143,073 of JARHVA010002582.1, read as the reverse complement.
CAACTAGATAATCAAGGTTCCCATAATCATTTTTGCACAAGTTAAAGTTTGAGAAAAATCAATGATGTGCATTACTCCAATAAGTCAAGAAGTATCAAGATGAAGATAGGTGCATGATGTTTAATTACTGATCAAAGTTATAGGATAAGGATCTAATGATAAGTAGGTGTTCATATAGTTTGATCAAATTTTGTGAACTACATGATAAAGACCTGACTGATTCATAGAGATCGATAGAGCACATTGAGTCAAAGTTTCAAGATTACTTGAGATGAGGTTAAAGTGATTGAGTTTTAACAATTGGCATTAGTAGACTATGTGTTAAATATTAGACAAGATCAATAGTGTGAGATTGATCCAAAGATGAGAGGACACAAGATGTGAGCATTGTGTTCAAATTTTAACTATGCCCATTTAAATTAAACATAGGAAAAACCAAAACTCTATATTTTATCCATATATTTTGATAAAAGTCAAATTTTTTGGTAATTTAAGAATTAAAGATGAAGATGACCCCATGGCACATCTAATGAACCTAATTTGAATATCTATAAGTGTGTGCAATCAAATATATTATGGTTCAAAGTTGAATATGGTTTTGTGCAGGTTCTACAAGTGACCTGAGAATAGTAATTAAGCTTATGTAGATGTTGTTTTAATGTTTTATGGTGAATTAACTATTAGGGAGTGTTGTAGACTCTATGAGGATGCTCTATGAGTATTTTAGAGGTGTGATCAATCATATTGAGTATGAATAATGCTTAAGAAGTTGACGGTATGTTCTGTAATGGTGTTCCTATGTATAAGAACTCTATTTGAGTTGATTGAGTATACATATATGTGATCAAAGGTGACTTTGATCATTTGAGGATGTCTTATGGGATATAAGGATTGGAACCATGTATTTAGAAGTGGTATTATGTTTATTTATTTGCTTGATAAAGTGTGAAATGTGTGAATAAGTCTCCATGAGACCTATAAGGGTTATAAGGACCTCATTAAAAGATATAGCTACTTAAGGGTGACCCATAGGTGATATAGACAACCTATGAAGTTTGTATTGAGATATGTATTTATGTGAGAGATGCCTTAAGGGATAAGGAATGTTTAATGGTATACTAAGGTGTTGATTATCAAGTATTCTCTATAAATAGTGAAATCAAAGATGGTGATTTCTAGATTTGTAAGTGAGATACTTGGGAGAGATTTGGAGAGAGAAAGAAAGTAGAGGAGAGTGAGAGTGTCCAACTATTGGGTTGATGAGCAAAGAATATTAAGGACTATGTGTAGGATTTGTAGATCATGTTTTTTATGATAATATAGTGTTTTTGTAGTTTAATGTTGTGTAAAGAGATCTGAGTGTGCATATGAGGATTACTTGAATGGAGTAGGAAAGAGATTGAGACATGTCTATGTGAGAGGAATTTATGAGTTAGAGAAATATTTTGTGGAATTATCAAATAGTCATAAGACCATCATTAGGTGTTGAAGACATCAAATCTAAGGTGGAAGTGTTCTTTTCAAGGAAGGGCTAAAAGACTTGATCTTCCTTAAGGGTAGTTTCTCCTTGTGAAGTAGGGTTTCACTAAAGAACTTTGTTCAAAAGGATTTGATCAAGGTTGTAGGTTAGAAATAATTGACCAAACAAGTGGTCAAAAGGACTTGAACATATCAGGGGTATGTTCTCCTTGTGGAACTATTGTTTCACTAAATACCTTAGGTCAGAAAGACTTGACCAAAGTTCCTAATTGCAAGGACTTGGTTAATATCTTTTTTATGATCATATTAAAGGATAGTATTCCATGTGTTTGTAGGCTTGAAAGTAGGTTTTATTCCCCAAGAGGGTTTTGCACATAGATATTGTGTTTTGTATGTGATCTTGCATTATATTCATTGTTCACTACTTTGAATGATTTGTATGCTTAATGAATGATTGTATTGAAAGATTAATTATTTTAAAGGTTTTAAAAATTGAATTGGATTATTTTTCACCACTGATTCACCCCCCCTATAAGTTGATTATACCTCTAATAATTAGTATCAGAGTAGGTCCTTTGGTAAAGGCTTAATAACTTAAAGGTGATCCAAGGTACAAAATGAGTAGTCATCAAGGAGGCTTCTTTACTAAGCAAGCACCAATGGTTAATAGATCTAATTATGATTTTTGGAGTGTGAGGATGAGGACATACATTATGTCTCTAGGGTTTGATGTATGGAAATCTATTGTGGATGTTTATGTTGCTCCTACTATACCTCTATCTAATACTACAAACAAGAAGTTGTTTGAGAAAAATTCCAAGGTAACGAATGCCATCACTTATGGTCTTAAAAAAATTGAGTTTACCAAGGTAATCCATTGCTCATATTCTAAATAAATATGGGATAAAATGAAAATCATTTATGAAGTAAATTCAAAGTTAAAGCTTGGTAAGTTGAAGACTCATATAAGGCAATTTGAAAGTCTCAAGATGAATGAAGAAGATACTGTGGCATCCTTTCGATAGAGAGTTGTTGAGATTATGAACACCATCAGAGGTCTTATATATAACCTTGAAGATGATAATATATTTCAAAATGTATTAATACCTCTATCCCTCAAGTTTGATCTAAAAATATCTTCTATAGAAGAGATTCATGACCTTACTCAGTTGAAGATGGATTAATTGCATGGCACTTTTACTACCTATGAGATGAGGAAGAATGATGATATACCAAAAAAGAAGGAAGAAAATTTCAAGACTAAAATGAAGACAAATAAGAAGTTCCAAGGTAAGAATTTCAAGGAGGATGACATTCCTAATATGTATGAGAATAATCTAATTGATTTGATTTCAAGGAAATTGAGAACAGGTTCAGGAAAGTATAAATGTAAGCTACCCCTCAAATGCTTCAATTATGGTGAGATAGGACATTTTGATAATAAGTTCCCTCATAAGTATAATAAGGATCATGATGAAGAGGATGATCAAGGTCATTATGATGGAAAGAGATATTTTAGGTTTGATAAAAGCAAGAAGGGATTCAGAAGGTTTGATAACAAGAAGTACTTCAAGGACAAAAAGAGTCTCTACACCAAAGAAGATTGTATCTCATTAGATGAGAGTGAAGATAGTGACTCAAAGTATGATCATGAAGATGATGGTCTTGTTGAAGATAGATCCTTTTTCATGGCTCAAGAAGGAAGTTATTTACAACAAAAGGAGTCTACATGGAGTGATTCGAATGATGATGAAGATGAAGTGGACTATGAGACTAAATTTACTAATGCTCATGAAGAATTAAATATTGAGGAGAAGATCAATAAGAATATGAAATCTAAACTCAAGGACTTTGAGGAGAAATTTAGTGTGTTTGAGGCAATAATGGATAAAGATGCCAAGGAGCATGAAGATATGGTCAAACATCTCAGTTATTAATTAGAAGTCCTATCTACAAACCTAAAGGCTAAAGAAGATGAATGTGTAAGGTATGTAATTGAAAATGAGTCTTTGAAATATAAGTTAGAGAAGATGTATAGTAAGGTAATGTAATTTGTGATATTTAAAAAGAGCTCAAGTGATCTAGACAATATTCTAAGTGATAAAAAGCATGAAATTGATAGAATTAGTCTTGGATATAAAGATGAACTAGAGAATGCAACTCAACATAAGATGAAGACTAATGTGAACAAGGACAATCACACTTTGAAGATAAATCACTAGATAAGGAATGAATGTTCTAAAAGAATAAAGACAAATTAGATTAGCTAGCCAAATACCATAAGGTATGCAAATTTCAATGGTTACTACTATAATTATATTCAATTTGGGCATAGAACTAGAGAATGTAGAAGACCTATTAAGAATGAATTTACATGGAACTATGATGGGGGTCATTAGTCAAAAGGTGTGAGAAAGTTTAAATGATTCAACTATCATGATATAGGAAACTTTGTAAAACATTGTCCATTCAAGGTAAGTCAAGATGAATTTCCATCAAGGAGTATGCTTTTCTATAGCTATGATCAGAGAGGTCACTTTGAAAAAAATTTCAAGTAAAGGCCTACAAGATAGATAGGTTTTATCAGGCTCCTAGAGTGCAAGATAGAAGGTAAGTGAACTCATGGAGACCAAAGGTGGTAAGTAAGAATTATGATGATTTTGTAGGTCCAAGTAATATATTTGCTATGGTGGAGAATGCTTCAAAATTTAAAGAGTCCCAAGATATCTCATTGTCTACTCATGTTGATAATGAAGAAACTAAACTCAAGGAGAAGACCAAGGTACTAGTTAAGGCTAGTTCCGAGGTAAATATAGATCTAAGTGAACATCATATTATTGTTGAGCAAGCTTCATGTAAAGAACATCAATTATTTATAGCTATTGATGAGGTTCCAAGATGCAAGGAAGATTATTCAGATAAAGAGGCATGCCATGAATCTATGGTGTCTCCATGAATTAATAATCAAATCATATAAGAAAAGGAGAATGTTATAGTAGTTAAGGATGTTGTTTCTCTAAAGCCGAAGAAGAAGAAGAAGAAGAATTATAAGTATAAATTGAGAAAGGAGGAGAAGGAATATGAGGAGTTGTTTTTTTTTTAAAGCATTGAGGTATAGAGGGTGTCTCTATCTATACTTCTTAAGATACTCCATTCAAGTGGAGAAGCAAGTCTTGTTGTGGTGTTTTTCAATTGGAATAGTTTGTAGGGTCAGATTGAAGGTTATATGATGGAAAAGGAGGATTTGTAATTTATCAAGATGATATTTTTTAATATAAAGGTATGTTGACCTTATTATATCATGATCCAAGTAGTTTTATCTTTTGAAGGTATGTTGAATTCAATTTGGATTTTTTTTTAACTCTCGAGTTTCCTAGTTTGTGCTTAAGAGCTTGTAGGTCCTAAAATGGGTTATAGGAAGTGAAGGTTACTAATGGTGTGGAAGCTTAAAAATTGGTCTAGAAGTGTGTAATGGTTGTCTCTTGGTGTATAAGAAGTTTTAGAGGTGGACGTTGTTTGAAAGGTGTTGTGTTGACCTTGTTTGTTTTGAGATTTTAGGATTTTGGGCTCTACTATAAAAGTGGTCTACCTTATGAGTTAATGTCTAAGGATTATTTATATATTAAATGGGCCAAATGGGTTATCAAATCAAGATTCATATAGATTTTAATATTTTTGGTTTTCAAGTTATTCAAGTTTTTATCAAGTTAGAGGCATAATTGGGTAGTAGGTTTGTAAAGGAAGTATGTTGTAGAGGATGAGATAGTTTTTTAAAATTGGTTTGTTTTAGGGGGAATATTAGAGTGATATAGATATGAATTTTTAGGTCTTGAATATGTGTCTACTAAAAATTATGGGCTCTACAAGTTCTAGGTAGGGATATAAGTGTCAGGTACCTAGAACAACAAACATGCTCTGATACCAGTTGTCGGGGAATCCAAGAACAAACAGAGTTGTTCTGATCCCACTTGTTAGGATCTTGCTCCCTAGAAAGAGCACAATATGATTACCAAACTTAAGAAATTAAACATGCAGAAATAACTAGAAATACAAGTAACTAGAATTCACCAATAGCACAAAATATGAGAGACAATATACAATCTTATATTAATACTTGTACAAAAAAGAATACAATAAAGAGCCGCCACACTCTTCCACCTTACAGAGGCTTCCCACACCCCAAGTGTACAGTAATTCTTCTTCAAAACACTCTCATACCAAAAATGGTCCCAACAACCAACTCACACACAAAATTGGTGTTCACCTCTCCAGCCAGTCAGTAATAACCCTGCCAGTACACCAAGCACTCTATAGTACTTCAAGTTGATCTCCCATGAACCTATAACCTGCCATTCAACAGACCATACTTACAATGGAAGGATCTTCCTTGCCTTCCTTTCTAGCTCATTAGTGGAACTAGGAGAAAAACACACTTTGTTCTCTTCACTAGCACACTTTAAAATACATGCCAATGGGTCTATAAATAGATCCCAGACTTAAACAATAACTTAGACTCTTAGTTTACTATAATTATCCATGCAGCTCAAGACTCAAAATAGCCTTTACATGCAAACACTCCTTTCACTAAACTAACTATTCATGCAACGAGCAGTTCTGGAACACAAAGGCAACCGACATCGGTCCCTGCTTGCCTGGTGCTGCCGACGTCGGTCGACTTCCTGCCAATGCCAGTTGCCTTCTACACTGATTATGAATGACATTGGTCATGTTGTTGATGCCGGTGCTTTTGGGTCTTCAGCAACCTTCTTTTCTTTGTCTGTAACAAGTTAAAGCTTTTAGCTCCACACTCTAACAATCTCCCACTTGGAGATAAATAGTTGCAACTGTACCTGTACCTGTACACCGTCTAGTTTGTTCCCTTGGCTCTATATCCCTCTTCAAGATCACTCTTGAAGACCAACCACCACAAAACCTGTAGTGTAACACCTGTCACCCAAATCACCTACCACATCCACATCTACAACCCATGTAAAAAATAACTTGAACCTGCATAGCATGTGCACCTGTTGTTGGTCCCTCTAAGAATCCACTGAACTGCCCTCCAATGCTTCTTTCCCAGATTGGCTCCAAACTTGTGACAACTCCCACTGCTTGGGAAAACTTAGGTTTAGTACATACCATGCACTCAACCTCATTGTGTGAATCAAGACCCTTTTCTATGAACTATCCAACCATCGGCGTGCTAACCGGTCTCACACAATCATCCTAAAACAAAGTCAACATATGACCTTCCATGTCCCTAGAACACACTCATGCCAAAGAATCTTGCTGCTCCCAGATTCTCCATGACACACCCCTGAACTAGCTTTACCTTTAGTTTAGTAATACATGTATATGTAACCCTACAACAAGCACATCATACAGTAATAGGATAATATAACTAATATTATCCAACCTAGTAAAGAGAAACACAATGATCAAACCTTCATTGCCCTACAGCTTATACAAGACCATATACCCTAATCTTTCGTCTCACGTGTCCATTTCTACTCTTCTTCATCCTGAACATCCATTTGTCTCTCAATGCTTACTTCTAGATGGCAACTCCACCCAAAATTCCTATTTGGTTCTCCTCCAAGGAATCACATCCTCCATCCATGCCAAGCTCCCACTGTTTCCTAGATCTACCTATTTTGCTTCTTTAACAACTCCCTGGTTCTATACCATAAGTGAGCAACAAGTAGTGTAAAGAAGGGAAATGATGAATTTGAGGCTTACATACCCTTTAAGTCCTCCATATAGGCACTTGAGACTCCTTGACAGCTTGCTGTCCACCCAAAATTCATCTCAGTGACCGATGCCGGTCACATTCCAGTCTACACCTGACTGATGTCAGTTCCCTGCGACTGCCTCATCACTGACGTCAGTTCCCCCTTGCTGACCCCAGTGTTTATCTACCCTGAGTCACCGACGTCGGTCTACACATAGCTGATGTTGGTCCCTATCTGGACGTTGATGCTGGTTTTCCTTTCGACGTCAGTCTCTGTGTTTTGCTTGTGAGAACTGACTTCTACCTGCGAGCTCCTTTTAGATCAAACCCTTGTCCAAATCACCCTTGCTCTGCTCAAAATCTTTTGCCCGTTGTGCTAAACTCTGTCTATCACCTTCTCCTTAAAAACCAAGGTTTTCTTGTTCTTGTCACTAACATCAGATTCCTCAAGAAACATCACCTTCTTCTTCTGCATATAGAAACCTTGATTTATGCTCTTCAAATCTGAAAGCATACCCTTTGACTCAAGAACATGCATCTCCTTCTTATTCATGTGACCAAGCCTATTAAGCCACATCTCCAAATCTACAGTTGAAGTAGATAACCCAAAAAGAGAATCAGTAATACAAGTAGATAGATAAAGCATACCTACTTTCTTACCTCTTGCTACAACAAGTGCACCCTTGGTAACCTTCCAAGAGTCCGCTGTGAGAGTTACTGTGTAACCCTCATCACCCAAACTTCTTATAGAAATCAAATTCCACTCCAGAACTGGGACATGCATAACCTCCTTTAACACCCATGTGTTACCTGTCTGCAATTTCAGCTTCACTTTCCCTTTGCCAACCATCTGACAAGGCTTACCATCCCCTACACAAATTTCTCCAAAGTCTCCTTGGACATACTCATGAAAAAATTCCCTAATTGGGATGCATGAAAAGAGGCACCATAATCTAAAACCCAAGATTCTAATTTATCTAAAGAACATACCAGAGCACCTTATGCAATGAAATCTACAACACCTGCTTCTTCTTCATGTCCTTCATGCTGATCTGCTACCAACCAACAATCTTTCTTTTCCTGCTCTTTCTTTCCATATCTCCAGCAGGTTATTCTGCCATACCTAAACTTGGACCTCCTACTATTAAACTTATCCATTCTTAGCTTACTGTCCTCTACCATTGCTCTACTCCCACTCAAATAGAAACCCCTATGAGTAACCTGTAATCAACACACACTAACTAGATCTAATCCAACATGTTAGTATCCCAACCAAAAGCTCTGATACTAGATGTCAGGTACCTAGAACAACAAACATGCTTTGATACCAGTTGTCAGGGAATCCAAGAATAAACACAGATGTTCTGATCCCACTTGTTAGGATCTTGCTCCTCAGAAAGAGCACAATATGATTACCAAACTTAAGCAATTAAACATGCAGAAATAACTAGAAATACAAGTAACTAGAATTCACCAATAACACAAAATATGAGAGACAATATACAATCTTATATTAATACTTGTACAAAAAAGAATACAATAAAGAGCCGCCACACTCTTCCACCTTACAGAGGCTTCCCACACCCTAAGTGTACAGTAATTCTTCTTCAAAACACTCTCATACCAAAAACGGTCCCAACAACCAACTCACACACAAAATTGGTGTTCACCTCTCCAGCCAGTCAGTATTAACCCTGCCAGTACACCAAGCACTCTATAGTACTTCAAGTTGATCTCCCATGAACTTGCAACCTGCCATTCAACAGACCATACTTACAATGGAAGGATCTTCCTTGCCTTCCTTTCTAGCTCATTAGTGGAACTAGGAGAAACACACACTTTGTTCTCTTCACTAGCACACTTTAAAATACATGCCAATGGGTCTATAAATAGATCCCAGACTTAAACAATAACTTAGACTCTTAGTTTACTATAATTATCCATGCAGCTCAAGACTCAAAATAGCCTTTACATGCAAACACTCCTTTCACTAAACTAACTATTCATGCAACGAGCAGTTCTGGAACACAAAGGCGACTGACATCGGTCCCTGCTTGCCTGGTGCTACCGATGTCGGCCGACTTCTTGCCGATGCCGGTTGCCTTCTGCACTGATTATGACTAACATCGGTCATGCTGCCGATGCTGGTGCTTCTGGGTCTTCAGTAACCTTCTTTTCTTTGTCTACAGCAAGTTGAAGCTTTTAGCTCCACACTCTAACAATAAGGAGGCAAAACAGGCCTAGTGTGAAGATTTGATGTTTTTCTTAGTGTTTCCAAAAGGAAAAGGTTTGAAAATTTAAAGGTAAGTTCTCAAGATTATTTTAGATCATGTTTCCTATTTGGTGTGTGGAATGATGTTCTATGGTTGGTCATGGAAATGGTTTGAGAGAGAAGGCTAGTAAGCCTGTATGGTGGTTCTTTATGGTGTATGGAGATTTGAAGATGATTAAGTGGTGAAATTCCTCATAAATATTAGTGGGAGTAACTCTCAGATGATTCTTAATGAGTTCCATCATATGTTAGTATTTTATGTGTTCTTTCTTCATTGGTTGTAGTGCTTGGTTGAAGTGATTATTAACATGGAGCAAGAAGGATGTTGTCAAGACAAGAAGAGGTTGGCCCAAGGTAAAGGGGAGTTTTTATCATCTTTATAAGATGGTCCTCCTATTTTATATTATTTTCAAGTTCTTAGGATTAGTTGGTGCCCACTTTGTCATTGTGTCAAAGGGGGAGAAAGTTCTTATTATGAGAATGCTTGAAGAGAGAGAAGGTGAGATGTATATTGATATATATGATGTTTGTTGACATCAATGACAAATGGTAATATTTTTGGAGATTTTTTATTTATGTCATGGAGGTGTCATTGTGATTGGATGAAGTGATTTGATAGCCTAAGTAACAATGACAAAGTGTGCAATATGTTTGTCCTAGTGTGCTTAAGGAGGCTTGGTTGGTCTTTAGTTTTAACATGATTAGAGATGTTTAGGGATGAGTATGGCTATTAGAGCATGTGAAATAGTTCCTTAAGATGCTAACTAGGTTTTGAGAGCTTGTGTGCATAATTATAATTCATTTGGTTGTCCATAGTTTTCATATAGATAGTTTGGGTCTAGTGGTAGAAAATCTAAGTATGCAGTTTGATGGCATCACCATTGCCACATGTGGATGAGTCAAGGGGAGTTAGTCATATGTTTATGATAAAATTTGTACCTAGTTTTTATTTGATAAATATTTGGACATGCACCTAAATGTATTCAAAGATATGTGGGTACAAATTTGGGCTCCCAGGTATTTTGACAATGTTTTCACATAGCTAAATTTACAAAGTAACAAGAAGATCAGAGTAAGCATTTTGATAAGGTAATATCTAACACATGTGGATGTTTAAAGATAAGGTCATCATATGGGTTTATTTGGTTTTGTTCCTAGTTCTTATGTACCAAATTTTAGGTCATATAATGTATCATGAAAAAAGATATGTATGTGAAAAGTTGGGCTCCCAAGCATTTTGATAATGTTTTTTATGTTTAAACAAAGTTAAGTAGTTTATTGACATCATATATCACATGTGTGGACATTATAGTAGAAGTTTATCACATGGTTTTGTTCATTTTTTATCTTAGTTTATTTTATCTAAATTTTAGATCATGCATTAAATCATGGAAAAAGTTATGGATGTTCAAATTTGGTCTCGCAGACAAATTCTAAGCATAGTTGGCTCTGTGATAGAAGATTTTGAAAGGAATTTTAATGGTATTATATCTCACATGCACAAAGGTTTCAAGAGTATTTTATTAAATGGTTATATTATCCTATATAAGTAGATCATCTAGTATAAATTTGAGATCATGTGTCAAAGCACAATGAAATTTATTAAGATCCAAAGTTGGCCTTATACTTAGATAAGCAAGGTTCCCATACATAGTCATTTCTGCACAAGTTAAAGTTAGATCAATATTGATGGTGCAAGTTTCTCAAAGAAGTTAGGAAGTAACGAGATGAAAATAGGTGCATGATGTTTAATGAATGAGTAAAGGTATAAGATAAGGATCTAATGGGTGGGTGGGTGTTCATACAGATTGATTGAATGGTGTGAGTTTCATGATAAAGACTTGATTGATTCACATAGATCAATAGAGTGCATTGAGTCAAAGTTTCAAGATTACACAAGATGAGGTCAAATTGAATGAGATTTAATATTTATCATTAATAAACTATGTTAAATATTGTATAAGATCAATGGTGTGAGATTGATCCAAAGTTGAGAGGACACGAGATATGAGCATTGTGTTTGGAGTTTAACTATGACCGTTTCAATTCAAATATTTGAATTTAACATAAGAAAAACTAGATATTTGTACTTTATTCATATATTTTGATAGAATTAAAATTTATTAGTGTTGTAAAAATAAAATATGAAGAGGACTCCATGGTGCATCGAATGAAACTAATTTGAAGATTTGGAAGTGTGTATAGTCAAAGATATTATGGTTCAAAGTTGACTATGGTTTCATGCCTGTTCTGCAAGTAACCTAAGAAGAGTAAATGAGCTCATGTAGATGATGTTTCATGGTGAATTAGCTATTTAAGAGTGTTGTAGACTCCATGAGGATGCTTTGTGAGTATTTTTGAGTTGTGATCAATCTATCTTGAGTATAAATAATTATTAATAAATTGACTATATGTTTAGTAATGGTGTTCCTATGTATAAGATCTCCATTTGAGTTGATTAAGCATATATAAAGGTGAGAAAAGGTGACTATGATCATTTTTAGATGTTTTAGGGGACATAAAGATTGGACCTATGTATTTTTAAGTGGTCTTGTGTTTATTAATTTTCTTAATGAAGTGCTAAATGGGTGAATAGGTCTCCATGAGACCTATAAGGGCTATAAGGGCCTTATTAAAAGGTGTAGCTACTTAAGGGTAACCAATATGTGTTATGGCTGACCTATGAAGTTTGTATTGAGCTATGTCTTCATGTGAGATATGAATTAAGGTTGAATTCATGTCTAATGGCCAACCAAGGTGTTTATCATCAAGTATGCTTTATAGATAGTGAGATCAAAGATGGTGATTCCTAGATTTGTAAGCGAGAGACTTGGGAGAGATTTGGGAGAGAATTAGAGAGTGAAGGAAAGTAGAGAAGAGTGAGAGTGGATATTTATTAGGTTGATGAGTAGAGAATATTAACGACTATGTGTATGATTTGTAGATCGCGTTTTTGATGATAGTATAGTGTTCTTGCAGTTTGAAGATATGCAAAGAGATCTGAGTGTGCATATGAGGATTGTTTGAGTGGAGTAGCAAAGAGATTATGGCATGCCTATGTTAGAGCCCCATATGAGTTAGAGAGAGAGTTTTTAGAGTTATTAGATAATTATAGGTCCATCATCAGGTGTTTAAGACATCAAATCTAAGGTGGAATTATATATTCGTGATGGCTACAAGAAAAGGAACATATTTATTTAACACTAAATTGATCTAAATTTGGGTTATATAGATGTTAAAGGGATATATAGAAATGAAATGGCACAAGGGTTATAATCAAATATATACCAAGATAATTAGATGTTAAACTCAAATATAAGCATATCTTGAATTTATTATGTTGATATAGTCTAAATATGAAAAGTATAACTATGTTAGATATAGCAATGACATAGAAGTGATGTACTTATCTTCTTATAATGCTAATATAGTATTGGATATGGAATAGGTAGAAATAAAGCTAGAGGAAGATTTTATAAAAATCATTAGATTATGGTTATGATGATTATGGCTCTCTGAATAGTAACATCATCTTAGGATGGTTGAATTGATGCTACTATCTGAGTTCAATTCTAGTGTGTTATAAATAATATCTAATAAAATAAGATGCAAACATTTGGATTATCTTGGGTTTGGATTTACCTTTTCTCTATTGTATTCATATTTAGGTCATGGACTATCACTCCTCATGAAATTGAAAAATACTAGTTTTTTATCTTCAACATGGCCTTGGGGAAAAATTATTTAGTGGAAACATGGTGTTGAGTTGACCCCAATGACCCTATTATCAGAAGACACTATCTCCATATAAAATACTTTGAAGAGGGCCTCAAATTCATAGTTCTCCCCTATGTGTTGGCTTGTGTGTGAATCATACAATGTGTGTAAAGTAAGTATAATAGTGACCCAACTTGTTGGGATCTACGAAGCACAATTGATTACCAAGCAACTAAATGTGGAATTTAACCAGAAGTAACAAGTAACTAGAATTCAAAAATAACATAGAATATGATAGACAATACCCAATTGTATTAATACTCTTCCAGAAAAGAATTACAAATGAAGAGATGCCACACTCTTCCACACCTTATAGGCTTCCCACACCAAGTATACAGTAATTCACCTTCAAGAGCTCACTCTCTCAATTATGGTCCCAACACTCAACTCAAACATAGATTTGGTGTTCACCTCCAACTAGTCAGTATCACTGCTACCAGTACACAAGTACTCCACATACTCCACGATTGAGTATACACACACACTCCAAGTACTCAGCATACTCCAAGTAGATCTCACTTGATCTTGCTACCTATTGTGTTGTTGTCACCTTTGATCTTGTTACCTCACAAATCTCCTTTGACCTCGCACACACACACACACACACACACACACACACACACACACACACACACACACACACCTACAAATCAATGATCTTACTTACTCAGATAAAACCCTTGTCCTTGCCTCACCAAGTCCTTATGATTCTACCATACCAGCACCCCTGTGGATCTTCTACTAGACCTTGCAATAACCTGCAAATCTCCCTGATCATACACACCTGGCACTGTGGCACTAGGAGGAACACACCTTGCTCTTACTCAACTAGCACATGTTTACAATACAGCCCATGAGTCTATTATATAGATCTCATGCAAACAATAATTAGACATCTAATTACAATAATTAGATCTGCAGCTCAAGACTAAAATTAGCCTTTTAACATGCAAACAATCAGTTTGTTAACTAATTGTTCATCAATAAGAATTTCTAGAACTACACAAGCAACCGACATCAGTCCCTATCTGGATAGAGATGACTGACATCAGCGGATCCTGACCGATGTCAGATGCTCTACTCACTGGATATGACTAACGTCGGTTGATCAGACTGACGTCAATTTATCTACAACTCAACAACCTCTCAACAACCTCCTCCATGTCTACATCAGTGAAGCTTTTAGCTCCACAACCTAACAATCTCCCACTTGGAGATAAATAGCTACACTATACCTATACCTGTACACCGTCTAATCTATTTCCTGGCTTGTATCCCTCTTCAAGCTCAATCTTGAAGACCAACCACCACACAACCTATGGTGCAACACCTGTCATCCAAGTAACCTACTGCATCTGCACCTACAAACCCATGTAGAAAAGAACTTGACCCTACATAGCATGTATACCTGTTGTTGGTCCCTCTCAAATACCTAAGAATCCACTAAACTACTCTCTAGTGCTTCCTTCCTAGATTGGCCACAAACATGCTGATAACTCCCTCTATTGGGGCAACATCAGGGAGTACACATGTACTCAACCTCATCATGTGATTGGGGACCCTATTCTATGAACTATCCATCCATAGGTGCGCTTGTTGTACTACATCCTGAACTACCTTCACACAATCATCCTGTGACAACATCACCTTGTGATCTTCTCTGTCTCTAGGATTACTCATGCCAAAGAATTTTGCTGCTCCCAAATCCTTCATGGTAAACCACTGAACTAACCTTACCTTTAGCTCAGCAAAACCCTATATGTATGAACTTGCAACAAGCTCATCCTCCACATACAGTAATAAGATAATGTCGCGACCATCATCTACCCTAGTAAGACAAACACATTGGTTACACTGGCATTGACTAAAGCCATGCTTTGTCATCCACCTGTCAAACCTATACCACTGTCTTGTAGCTTGCTCAAGACCATATGACCTAGCCTTCCATCTCACATGTCCATTCTCTCTATTCTTTAACCAAGAAATCCATTTGTCTCTCAGTACTTTTATCCTAGCTGGTAACTCTACCAAATCTCCCATTTGCTTTTTCTCCAAAGAATTTATGCCATGCTCCCACTATTTCCTAGATCCTTCCTACTCTATAGTGAGAAATGAGTATCAAGAAGAGGAATAACAAATTTGAGGCTTACTTACCCTTTCAGTCCTCCACATGGGCATTTGAGACTCCTTGACAGCTTGTTGTCTACCCAAAATCCATTCTAGTGACTGACCTTAGTCACCACATAGTCTACATCTAACTGACATCGGTTCCATGTGACTATCCAGGTCGTCAAAGCCAGTTATCTTACTGACATCGGTCTCCACCTGCCCAACACCACCGACATTACTTGTCTGCACATGATCGACATCGGTGCCTATTTATTTGATGTCAATTACCCCTGACCAATGTCGATACCTGTGTTCTCCTGTGAGTGATGACTTTTTACTCATGAGCTCTCTTTCGATCAAAACCCTATCCAAACTACCCTACTCAGAGATACTCAGCCTTCTCCACTAATCTCTGTCTATCATCCCCTCCATGAACACTAAGGCTTTCCAGTTCTTAAGTCTGTTAAAGACATCTGACTTTCGCTTAAAAACATGCATCTCCTTCTTACTCTTATGACCAAGCCTACAAAGCCACGTCCTTACAATAGAAGAAGAATTAGTAATATAAATAGATAGATAAAGGATACCTACTTTCTTACCACCTGCTAATTCAAGTGCATCCACTATGAGAGTTTTTATGCATCTCTCATCACCCAACTTTCCTAAAGAAATTAGCCACATCTTTAAAACTGAGACCTGCATGACCTCCTTCAACACCCATGTGTTGGCCACTTGTAATTTTAGCCACACTTCCCCTTTGCCACAACTTTGACAAGGTACACCAGCCCCTAAATAAATCTTTCCAAAGTCTCCAAAGACCTTAACAAGGAAAAATACTTTATTTCGGACTGCATGGAAAGAGGCAACAGAATTTATAAAACAAGATTCTACTTTATCCAAGGAACATCTTAGAGTATCTTGTGTAACAACACCTACAACATTTTCTTCTTTAGTTCCTTCATGCTGATCTTCTACCAACCAACAATATTTCTTTATCTGCTCTTTCTTTCCATAACACCGTAATTGACCATTCGTGCTTTTCAATTCCTCCATTCTTAGTGTACTTTCTTCTGCCATTGCTATACTCCCACTCAATCAAAAACCCCTGAGAGTGACATGTAACCAAACACAAACCTGCTCCCTATAACCTTAGCTCTGATACCACTTGTTGGGATCTACGAAGCATAATTGATTACCAAGAAACTAAATGTGGAATTTAACCAGAAGTAACAAGTAACTAGAATTCAAAAATAACATAGAATATGAGAGACAATACCCAATTGTATTAATACTCTTCCAGAAAAGAGTTACAAATGAAGAGATGCCACTCTTCCACACCTTATAGGCTTCCCACACCAAGTATATAGTAATTCACCTTCAAGAGCTCACTCTCTCAATTACGGTCCCAACACTCAACTCAAACACAGAGTTGGTGTTCACCTCCAACTAGTAAATATCACTACTGCCAATACCACCAGTCAGTATCACTACTGCCAGTACACAAGTACTCCACATACTCCATGACCGAGTATACACACATACTCCAAGTACTCAACATACTCCAAGTAGATCTCACTTGATCTTGCTACCTATTGTGTTGTTGTCACCTTTGATCTTGTTACCTCACAGATCTCCTTTGACCTTGCACACACACACACACACACACACACACACCTACAAATCAATGATCTTACTTACTCAGATAGAACCCTTATCCTTTCCTCACCAAGTCCTTATGATTTTACTATACTAGCACCCCTATGGATCTTCTACTAAACCTTGCAACAACCTGTAGATCTCCCTGATCATACACACCTGGCACTGTGGCACTAGGAGAAACACACCTTGCTCTCTTCACTCTGAAGGAGCTAACCTTGCTCTTACTCAACTAGATCATGTTTAAAATATAGCCCATGAGTCTATTATATAGATCTCATGCAAACAATAATTATATCCATAGCTCAAGACTAAAATTAGCCTTTTAACATGTAAACAACTAGTTCGTTAACTAACTGTTCATCAACAAGAAGTTTTGGATCCACACAGGCGACCGACGTTAGTCTCTATCTAGCTAGAGATGACCGACATTGGCCAATCCTGACCGATGTCATTTGCTTTGCTCATTGGATATGATCGATGTCAGTTGATCAGACCGACGTTGGTTTCTCTGCAACTCAACAACCTCTCAATAACCTCCTCCATGTCTGCATCAGTGAAGCTTTTAGCTCCACAACCTAACACAACTTGTAACTTAGAAAATTGGGCTCTTAGTCTTCTACTTTAATGTTTTAGACCTATATATGTTTTGTACCTATGACTGATATGGAAACACATAATTTTTTATCAATTAAATTCTTGATAAAGTGATTTTGATAAGCTGCTTTGGTCTCTTTGGTATTTTATAGCTTTTGCTAGGTGAGGAATGAATGAGGGTTAATATTATATTTATATCAATATATTTGGAGTAATAAATCACATTAAATCACTTATGTCAACCATTAGGATACGTTTCATTTGAAAATTGTATGACTTTAGGGTACTGGACAATTGCATCTAGATATGATAGTAACATCAACACTATTATTTATCCTAAATGTTAGTATCCAAGGAATAGGAGATAAGGTACAAGTTCAAACCTTATAGAGATGGAATATAGGTACATTTTAAGCATTCTAGGCAAGATATAAGACATGGGTCATCAATATAATACTGGTTAGACTAATATATATAAGCTAAGGGGCATAAGGATAGATCAAATGCAATATTTACAGAAGCAAAAAAAGATAAATAACTAAGAGGAATAACCAAGGTCTAAGTTTTCCAAGTGTATAATACTAAGTTTTTTTTTAATTATAAAATATCATCTACATTTTTTCCCTTTTAATGTAGTAATGAAATTGCTAGTTTAAAGGAAAGGAATGTTTACCTAGTTGTGTATGCACACCTTATTTTTTCACGTGCCCAACTTGATCAATTTTCTAGTGATTGACCTAAAATCAAGAGCATGTTATGTTAAAATTTAGGTCTTATAATATAGGTTGAAATTAATTGAAATAGATGGAAATTAAAAGAGAAATTGGGAGTACACCTATCTATTGATGTAAGTGCCTTGCATATTGGAATTTTTTTTGGAGAAAGATGTATCATTGTAAAGATATGAAACTAAAATTACGACATATATAGATTTTTTTTTAAGTGAATATATCCAAGGATATATATATATATATCTCCTTATATATATTCACTTTAAAAAAATATCTATATATGTCCTAATTATAGTTTCATATCTTTACAATGATATATAGATAGATAGATTGGAAGCCACATGCCCCTAATTTTGTAGCAAAAGTGAGTTTCCACCTAGTAGTTGAGATTAGCTCAACCATGCAACCTAATGATACATATAACTTGGTGAGGATGGATGATCAATTCCAACATAAAAATTTGACAAGATTTAGTGATTTGATCACTTCAACCATATTAAAAAGTGTACCAACCACTATAGTATATTGACTTAATAAAAGTCCATAAAATTTTGAGGGGTATCAATACAAAAAATTCCATGATATGGTAGTTAACCATAAAATATTTTTTATATCTAAAACTAATTTTTATTTTATGATATTAGGCACATGTTTCATAACATATTCACCTTAGATATATATCATGCTGAAATTGTGTATAACACTAGTACCAATGTATATAATTTTGCCACAACTATGAATCTGTATCATATAACCATGTTTTTTGAATAATTTATATAATTATGTAAGTGTGGAGAACATGATTCCAAATCATTCCCCTACTATATATGGATAAATATAAAAACTAATATAAGTACCCATGTGGAGGACATGTTTCCAAAACATGTGCCCACTATAAGCTGGAAATGTTGAATACTAAATAGGTGTGGAGAACATACTTCCAAAGCATGCACCCATTGAATTTGGGAACTAATATAAGTACCATATATTGAATTAACATGGATAACATGCTTCCAAATCATGCCCCCACTGAATTTGATAAGTGTGAATATGTGGAATTCATTCCTATATGACATGCCCCCACTAAATTAGAAAATTGATATAAGTACCAAATAATGAATAAGTGTGGATGACATGTATTTATGACATTCCCACACTAATATTACCCCACTTAGAGGTGAGGTAAAGACATTAAATTGAATTTATCTCACCTAAAAAGGATAATACATCTTTATAATTTATGAATATAAGTACCAAATAATGAATAAGTGTGGATAACATGTATCTATGACATTTCCCCACTAATATTACCCCACTTTGAGGTGAGGGAAAGATAGTAAATGGAATGTATCTCACCTACAAAGGATAATACATCTTTATAATCTATGAATGTAACCATGTATCATATATAAGGGAGCATGTCTAAGTAAATGTATCATTGCAATACATAGAACCAATGTGATCACATGTAGGCCTAAGATGCATGATAAATATCATGAAAATGTCTATATAGTAGTAGTATAATCTTAAAAATCAAGCACGCACATGCGCACACACACACACACACACACACACACACACACACATAATATCTCTCAAAATAAATTCAAAAGGTAATGGTCCAAGGAGACCACAAATAAGGGTCATGTTTAAATGTCACATAATTGAAGGGACATGACTTAGTAAAATGTACATAAAAGAAAAAATTACATATTCAAATGTCCATACAAAAAATAATGACACATGAAAATGTAAATGAAACCATACATAGGATTAGGGGCTGTAAGAAAAGGAGCATATTCAAATGCTATAAAAAAGATAATAATAAGGCAAGACACTCAAAGAAGTGTATAAAATAAATCATAAGCAACCAACATAAACATGTGATAGTGACTTGTGAATCCAATGTGTTAGGAAAATATTTCAATTTTATAGCATATTAATTTCCATGTGTAAGATGTAATCATGGATAATAGGCATGTGTAAGTATATATGTAAGCTCAAACATGATAATGTAGTGTGATCATCAAATCATATAACCTGTCTGTATCAATATCATAGAAACAGATGCCCCTAACGTCCATATGACATAAGTGGAAGGAAGGATCAACATCCAAAATATGAATGTATCATGTGCCTATGTATGATTATATCACACTCAAGTATAAATGTGACACATATATGTATGTAGGAATAATTGAGTATATTTTACATCAATATG
>JARHVA010002582.1:50000-120000 GCA_037957365.1 Torreya grandis | reverse complement strand
TCAATTTGTCAATAATGTCATATCCCTTGGATTTTATTACAAGCCTAGGTTTAGGTGGCACCTATTGTATATTAACAAGTGGTCAGATGGGTTGGGCAACCTTACCTCTTTGACTAGTAATAACATGGGCCATAGAATATAATATAAGTTATGAGAAATAATGGGTATAGGATGGTGGTTATTATTTGAATAAGATATAAATAGGATAAATGGTCAAGATCATACCCATTGTTTTATATATATTGGATCTATAACATTGAAAAATGAATTTTCAAAAGAGAATAGTTGTAGTGTTTACCTTAAAATGCTCTCATTATTTGTATGGGTTTGCTTATAATATTTAATGAGGAAATTAATGTAAAAAACAATAAAAAATTACATATTGGAATCCAAAATGGACAATATATGCATCCATGTTGCACATATTTTAGGATAATTAGGGATCAATGACAACATAATAATAAAAAAACACTAATTCATCCTAAGGTTTGATGCCCAAAGATGAGGCTCATCAAAAATTTAACCCTAAATTGATATAGATTTGGGTTATCTATATGTTAAAGGGGTATATATAAATTAAATAACATAAGTGTGATAATCAGATCTATAGCAAGCTAATTATAAACTAAACTCAATAATAAGTATACACTAAATTTATTATGTTGAGATAGTCTAAATATAGAAAGTACAACTATGCTATATATAGAAATGAAAAATAAATTATGTAATTATATTTTTATAATGATAATGTAGTTCTATATCTAGAATCAGCAAAAATTAGGCTGGAAGAAGACTTTGGAACAATCATTAGATTCTAGTTCTGATGCTTTTGGCTCTCTTGATAGTAATAACATCTTGGAATGATTATGTTGATGCTACTATCTAAGTTTGATGCTAGTGTCCTATAAGGAATATATGATAATAAAATATTCAACCACCTAGATGCTTTTGGGTTTTAATTCACTTTCACTCTAGTGCATACAAATCTAGGTCATGGATTATCATTCTTTGTGAAATGGTAAAACCCTAGTTTTTCATATTTAATGTGACCTTGGGGAAAATGGATTAGTAAGAACATAATGTCAAGATGACTCTAATGACCCCACTATCAAAGGATTTTGTCTACATATTTAATTCTTTGAATAGGGCCTCAGACTCATGTACTTCTCCCCTACATGTTATATTGTGTGTGTAAAGCAAGTATAACAGTGACCTAGCTTGTAACTTGGTAAATTGGGATTTTGGGTTGCTCCTTTAGTAATTCATACCTATAGATGTGTTTTACCTATGAATATTATGTAAATATGGAATATTTTATCAATTGAATGCTTGATAAAGTGATATTGATAAGTTACCTTGGTATCTTTGGTCTTTTCTAGGTGTTTCTAAGTGAGAAATGAATGAGGGTCGATCTTTTATTTATATCAATACTTTTGGAGTAATAACACAAATTAAAAAACTTAATATCACCATTAGGATATGTTTCATTTACAAATCATATGACTTTAGGGCATTGGGCACTTGTGTCAAGATAGGACAGTAATGTTGATGTTATCATTTGTCCCAAATGTTAGTGTTCAAAGAACAAGAGAGTAGGTATAAGTTTAGAACTTGTAGATATGGAAGATAGGTACATTTTAATCATTTTGGAAAATATATAATACATGGGTCATCAATATAAGACTATTTATACTAAGATATATAGGCCAAGGGGCACAAAGATAGAGCATATGTGAGACTTACATAAGTAGAAAAGGTAAAGAATTGAGAGGAATAACCAAGGTCTGAGCTTGCCAAGTGTAAAATATTGAGGTGACATATAATCTCAAAATATCATCTACAATATTCAATTACTTTAAAAAGGAATATAATATCAAGGCAATACACTTTAAGAAGTGCATAAAGTAAAGCATAAGTAATTCACATAAACATGTCATAGTATCCCATGGATCTAATGTGTTAGGCAAAAAATGTCAAGTGTATAGAATATTAATTACCCTATGTAAGATATAATCATGTATAAATTTAAGTGTAAGTACATATTTAATCTCAAACATGATAATTTAGAGTGATGATCGAACCATATAACTTGTGTGTATCAAGATTAAAGAATTAGATGCCCTCAATGTCTACATGACATGAGTAGAGTAAAGGCCAAACATCTAAAATAGGAATAGGTCATGTATTTGTGTATGCATGTATCACACTCAAGTATAAGTGTGACACACATATGTATATGTATAATTATCTTAATATGTTATTTATCAACATAGAACTAACACATAGATGCCAAGGATCCAATAGAACATGTAGGTGTTGGAAGCGTTTTTAGATTTTGGGCTATTTTGTTTTTTGGTAATGGTTCTTACATAATATATTTATGAAATTTCATAATGCTCATTGATATTTTTAAAATATTTCCTTGAAGGGTATCAAGGTGATATACACATTTTACCAGCTTTTCTATAACTGTAAATGGTCCCAACCAATTTGGTTTGAAATTTCCCTTTTTGTCTTTTTTACATTGGTAATATTTTGACTTTATTTTATTACCAAGTCAACCACATCAAAGTCACATGGTCAAACATTTTTTTAATATGCTCACTTTATGTAATCCTGATAAACACATAAGTGCTTAGTATCTTATGTGTGTTTTGTTCTCAACTGATCTAACTGATGCAATCTCTTTTCATGGTATTCATTATCTATGATGATGTTTTTAATAGAAATCACAAATAAGGTATCTCAAGTTAAATTTTTAATATGGCATCTATACTATAGACTACATAATAAGGTATGGCCTGAGTAGGCATGCATAAACTAGTTCAGTATGCCCATAAAACATATAACATGTGTTGGTTCCAATCAGTGTTGTTCCATTCAACTATTTTTCCAAGTATTTTGACAATTATCTTATTAGTTGCCTCTACCTAGTCATTTCCCTATGGGTTATAAGGTTTATAAAAGGTATGATTAATATTTTCCTAAATAATAATTTTACCATCTTGTTTTAAATGATGTTCCATTATCATAAATAATAGCTAAAGGTATAAAAAATGGGAAATTATATTGGTCATCCAAAACCTGCATATGTCATCCCTTATGGTAAATTCAAATGTAATTGTTTGACCCATTTTGTAAAATATTATGTAGTGATAATGATAAATTTGTGTGCACCATCAGATATTGGATTTACCTTTCCTAGTCAAATCCACATAAGGAAAAAGGCCATAGTGAAATGATTGTCTATAACTCATGTGATGATCCATGATTCAAATAGCTATATGTTTATCATTATAAACATATTTTTGCATGTTAAATATAGTCTTGATCCATTATAGGCCAGTAATAACCTTGGCATGATAGTTTTTGAGACTTGAAACATCTACTAAAATTCCCACCTTGTTCACTA
Source organism: Torreya grandis (assembly GCA_037957365.1). NCBI lineage: Eukaryota > Viridiplantae > Streptophyta > Pinopsida > Cupressales > Taxaceae > Torreya > Torreya grandis. Next base: position 116,588 of record JARHVA010002582.1, on the reverse strand, counting down.
TCATGCATTTCTAAGAGTGTAGTGTGGGCCTCTTCTTTGTTTGAGAATTAATGTAATTGTCCATAAAAACATAATTTGAACAAATAATTCCCAATAATAACATAATTAAATGCTTCATGTTATCATTTTATACAAAATGGTGTGGTATATAGGTTTGATAAATCAAGTTATAAATATCAGTGTACCATTCTATGTTTCTAGTACTATGAGTAACAATAAGAATGATTAAAGAATTCATTTGATCAGAAAAAATGGAAGGATTTCATATCTTCCATATTGTAAATTTTATATGATCATCATCATGATTCATCAAGGATGCCATGTTTTCCATGGCATCTTCATGACGATTATCTTTATGTAGAATATTATCAATGTAAAATGTGTCAAATGTCTCGATGAGTTTATACATTTCTTTATATGGTAGAAGATGATCTTCTGTGGTTTGGTAATGATTAATAACTTGATTAACAACCAATTAGGAATTGCCAAAAACCTAGATGTCTTTTATATCAAGCTTATGTGCTATGGGTAATTTGATGATTAAGGCCTCATATTTAGCTATATTTTTGGTGCAAAAAAAAGATAATTTATAAGATAAAGGCATGTATTCACCCTTAGGGGTGAAAAATACAATACTAACACCTTCCCATATTCTACATTTTGATCCATCAAAGAATATTTTCTATGGATTGATAGATATATTATATGCTTCGAACTCATCCTAAAAAGTTTTGGTGAGTGGAAAAGAATTTCGTAAAGGAGTCACTATTAATTGGTCAGCTATGACTCATACTTTAATTGAATTTTGGGTAGGGTTAATTTTAAGAGACCATATTAGAAACCCCCTTAGGTTTATTTAGTCAAATTCAATTTTTATCCTTGATGAATATTAAAATTTCAAAAAAAAAATTGCCTTCTTAAGGTTTCCATACAGTCGTATATCTACATAGTTAAAACATATAAGTTATGGGATACATTAAAAAATATATAAAAAACTTTATTAAACTTAAATATTATTGCATATTTTTGCTATCCTGCCGACGTCAGTTGGGGTAGTGACCGGCGTCGGTCGGGGTTATGGCCTGTAGTCGGGTCTGAGTTGCTTTCTGGACTGTGGACGGGTCTGGTTCGTGAACGGAGGCGAGACAGAGTTCAGGGACAAATTTAGATGGATTGGGGAGTGGTCTAGCTCTGGTCGGGTGCCTTATACAAGGTCTTTGTTGACAGGGGGATGGGGAAGAGGAAGAGACACAGAGGACAGGACCTGAGAAGGCTTTGCAGCCTCTCAGGGGGAAGAACAAAGGGAGCAGAGGACAATAGATAGGATAGATTACTGAAAACTAGATAAATGAAATGAAAAAAACAGACTTTGCTTACCTTTTTGCTAACTGAAGAAAGGAGGTGCTGTTGTTGGAGCCACGGAAGACTTGTTGCAAGAAGAGAATACCTGATCCAGAGCCTTTTCACCTGTTGCTGCTGTTGCACGAGGTCAAGAAAGAGGAGAGACGAAAGTTAAAGCGCCAAGAGAAGTCTATTTTCGAGATCCAGGGTCCAGGGGGCTGCAACGGATGCAGAAAGGGGTAATGAAGGATGCCGACGCTGGCAGTTTCACCGACGTCGGCCGAAGGGTCGCCAACGTCGGCGGTCGCAGAATGGGGACAGAGGCTAAAAATAGCCTCTGCCCATTCTTGCACGCCGTCGAGCGAGGGGGTGTGGGAAGAACGGTCACGAGGATGCCAAAATGGGCGTGGGGGGAAGATAATGAAGAGATTTGGCCTAATAAATGCTAGGGGGAAGGTGGAGGGATTCAAGGGAGGATCCAAGGTGGCAAGGGTAGGGTGGAAAAGGGGCCAAGGTCAAGGGTTAGGATAGGGGTTTAAGGCCAAGGGGGAGGACCAAGGTGCAGACACGTTTGCGGTGTCTACAGGTTAATTTTAAGAGACCATATTAGAAACCCCCTTAGGTTTATTTAGTCAAATTCAATTTTTATCCTTGATGAATATTAAAATTTCAAAAAAAAAATTGCCTTCTTAAGTTTTCCATACAGTCGTCTATCTACATAGTTAAAACATATAAGTTATGGGATACATTAAAAAATATATAAAAAACTTTATTAAACTTAAATATTATTGCATAGTTTTATTCCTATTGAAGAGCTATGTAATTTCACAAAAAAATGTCTCAAACTGAGTCTGTATGCAAAAGTTATGGCCTCTAAAAGTTGGTGCTCAGTTACATCATATCATGTCATCGCACGATAAAACTATGTCATGTGACAACATTATATTATGAAATAACATTATAAAATGTATATTCCTCTTTAAAATATGTATAATTTCAAAAAAAATCATCTCAAACTAAGTTTGTATGAAAAATTTATGGCCTCTAAAAGTTAGTGCTCAGTTGCATCGCATCATGCCATCGCATGATGACACTATGTCTCCTAAGAGTACTATGTCACACGATATCACTATGTCACCCACAATCATGATAAAATTTGTATTCCTCTTTAATATATATATATATATATATATATATATATATATATATAGTTTGAAAAAAAACATCTTAACCTGATTTTGTATGCAAAAATTATAGCCTCTAGAAGTTGTTCAGTTGCATCGCAACATGCCACCGGGTGACAACATGTTGTTGAGTGGTAGCATGCTGCCAAGAGGTAGTATGATATAAATTGGTAGCATGTTTTTGAGTGAAAATGTGTTGTCAAGTGATATCATCATGATGCTATCAGATGATAGCACCATGATGCAGTTGGGTGACACCAAATGCCAACTTTCCAAGGCTATAAATTTTATATATGGACTCAGACTAAGATGATTTTTTTTTTAAAATTATAATCTCTTCAAGTTGAATTAAACTATGAAATAATATTAAGGTTTAATAAATAAATTTAAACTCCTTTTTATTTATCCCACAACTTATCTATCAGGTGGCCTCAATATTCAACATGGTAATGAGGTAAAGAATGAGACTTAGATGGTAACCCCTGTGAACATATGTACTATATATAGGGTGAATCATATGGATGCTTCCATAATTATTATAAATCATTGGTGAGCTAACCCCTAAAAAATTTTACATCCCAAAAATTTAGGCAAATGGGTCTTAAATACTAATCTTGAAAAATCACCAAATTTAATTTACCAAAAAGTGAATATTCATGAATTAACAAATATTCACTACTAAAATTTTCCTTGCTTTTGGGCTACAAATTTTAGATCAAACTATATTAGTTGCATCACCTCTTTTTTTATGCGACAGGTTGGATATGTTTTATTTGTAAGAAATCTTACTAGATCTTCTTTTATTATAATGTGAACCTCATTATTGAGCAAATAGTGTTGTAGTTTATGAGGAGAAAAAACCAAAGCTAAACATAGTTTTTACATTGCTATATATTTGCATTCATAATTGACTAACTAGTAATTGATATAGTATATTGCACTTTCTTTGTGATTATCATCAAGTTATGCCCCTAGGGCCTCATAAGTGGCCTATATGTAAATAAGTAATGGTTTGTCTAGGATGTGAGGTATAAGTATTCATGGATTTGATAATTATGGTTTGATCTTATCAAAAATTTGTTGATATACATCATACCATATGAATTTTGTATCCTTTTTAACAAATAGGTGAAAGGGATTATTTTATCAGCCAACTAGGTAGTGAAACATTAAATAGCCTAAATTCAACCCTACAAACATCACAACTACTTTATATTTATTGGCAGTGGAATTTATATGATATATTTTACCTTTTTTGGATCAACCTCAATGCCTCATTGAGAAATAATGTTTCTTAGGATTTTTCTTCAAGATACCAAAAAACTCATTTTTGGGATTTAATCAAACATTGAACTTGTGCAAGTATTGAACTATTTTTCCTAAATTAGTAGCATGATCTTGACAATGTTTTTATTTTGAAATTAAATCATCAACATAATAGTCAACAATTTTGTGTATAAAGTCATGAAATATAAGAGTAATTACTCTTTGATATGTGGCTCCTGCATAACAAAACATACTCCAAGGAGTGGTAAATGTGGTGTTAATTTTAATTTAGTTATATCTTGTGAATCCATACATAAATAAAAATTTCTCATATCCATCTATAAAATCTATAATCATGTCCATGTAAGGTAATAGGAAATCATATTTAGGATGAGCCTCGTTTAAATTGTAGTAATCGATACAACACTGAATGTCACCATTGGGTTTTTTTATATGAACAATGTTGGATACCCAGACATAATGTGCAATAGATATTATAAATATAACATCCAAGAGATTTTGAATTTCATATTTTACCAATAATGCCACTTTAGGATGCATTTTTCAATTTTTTTTATTTTATTAGTTTTGCATCTGGGTATAGTAATATGTTATGAATTAGCACTGATGGATCAATCCTAGGAGTATCCAAATAATCCCAAGAAAAGAGTTCAATAAAATCATGGAGGACCTATCGATAGGGTTTTCTTTCATAATCTTGCATCATGGTAGTAAGTTAGCCTTGCTTAGGGTCCTTATCCTAAAGTCATACTTGATTATTTCTTCATTTAACAAAGTATATTTCTTTATGATGAATGGTGTGGTAGGAATATCATTTTATGCATCATGTTGGACATTGGAATCATATTTATCACCAAAGTAATCATGATAACAGGTGGCATGAGAAAACTTATTCTTATGATAAAAGGAAGGGAGATCCTCATATGCCCCCAAGTACTCTAGTAATGATTTGTCATTGGAAAACTCATCCAATGTCAAATTTTTTTGGGAAGCATCCTCATAGATTATATGATGATTAACCAATTTTAGCTTGGTTGTGGAAATATGCATACATTTTGTTGTGACCTTTGTAAAAAAATTATACTATGAGAGATATGCTTATTACTTGTAGCTTTTTCTAAAAATCCAAACCTTGTTAGTTTGTATTATTTGTCGGAGAAATAGGTTTAGTTATTAATTGCTCATGTTTACTCAATCCTTGTCCTTTGTATCCATATAATTTTTAATATCAAGAACCAAAATCAGTATTATAAGATTGTGATGTAATATTATTAGGTTGTATCATTTTACAATGTTTGAATGGATTAATATCCATTGGAAGTGTAAATGAATCCCTAATGACTAAATTTTAAGAATGAAAGAAATGTATATGGAATGAAATACATTTCATGTATCCAAGGCTATCCCAAGATAATGTTATAGTTTAAATCACTTGGTATAACTTGACACAAAGTGATAAATGTATAGAGACCCATAGTAATATTCAATGTTATTTGCCCCAATACTATTCTTGAAATATTATCACATCCTTTGATGTTCATATTAGATGGTTTTAAGTCTAAAGTTACAATGCCTATTAAGGAGAGAAAGGATATGTTTTAAATGTTAAGTCTTGAACCATTTTACACAAGAACTTGTTTTATCATTTATTTTCAAATGCACACTTAGATGTAGAGTGGAAAACAACTATTTATAAGATGTTTAGGTGGTAAAACCTCCTTTTAAAAGGATATAATTTATTTAATCCATTTTATGGAATGAAAGATAGAGGCCACATATGGTGGTTTGACATTAAAAAAGAGTAGGGTCATATGAAATGCATCCAAAAGGATATATTTTTAGTGGGTTGAATGGTGTAACAAGTCCAAGAGTGAGGTTTTGGTTGTACTATCCTTAGTTTGGGAGGTAACATGACCTAGGGAGTATTGTTGTTTCATTTATTCCCTTTGGTACTTTATATTTATAGGCAAGAGCTCATTGTAAACATTATATCAAGGAGTATGTATAAACGCAAGTTTTGAAGCTCTTATATTTAAAATGGATTTAACTAAGAAAGAGATATAATAGGTAATAAATCATATAAGGTATTATAACATGAAATAATTTATATATGTGTTCATGGAAAACATAATTTTAATATCATATAAATCAAGGATCAACAATATAAAATTAAAAAAACCCTAATTAACCCAGGGTTTTACGTTTAAAGATCAGGTTCACCAATTGTTTAACCCTAAATTGGATATGGGGGGTATATCCTACCTTGGAAGTATAATAGGATTAATAATAAATAAATGACAATACACAAAGGTGACAATCAGATCTACAATAGGCCAATTGAGTGTGAAACTCAAATATAAGCATACATTAAATTTATTAGGTTAATTATAGTCTACATATAGAAAGTGCAACTAAGATATGCATAGAAAGTAATATAATCAACTTGTTTTAATGCTAACACAATATTATATCTAGAATAGGTAGGAAATAGGCTAGAATATGGTTCTATAATGATCATCAAATTCTGGATCAGACATTTTTGGAGATCTATACCACTAACATTAGCTTGGGATGGTTGTGTCAGTGATTCTTTATGGGTTAGATGTAAGTGTCATATAAATAATATATGTTAGAAAAGGATATAACCACCTAAATGATTTTGGGTTTTACTTCACCTTCACTTTGGTGAATTCAAATCTAGGTCATGGACTATCACTCCTCATGAATTTTCAAAATCCTAGTTCTTCATCTTTATTATCACCTTTGTGAAAAATAGGTTGGTGGGCACATGGTGTCAAGCTAACCTAAAATACCTCTCTATTAGTGGGAACTAATTACATATCCAATACTATATAAGAGGGCTTCAGACTCATGTATTTCTCCCCTACATGTTGGATTGTGTGTGGATCATGTAATATGTGTAAATCAAGTACAATAATGACCTAGATTGTGACTTGGGAAATTAGGATCTTGGGCTACTCCTTTAGTACTTCAAACATATATATGTGTTGTACCTATGACTAGTATTGAAATAGGGAAGATTTATTTAATTTATTTCTTGATATAGTTCTTTTGATAAGTTACCTTGGTCTCTTTGTTCTTTTACTAGGTGAAGAATGAATGAGGATTGATCTTGTATTTATATCAATCTTTTTGGAGTAATAAATCACATTAAATCACTTAGGCTGAACATTATGATACATTTCATTTGAAAAATATATGACTTTAGGGTAATAGACACTTGTATTGGGTTAGGAAACTAACGTCAACACTAGTGTCTATCCTAAATGTTAGTCTCTAAGGAGTAAAAAAGTAGGTACAATTTTAGGACTTATAGAGATGGAAGATAAGTACATTTTAAACATTATGAGAAATATATAAGGCATTGGTCATTAACATAAGTCTAGTTAGACTAAGATATATAGGCTAAAGATCACAATATAGAGCATATGTAAGAATGTAGAAGCATGAAAGTTTTAGAATTGAGAGTAATATTCAAGGTTTGAGTTTTCCAAATGTACAATACTAAGGTGATATATAATCCATAAATATCATTTTCACATTGTTATCTATTAATAATGTTAATGAAATCACCCCAATACCTTATTATTCTATAAATTTTTAGGTTCATTAACAAAGGAATTCAATCTTGCCATTAAATAATAGAATAACCAAGCTTTGATAAAATAGAAGATACATAATTAATTCCAAATCAAAACATAATAATAAAAATGTTATCATTTAGTAGTATTGGAAAGTGACTGAGTTATGAATAGATAACTAACGAGGAACATTTCTTTGCATGTAAAATTATCTAATCCATAGTTAATAACTCAAACACCTCATATTACTCATTCAAATAGAAATCAAATAATTTCAAATGTGTCCTCAAAGAAATAATAAAAACCATAGTCAAAATTTTAACCATCACTAAGATATTCTAATGTTATGAATATGACTATTATCGAAGGTATAAAAGTACATATTATAGATAATAAAAAAGTTAATTAAAATAACACTTTATTTCCTAAACCTTAGTAACATTAAGATTTCACAATCACACAATGTCACCATTCTTTTATAAGTTATAATCATCTACCTTGACTCTGAAAAAAGAACTAAGTGTACGCAGAGTTGCATGGAAACAAATATAAACCATCTCAAAAGTATTTATAATATGAATTTTGAAGGAAATGTAATGTTTATCAAAACCAAACATGAATCATAAAATTTAATCCTATGATTAATTCTAACATTATTCAATCTTGATAAACCTCATAAATTCATGCACATGTGAAAAAAAACTCACAAAGAAGTCCAAATCCCACTAGCCAATCCAATGAGACCTCCATTGGTGTCCTTATCCACCCCAATGATCATATTGATGGTGAATCCTAGTTCATAGGGTATTAGTCCAAACATTTTGAGTTTTTCAAACCACACAAAAAGAAACCAACAAGAAAACCAAACACAAAACACCAACTTAAATCTCCACCCTAAGTATTAAAAACTAGAATGACCATTTTCATAGTATGCCAAATAATATTATGTCCATGAAAACTTATTATTCATATATTATTTAAGGGTTTGAATAAATATTATAAACTTAAAAAAATTAAAGAACCAATTAGCATGCTCGAAATAACCCAGTGCCAAAAAAAATGAAAAAAAATGTGCATGAACACAATGTAATAAGACATGTAACTCATTCCTTATTCACATTTCCCATCATGTTTTTTTCTCAAATAAACAACACTAAATACACACTTACTTTCTTGGAGAGACATAATTTATTTTACCTCACTTTTTCAAAATAGATTGTACCTTCATTTCTCCTAACACACTTTAATATATTTGAATATAGATTTGATCTCTTTTCTTATGTAAAAATGAGCTCTTAATACCCCTTGTAATTCTATAGCTTTATCAAAATAGTTTGGGTTATGGTGTAATAGAATAGAGGTATTGATTCCATATTTATGCACATCACCTAGTTCTTTCAGTGGAACCACTATACATTCACAAATAACTTCCACCTTAAAATTCTTTAGCGAATCATCAACGCTCCAAAACTAGTAATGGTGGACAAGCTTCCACAAGCTTTGTGGTGGTAGTTTAGAGTTCTACCTAGTGATCTAAGATAACACTCTCCTCCAAGAAGTAAATACCAACTATAATCTACCAAAAATATCAAAATCATCAAGATAATTAAACCCTAAGTCAATCAAACATCATTTTCATGCATCATGATGGCTAAGGTACAAATCCTCTGATTAAATTCAAGTAATAATCCAATACCAAAAATATTTTTGAATGATTCTTTATGATGGACTAAGGTTCAAGAGACCATGCAAGCATAATAATCACTTCAAGCACATGATTACACCATAATGACTTCACAAGGAAACAAAAACCTTAAAAAATTGAATCCAATACCTTTATAAAGATGACCAATGATAATAATGACATATAAAACATCAAGCCAAAGTGATAATAAGACAATAATCATTATTTTACTAAGATGGAATTGATTCCAATGGGACTATGCACTGCATAAAGTGACACTAATGCAATAATAGGCTTGAATAACATTGATCTCACATTACAAATCTAGATAAGTCAAATTCGAAAAATAATGAAAACTCATCTTAAATATTTTATTACCATGTCAACCTTTTGTAGATACTAAAATTGAATATTTATAGCATCTTTGTCTTGTACATCTAAAAAATATCAATCATGGATCTACCCTTCAATTAAATACCTCCCTATTACTAAAAATCCCTCATTCATCATCTCATGATTCCTAAATGCCTATCTCTTAGTCTGATACATATCATTTTATGACCCAGGTCTCATGTAATACACATAAAAATTAAAAACTATTAAACATCATTCACTATCAATATTAGATACATACCTATTTTTTAGCCTTTTGAACACAACCATCTACATAGGGACACTATTGATGATGGTAGTGTCTAGATCCTTATCTAGTGTCTAGTAGCCAAAATTCATCCAAATTGAAAATATTTATAAGCCTATGGTTCATCCCATTTGTCTTATTAAACACCACCATGATATATTTTCAAAAGGGTGGTATAAATACAAGTCTAAGTCTTGCCATTCATCATCTAGAAAATACCAAGTAAACTTCTTCTAAATCTAAATCAATCAACTGCACAACCAATATATTCTACCTTGTTCATCCCTATTCTCATATAAATAATATGAGTAGCCATATTATAGGTATAAACCATTTAAAGACCATCCCATGAATAATATTTATCAAGTTACAAGCTATATTACTGCATGCATCATTACATAGTATATTGCATCATTTTTCACACACTTTTCCACACATAATGAAAAACTACATAAGTCTAAAGACCTCCTTGGAGTATTGGATATGTAAAAAGTGCCCATTAATATAAAGGTCTTTGGGGTTAGATTGACACCTTGAGCCCACTAACCTATTTTTAATAAATTTGTTCGAAGGGTGAATAAGGGTGAAGAAATAGGGTTTGATCAATCAACAAAGAGCGGTAACCTATATTCCAAATATGAATACACCAATATAAAGGTGAAAAAAATACTACAAATTTTTTTATCACATCCAAATCTAGTAATTATTTTGTATTAGGCACTCGTATCATAGTAAGACATTGGCATCAATGTTAGTGCCCATATTCGATGGTAGTGTCTGTGTATATAGAATTAAAATTTATATAATCTAATGATTGGTCTATAATATTTATCTTACATAAGTTTCAAATGTTTCCAATCCTCATCTACTTATGCATATTAAACCTAGCTAAGTATCATTTCTCTTTAGTATTATAATCAATTTTTAAAAAAATCAAATCAAGTACTTTTTATATTTAACATATATCAATATTATAATTAAAAATATTCATTTATCTAGTTTTTTAATTAATTGGCTTGTTATGGATTATTTTATAACCCTTGTGATTTAATTATTTATATATTCTTAACCCTATACCCCACCATCTAAATTTAGGTTTAAAATTTTAGTGAACCTGACCACTAAGTCTTCATATGTAACCATTATTTTCTCTAGGTTTTTTTAGTTCCTAGGGTTTAATACTTTATTTTTGAGCTATCTCATTTTATATTTTACTAAAGATTTTTTTTTTTTTTAATAGCAAGCTGAGTAATAAGAGTTATATATTTATAAATCCATCTATATTGATCAAAAATAATTTCAAATCTTGCCAAGTGAATAAAAGTAGGCATGTTTAACCTGTTTCAATGAAAAATATACTCCTCAATGTTGTAATGGTCATCATCCCTCTCTCATCACTCATTGATGGTCTATGCTGGGATTCATAGTCTATACTAATAATAACCAAAAGGTAGGTCATCACATCATGGTCAACATTTTTCTCCCCCTCTCAAAACAAATATGGATACACGCAGGCAAATTATTCCTTTATTTAATCATGAAAAAAAATTCAAGGTTCATAAGGATTTAATGACCTCTTTGTAAACATAAACCAATGAAATAATTCCTCCATTAAAAATACTACAATTACCCAAGGTTCCTAAATTTACAAATGAATCATTCATAGTGCATGACAAGAACTCAAACTTTCCATATATTAGTTGGGAAAATTTTCACAATATTCACAAATATATCATGGCTTTATTGAAACTCCCATCACATGGAAAATTACCAAAATATATCATACTTCCAAACAATGTGCAATCACCAAAGGATCCAAAATATCTAAATGATGAATACATAGTAAAGATTCCACAGTTCTTACATGATATACCATTACCAAATATTTCCAATGAGGTACCATTGCCAATTATGCCAAAATTTTTACATGACAAATCATTTCTAAATGTTTTAAAATTTCCCAAAGATACACCATCTCCAAAAGTTCAAAAAATTTAAAGTGAAAGTAAATAAGAAAAAAAATTCAAATGTTCCAAGTGATGCAAAGCTCAAAAAAAATTATCATAATGATGAGACATCTATTGATCCTATGTTTCAAATAAATGATTAGTTACACCCACTGATTACATATTTGTAAACTTCCAAAATTCATACTACTTTTATTATGTCTATAATTAGTACTATAGGAGAAATATAAAGACAAGTTTAAATTCTCAACTACAAATGCCATCTTACAATGCTACTACTAGTGATAACATTATACAAAATTAACCTCTTATAAAATGTGTATTTGAATATCTTTATCCACAAGAGTTTATCATTACAATATTGCATTCATTTTTTGCCCATGAAAATCCTTCCAAACATATAATTCAATATGTAAATTATTTTTTAAATTAGGCTAAAGATGGATAAATATTATTAAAATCATCTCATATGAGCCTTACGGATGAAGCTTGTGATTAGATATATAGTTTACCAAATGGTTCCTTAATTAAATTTAGGAAATTATAAGATGGATTATTCTTGGCTCTAGTACACACAATGTGCAAAAATTTGCATTGGACCATTTGAAAAACTTCACAAAACATGATTATGAATCCTTTAAATATTATGTTATTCAATTTACAAATGCATCATATGATTTAACATATTTTCCTTCATATTTGGAACTATAATTCCTATTTAGCATATGTCTCACTCCTCCACTAAAAGAATGGAATTACATAAATGTCATACCTCATTCACCCACCTATAGATGGATGTACATAGATATGCTTGATTCATACTCAAATATAACAAAGAGTTAAATCTATCTCCTATAAAGTACAAATATTTTTTTTAATGATACATATGATTGGATTAACATATGAAGTGAATGTAATGAACAAACATGTGGAATCCAAAATATTTATATGAAACCTTCACAAAATTTACTCAATATGGGACCAACACCAGATCGACATATTCCACAACTACTTCTAATTTAAAAAATCAAAAAAATCCTCACCAAAAGGATTTAACAATAAAATTATTCATGTGTGGAACATATTTTCACCATAACCATATTGATCCTATAGAGAAAGAAACATTTTTTTATATAAATATTTAGTAGACTTGGTTATACCATCAAGGACTTACATCATATAGGAAGTTGGAAAAACTCATTGGGATACATAATATTACCAATTGCTTTTATACTTTGTGTCATATAAACAGAAGTATGGGTCATTAATTATACAACTCAACATAACTTTTACGTTGATTTCATTTTGGATATACCAAACAGAAGATAAAAATGATCAAAACCAAAAAGGTATTTCATTCTCCTATAAGGTAAGTATAATATAGAGAGAATAGGAGCATGATATGAATAATTTTCACTCAAAACACTATAATATAAAAAATTTGATCCATTCGATTCACATTAAGAAAAAATATTCTAATATATTCCAAAAATACAAAAAATCAAATATTTAAGAAAATACAAAAACATTCAAAAATGCAAAAATGCAAAAATATTCACTATTCAAAAAATTTATTAGATCCTAAGCATCTATGTTGTTTTTTTAATTTTCATCTATAAAATATAATTTAATTTATATATACACATATGTTTCATGCATCTTTGAGTGTGATATAGACATATCTAGACACATGATATATGCACCTCAAAATGTTGGACCTCCCTCTACCTATATCATATAATACATTGTGGGAATTTTCTTTCTCTAATCACCATTGATATAGGTTACATATCCTTTATTATCATTCCTACATTATCATGTTTGATCTTATATACTAACACTTACATAAGTCTATATCCAATCTCAATCTTTCATAGTGTACTTGATATGTTAATATACATAACATTTTTTCTAAAATGTATATGTAGGGACTAGTATAATATGATTACTATGGTTTATTTACTTTATTTATTCACATTATCACTTCCTTGAGTGTATTTTATTACTTTCTATTATCTTTCTCTTGGAACATTTGAATTTGTTCCTTGTTTTTTGACCCTTGTGACATTTTACGTTTCTTAGACATTTGAATATGTCATTCATGTTGATTGGACATTTAAATGTTTCATCCCTTTATATTATGTAACATTTTAACATTACCCATGTATGAGGTCTCCTTAAGCCATTATTTTGCATTACATTGAATTATCTTATGTGTGTGCTTACTTTTTTACTGAGTTTGTATTTTTACTCTATAGACATTACCATGATCTATATCATGTGATGATCCATAGAATTTTCATGTTTTTTCCTCATTTTCCATACTCACCCTTATTGTTCATCATGTTTATGAACTATTTTTCCTTAATTTTTTATCCTTAACCAACCATGTTTTGAAAATAGCACTATGATCTCATATATCTTTAAAATAGCTAGACTTTTTTCTTAGAATTAAGTATATAATATTTATCTTTTACTGTAGGATGATTTTATCTATAATGTGTTTTAAATATGTTTTGAATTAATAGGTATATATCACAGACCATCCTACAACAAAGGGATTTCATCATGCAAAATCACCCTACATTTACTGCATGACTAAAGCTGTGAACAAACAATATTTGATTCCTAATTCAACTGACTCATAGAAATTCTGAAAAAATTCATGGATCATAATAAATTTTTGTTTTAAGACTAAAATATCTTGGTTTGTCCTAAAGTAGTGTTGAAATATCCATATGAATGACAGAATTAGTACAAGGAAATAGTTTCTTAGTTTGGAATGTTTTTTTTGGTATAAAAAAATCTCCCCTATTGTGTGTGTGTGTGTGTGTGTGTGTGTGTGTGTGTGTGTGTGTGTGTATGTGTGTGTGTGTGTGTGTGTGTGTGTGTGTGTGTCTCTCTGTGTGTGTGTGTGTGTGTGTGTGTGTGTGTGTGTGTGTGTGTGTGTGTGTGTGTGTGTGTGTGTGTGTGTGTGTGTGTGTGTAGGGTTGAGAGAGTAATAAAGATTAAATAGAGAAACATAGCAAAAACACATTTTGTAAGATAGTTATTACTATAATTTTCTTTTGGTAATTCTTTACTGCATTTGACTAATATGAGCAATTATTTATGAGTCCATTTCATTGTTTTAAGAGGAAGGATTGAAGATGGAGTCAGAAGGAGGAAGGTCCCCCTTTAGAATCCTTTCAGTAACAATCCAACTAGTTAATAATCTAAGCATGTCATTTATTTCATTTATGTGTTGTGTGTTTTATTTATGAATTGTGTGATTTTTAGCTTTGCATATAATTGTTTTAAGGAATCTTCCAAATATAAAATAATGTAATAATTTAATTCATTATTTTGTATGAATTTTCAATTTCATCATTTTATTTCTTTCATAATTTATAGCATCCTAGATTATAATCAACAAAATATCAAATTAGAAGATTAAGTGTGCACATATAGTGATGCCATCCTATGAAGTTTACGTCCTTAGGTTGACATTTAAATGAATTATAAGATATAGGTCTTTGGTACCTCTCCTTATTAATTTGTATTAAGATAAGTATATTATATTATGAATCTACTACTAGTCATTTTTGGCACCATTACTAGAGAAGGGTGTCACACACTATAAATCTTCAATCTTGATAGTAGTTGTATCTAGATGTTTATTATTTTTCTAATTTTTAGATATTGCTATTTTATAGATTAAATATTTCCTATTTTTATAGTTTAAATTTCCCTTTTGTAAAGTATAATAGTGTAAATTTTCAAAAAAACTCATATTACTAACATACATGCAAAGACTTTATTAAAAAAAAGGTGGTTGAAATACATGCAAAGAGAAGGAGATCATATAGGAATATTTCTACCTAATTAATCAAAAATTTCTTTAAAAATATAAATTAATCCTATAGTATATTAGGAACATAAAGAAACCCCCGAAGATCACTCACATTTGTCAATAAAAGAGGTAGAAAAGGAGGAATTTTTGGCTGGGTTGGTAGTATAAGCTGGAGATTTTGAAGAGGTTCATACCCATAAAAGAGACCCACATGTACCACCCAAAAATGGAGATTTTGAAGGTATGTGTATGGAGTTGGGGGACAATTCTATGGGTATACCCAAAAATGTGTACATGTTATAACATAATACATATGCATTATTTTTATAATGTGTACACATTATGGATCATAATACCAAAGACATAATTCATATGTGTTATAATAATGTATGTGTTACCTTCACTTATAAAAATGTGTACGTATTATGGTAATGCTTATGCATTTCTATAAGTAAAGGTAACACATATGGATTACATGAATTACAAAATAAAAAAACCCTAAATTCTCATTTATACTCTTTGCTTTTCATTCATGTTTTTCCCTCTAGCTCTTTATTTTACCCTCCATCTCACATTTTTCCCTCCATCTCATGTGGAAATCATTACTTTTACTCTTGCATTCATGAGATCGATGATGTCACCATAAAGAAGAGGTAAGTTTTGTATATTAAATAATTTTTTTGAATTTTTTAGTAATGTTTTTTATAGTTCAATTTTTAATTTTTATCCAATAGGTCAGCATGCTCCACCTAACCCTTCCCTCCTAAACCTTCACCTAACCCTCTACCTAACCCTCCTTTAGTTCCACTAGATCCCCTAAGGAGTCAGGAGGATATAGATGCTCACATAGTGGAGAAAAAAATTGAAAGTGAGTAGATAATTAGGATAATGAGGGATCCCACTTCCACGAACACCTACCAAACCTATTTGGCCAATACCCTAGAGTTAGTATTAGGTCAAGATGACTCAATAATGAGTCAAACTGATAAATGGAGGTCATATAGGGATAGTTATAGGGCTTACTATGCTAAAAAATTATCAGCATATGAGGTGAAGAATAAATAAATAAATATCAAATGTGTGCCTCATTTATTGACCTAACCACTAATTCCCCATTTCTTATATTGACCAAAAATTTCCCAATTTATTGATGCCAACATAATTTGACTAAAGCCAATTTTTGGGATTAATGATAGATGGTGTTTGACTATCCACCCTGTAATAACCATGAGGTCCTTTTGTAATTTTTGAGGAAACTCTATTACAAGTTTTTCCTCAATGAAATTCTAAATTACTTTGATTATGGTGAGTTTCAGGGCCAAGGGAAAGGATTTACATAGGATCGATCAGGTACACGTCATGTACCTAATTAGCCTGCAAGGGTCCCTACCCAAAATCCACTTCATCTAGAGATTCTTTCTATGGTGATGCAGGTTGTGGAGATAGACACTTTGCATGTGCTTAGTTCACTTATTGATAAACTCATTCATCATATGAGTAGACTTTCAGAGATAGATGCTCAAGATACTCCAACTAGTGATTTTACTTAACCCCACTCATATATATGTTGTGGTGCTATATGTACTGGACCTTCAGATGATAATGGTGGTGCTTTAAGGGGATTGGAGGATATGATCTTGAATAATGATTTTTTATCACGCATGTTTGGTTTGGATACATTGGGATTCTCTACACACATGTCGGTATATTTTATATAAATTTCATGTTAAATTTTTAAGTTATATTTGCAATTTAAAAAGGTAAAAAATAATTTACATGTTTAAATTGAATAATATATATTTATTTTTTTGTGTTCCAAGAGGAGATGTTGCCTTCGACATCACAACTAGGTAGTGGGCCAACCCTTGCTACATCTATCCATGTTAGTACAACACCATATACATTAATAAAGGTAAAATTTCAAGTGAATCTTATATATTCTAGATGTATATTCATATACATTAATTTCATCATTGGTATATTTTGTGTAAGAAAATATAAAATAACTAATATAATTTTGTTAGAATTTTTATTGTTTGTTGTATTAACATGGATTTGCGCAATGTTAGAAAATCATCCTCCATCTCAACATTTTTACTTTTATTTCAAATTTCAAACTATGTTTTCAATAAACAAAATAGTGATTTGAACATTTACTTGATATCCCATTATATGTAGTTCTCATAGAGGGTCAATATTGATTAGTAGGATTGGATGTATATATATAGAATTCATTTGATAAAATTTGTTTGGTACAATATATTTTTATCAGTTTCCCAATCAAGCATATCATGTCTTCATCAATATACACACCACTCCTTTATTTTAAATATTGGCTTCATAGATAGCCACTTGATTCCTTGTTATCCTAATCACATATAGTGGTTCAATCTCTATGATCGATATCCAAAATGGTCATAGCTATTAATTCAATTCCCATCAATTCCAATTAAGTGTAACAATTTCATCTCTATCTATGGAGTCATAAATTTAAATGGAATAGCCTCTTCATCTCATTATACCTAGTCAATTCCAATTTCCAACTAGACTCTATTAGTACAGATATATATATTAGGCCATTAGATCCCATTGGTTTATTGGGAGAACATCGACTATAAACTATAGCCTATATGTATATGGCATAGGCTTTGCAACCATATACAAACAGGGGACCTCAACCCCATATAGATAGATGGGGTTTAGTAATTTGTTACCACCACCTACTTAGGGGGGCCAAAACCTAATATATCTAGTTGGGGGAAAGGGCCTATCTATATCCATGCACTTTCATCACTCAAGTGACATGTCGACTCTATAAGACTATAACACCGTTCATTAGGAAAGTCCCCCTAAAATAAATATTGAGTGTCGACAAGACTATAGCACCCTTTTTTGACCTCAACGTACTTGCACTATATAAATATATACCTTCCCTTGAAAAAATTGATGGAAATATAAGGATATATAATCAACCTAATTTCACCTATAGGGAAATAGAAACCATGTACTTGTAAATAAGACTATCCACTCACTCTTATCTCTACAATATTCAATTTTATTTTCTATATGTTTTTTTAGATTTTTATGAGACTTATTTTATAAGGTTTTAGACACTCTTAAAAGGCTCAAGTATAGATTTCCCCCATAAAATCAACCTATCACTCCAGGTGCCTTAACTTGATTAAAACTTAGTTTACAAACTTCTCAACAAACACCTATATAGGTTTCTTGTCTTATCATAATGATTATTTCTAAGGGATTTTTGATCACACCAATACTAAGTTGGAATAAAAAGTAATGAATATATATAACCAAAGTATTAAAGGTGTTAACATGATCAAAATTTCAAAACAAATCAATTTAGACACCATAGCTCATAGGACTGCCCTCAACTATACTGAGTTACTACCTTAAGATAATTAGGCCTAATGATCTTAATCAAATAAAAATCCAAAATACACCTCTACAAATATATAAAATCATCCAAACTAGTGTATATATGTGTAACAAGGATGTTTCAACACCTAACTTGCATCTAGTGACTTAATTTTAGAAAATTCACTAAAGAATCCTCCCTCATTGTCTTGTCATTCTCCATCATGAAACTAACATTTCATACCTTCAATATGGTGTTACAAGTCACATATTGCACATATCCACTTGTCACATTCATGCTTCCTTTGACCTCATTATATTTTTTCATATCTTATGCAAGACTAAGTTTATTAGCAAATTATTTAATCAATGAATTGCCTAAGTTATTATTTATTAGGTTGTTTGTTCAACTAATGACTAGGGTGGACACTCCATCATTACAAGTCGAGATAATTTAGGTATTTTTGTTGCAACTTCATCTGCATAGGCACTCATCTAGGTATATATATTCACTTGTAATTTTGAATTATAATTTAGTACTTTTATTTTAATAATTTTACTATATACTTTGGCAAATATAACTTATATGCATGAATGTATTATGTATACAGGGTTATCGAATGACATTTCATAGTCTAATTTAAATTACTAACATGATAACTCCTCATGTTTCTTTATCATTTGACACACTTTTTCATGCAGCTAAACTTGACACTAACCTAGTCGAGCGTTAACAGTAAATTGAGAAGGACCATGAGATTGTGGTGAGTGCATGTTTAAATGATTTTTTTATTGTAGTTTAAAATGAGTTTCTTAACCTAGTTTCATGTATACTTGTTAATTTTATAATAATTTTTTAATTTGAACAAGTTTGTATGCAAAATATTTATTAGCATAGTACCCGTAATCAAACCTTGGAGCAATTTAAGGCATTCAAGATATCTCCATCTACAAATAGGGCATCTCAAGGAGAGTCTTCTTTGAAGAAGGCAAAGAGATGGAGACTATTTTATGAGTAGGATGTTGTAGATGATGTAATTTTTTGTATGCCTATAGGCAATGTATGCATGTTTGGCATTATACATGCATATATGATGTATTCACCCGACATTAGATTTTATTTTGTTAGACATGATGTAATTTTTTGTATGCCTATATGGAAATGCATATATTATTGACATTGTATGCCTATATATGGCATTCATACATGGAATTATTATTTTGTACATGAATATTTAAGAAAACTAATAAATTAAATTTTGATTGAATCACTTGTGTTCAATCTATTATGAATGATTGCTTTTGAAGTATTCTTAAGGATTACAAATGTTATGATATTGAGAATAACTTATTAGGATAATGTTGCAAATCAGATATTTATAAGAAATAAATAATATCATTGATTTCATTTGAATTTTGTTTATATGATGGTGTAGAGGTATGGAGGAGAAGTCTACAAAAACATCATTAGCTGATTCTAAACCCAACTGATCACATTAACTTGCTATGGTTTGATTTGAATCTTCTTTCATAAGCTATATTCTCTTTTAACTATTTGGGCTTAATTTAGCTTATTAAATCTAGTAATTAGTCATTGTAATCTTAGTATCACCTCCTTGATGCAATTGACCTCTATCCATACATTCACAACTCATCCTTTACCTCATTCTATTCATCTCATTCATAAATTTCCTCTCAATCTCTTTCTAGTTTCTTACTAGGCACCTTCTTTGGGTCTCAAGGACCAAATATTGGTCTATGTTTTAAAATCTCAATGTATTGTCACATATGGTCTTAGATTATCATAACATACCTGTTATAACCCCCTTCAAGTACTCAAACAATCTTTGACTTTAATTTCACACCTTATGGACAAAATGCTCTCTCAAGGCTTGTAGCTTTTTTTACTATATTTTTCCTTGTATGTAAACATTATTATTTCTTAAGATATTATAAGGGCATATATATGTGAATTCTATTCTTTTCCATGTCTATGTCAAATTTCATGTCCCAACTCCACCTCTAACTATCACTTCCTTCATTAGCCTACCCTCATTTAGGCCTAATTAGCCCTATTCCAAACCCTCATTCCTATAATTTTTTCAAAACCATAAAATATCAGGTTAATACCATTTTATTAACCTTTTAAATGTATAGTGGAGTAATATTACAAAGTTTCATTAAATTCTCATGCTTAAATTTCGCAAAAATGCCCAAACCCTAATTTAGGGTTTCCCATACCCTTTACATACTCTCTAAAGGAAAAATTTTACCTTAAAACTAATATTATTTGCTTTAAAACATCCTCATGACATATAAAACATCTCATAACACCTTTCCAATGATAAAAACCAACTTTTCCTTTATGCATTTAAGAGTGCCTATGGGGATTTGAGCCTACCTATGGGGTTTGCATGAAGTTTAGAGTTTTAAAACCATTTAAATGTGTTTAAAAGGTTTAAAAACATATTACCATACTTATAAAATACTTACCTAGGATTTTAATCCTCAAACACACCTTAAAACTCCCAAAAGTATGTCTGCATGAATAATGACCATTATGAGACATGAAGGGGATTGTGATAAAATAGAGAGAAATTAAAATTATAATATTACATTACCAATATTATTTATGGGTATATTAGGTAATTAAAAATAATCTTACCAATTTTTAAGTCATTTGGATATGTACTTTGTCCTGTAGACCCTTTTTACCATAACTTACCTTGAGTTGTTTGCATGCTTTCTTCATGCCAAAACTTGTCTTTATTCAAAATTTTGCATAAAAACTCTGAATTTTATAAATTATATAGGACAATATAGGTTTATTACATCATATTATATGGTTTTAAGACGTCTCCAAGTCATAAACTACTTCTTGGCATCCAGATCTGATAAAAATTCTAGAAGTCTCCAATGGCTACCTTCTTGACTACAAGAGGATTGTCTCAAAAAAAATGTCACTTTCACTCTTTTTAGGACATTTAAGATGGAATGGGATTTTTTTTAATTTCATTTATACCATTATTAATAAATTTAATTATTTTACTCAACTTGTAGATGCCCCAAACTAACCAATTTCTCCAAGGCAAGCTCTAATGTTGACTGTGATTTGATATAGGGTTGACTATACTAAAATAGTGAATAGTTCCCATTGTAAAAAATTCTCAAAAGTATTTTTAATGTATATATTATTTCATTATCCTCTCCACCAATTTTTTTATTATATATGACATATTTTATCCTGTAGGTCAATTTTGGCAAAAGCTAGTGACATGTGTCTATGTGGTCAAAGTTCACAAATGAGTCATCATCCTCTTTTGCCTTGGTTTGTGTTTTATCATGATGATTTTTCATATAAAATATCATGAAACCTCTCCTTTAATTATTCCACCCTTTATTTTCTATCTCATAATCTTCCATGTCACCTTGTACCTTCTCAAAAAACCTCATATGATTGCATGTCAATAATACCTAGAGCTTTATGTTATGAGAAAAGGGAGTATTTGGTCTAATTCACACCCATTTAGCCCCATTAGGACTAATAATTCACTATAAACCACCCTTAATCCTTCCTCTAACATGTTCTAACCACTTATCAAGGCATTTAGGCCTCACATAGTCAACTTACATACAAAGTCTTGTACTACATCTGCATGTTCAATCCCTATGATGGTTGTAGGTACATGTTTTCAAAAAAATTATTTGGCCAAGAAACTTAACCATTGAAAATCTTGAATTCATGACTGTGTTTCCCTAGCTATAGGTTCATGTTTTTTGGTATGACTATAGGTTTTCTTTGGAAACCTCTCCTAGCATGATTTACTTTGTAGAATCCCACCTCTCATCTTGGACACCACCATCCCACCATGAAATTAGTCAAGATGACCCACTATCTTATCTATGCACACTAACCTAAAGGATGGATTGTAGGTGGAATATTTTGACTGTGATTGAAGCATTAGGTTTTTACGAACATTTCTCAAATGATCCAAGACCCCACTTATCCTGAATGCTCATGGAACCTCAATGAAACACCATCATTGGTAAGGAAACCTTCATTTAATCTTTCTTGATAGTATCAACCCTTCCAAAACCAACTATCTTTCCTTTAGATGATATAATCCCCATTAGTTTTTTGACTTCTCCTTGGTTATATTGAGGTGATGTACGGACTAGGGTCATGCTTTAGGGTTTTTGGAAATATTTGGAAACTTACGAGGTGTCTTTGATTCTTATATAACATGATGTTCTCTTTGATAACTTCAATAAGCTCCTAAAATGGTCCACACCCTTTGAAAACACCCCAAATCCTTAATATGAATTATTAACTATAGGTCCTTATTGAATCTTGTTATAGGTCTCCATTAGGTGGAAAACTAATCTTCTTATTAGTTTTTCATGAATATCCCAGTAATTGAACTCCAAAAAGCATTTGTCTCATTTTATTTACCATACAACCCTTTCACTAGTTTTCCACTAGGAAATTCACTTAGGTGACCTCATTACACTTGCCTTAACCCCTTTCAAGTTATCCAACTCACTCCATCATCCCATTTCACATACAAGGATCATCTTGGGTTTCTAAGGCTTGTAACCCCCTTTTTTGGACATTTCTCCTTGGTTTGACCAGTATATGAACTCTCTTGTAAATATGAAACCATTTATAGATTTTTGACCCTTGGAATACTTTTAAAATATTAAAACAAACCTTTTAAAGGTCTTGAAATCCAATTCTAATGGCACTAGCTTCTAGCCATGTGTATATGGTTCACTTGGACTATTAGGACTATTAGACCTTTTTGGCTTCTTAATGGCCTCTAAATATCAAATTGGTACTACCAACATGTTCAAATGGCAAGATAACATCTAGGACTAGGTTTTTATCCTCCCATCTAGCATGATCAACAAACTCACCACCCATTTTGGGCTCAAGAATGCCCTTCATAATACAAGAAAGATGTTGATCTTTAGCCTAACTTCAGGCATGCATAAAACCAAAACTATAAGTCATATGGAGGAACTGTAAGATCCCTCCCATACATGGGAAATCATTATAATTTTATTATTAATTTATTTTTAATCACCTCTAAGATAAATATGTGGTAGAAGTTGTAGTAATAGGTCCTAAAATGTATCTTTTTGGCAATGAAGAGATAATTTGTTGACCTCTAACTAGCATTTTTGCCTCCATGACTAGCAGATGCAAATCCACCATTTTGAGAACATATATATAGATAAGTTACACATGTTAAAATTACCATGACATCCAATTCCACATGTAATTGCATTTTTATTATTGTTCTAGAGCATGGAAACACTGAAAAAAAATGTTGTCAAAGTTGAAGCTACGATCCAAGAACTCAATTTCTAGTGCACATTGGCTTAAAAATGGCATTGCCAACATGTCCAAAGGGTTAGATAACATCCAAGACCAGGTTTTTTGCCTCCCATATGGCCCATTCAATAAACCCACCACCCATTCTGGGCTCAATAATGCCCTTCCCAATACAAGAAAGATGATGATTTTTAGCGTAACTTTAGGCATGCATAAAACCAAAATTATAAGTCATACCGAGGACTATAAGATCCATCCTATGAATGTTAATCCATTTAATTTTATCCTAAATATAATATTAATCACCTATAAGAGATATCCATGGAAGAAGTTGCAGTAATGGGTTCTAAAATACAACTTTTTGGTAGTGAAGAGATAACTTGTTGACCTCTAACTAGCAATTTTGCCTCCAAGACCAGCAAGTGAAAATCTACCACTTTAAGAACATATATATAGTAAAATTACATGTTATCCAATGATCATTATATCCAATTCTACATACAAGTGCATTTTTAGTATTGTTCTAGAGCACAAAAGCACTGATAACAAATTATGTCAAAGTTAAAGCTATGGTCCAAGAAATCAATTTTTGGTGCTTGTTGGATAAAAATTGTCACTTAAAACACATAAAAAGGGGTGGATAATGTCCAATAATAGGTTCTTGGTCTCCAATATGTCCTTTTTGACAAACCCACCACCCATTTTGGGCTCAAGAACACCCTTCCTAATACAAGAAAGATATTGATTTTTAGCTTAAATTTAGGCATGCATAAAACCAAAAATATAAGTCATATAGAGGAACCGTAAGATCCATCATATGAAGATAAATAACTATAGTTTAAACTTAAATCTATTTTAAATCACCTATAAGATCAATCTATTGTAGAAGTTGCAGTAATGGGTCCTAAAATGCAACTTTTGACAGTGAAGAGATAACTTGTTGACCTTCAACTAGAAATTTTGCCTCTAAGACCAACAAGTGCAAATATACCACTTTGATCACACACACACACACACACACACACACACACACACACACACACACACACACACACACACACACACACACACACACACACACACACACACACATGTAAAATACACATGATATAATGAATATGATAACCAATTCCACCCATAAGTGCATTTTTAGTACTATTCTAGAGCATGGAAACACTAATAACAAATGTTGTCAAAGTTAAAGCTACGGTCCAAGAACTCAATTTTTGGTTCTTGTTGGCTGAAAGCTTGCACTACCAACATGTCAAGAGGGTAAGATAACATCCAATACTAGGTTCTTGGCCATCTATCTCGGTCGACAAACCCACGATCCATTATGGGCTCAAGAACACCCTTACCAATACAAGAAAGATGTTAATTTTTAGGCATGCATAAAACCAAAATTATAATTCATATGGAGGAACCATAAGATCCATCATATGCATGTAAAATCCATATAATTTAACCTTGAATCTATTTTGAATCACCTCTAATATAAATCCATGGTATAAGTTGTAGTAATGGGTCCTAAAATGCAACTTTTTGGCAATGAAGAGACAACTTGTTGACCTCCAACTAGCATTTTTGCCTCCACAACTGGTAGGTATAAATACACTAGTTTTAATAAATATATATAGAAAAAATACATGTGCTCTAATGACCATGACATATAATTCCACATGCAAGTTCATTTTTAGTACTATTTTAGAGCACAAAAACACTAACAATAAATGTTGTCAAAGTTAAAGCTATGACCTAAAAACTCAATTTATAATGCTTGTTAGCTAAAAATTTTCACTACCAACACATTAATAGGGGTGGATAGCATTTAGTACCAGGTTCTTGGCCTCCCATATGGCCTGGTTGACAAACCCACCACCCATTCTAGGCTCAAGAACACCCTTCCTAATACAAGAAAGATGCTAATTTTTAGCCTAACTTTAGGCATACATAAAACCAAAACTATAAGTCATATGGAGGAACCATAAGATCCCTCTTATTCATGGGAAATCCCTCTAATTACACCTCAAAAATATATTAAATCACCTCTAAAAATTATCTATGGTAAAATTTGCAGTAATGGGTCCCAAAATGCAACTTTTTGGCAATCAAAAGACAACTTGTTGACCTCCAACTAGTAATTTTGCCTTCGGGATTGGTTGGTGTAAATATACAACTTTGAGAACATGTGTGTGTGTGTGTGTGTGTTTTCAAATTACATGTGATCTAATGATTGTGACATCCAATTCCACTCACAAGTCCATTTTCACTATTATTCTAGATCATAGAAACACTGACAATAAATGTTGTCAAAGTTTAAGCTATGGTCCAAGAACGCAATTTTTGGTGCTTGTTGGATAAAAAATGTCACTTTAAACATGTTCATATGGGTAGATAACATCTAAGACTAGGTTCTTGGCCTCCCATATGGCTCGATAGATAAACCCACCACCCATTCTGGGCTAAAAAATGCCCTTCCCAATATTAGAAAGATGTTTTTAAACTAATTTAAGGCATGAATAAAAAAAATTAAGTCATGTGGAGGAATTTTAAGATCCCTCCTATGCATGGGAAATCCCTATAATTAAACCCCAAATCTAGTCTGAAGCACCTTTAAGAGCAATTCATGGTAGAAGTTGCAGTAATGGGTCCTAAAATGCAAATTTTTGGTAGTGAAGAGATAACTTGTTGACCTCTAACTATAAATTTTACCTCCAAGATTGGAAAGTATAAATCCACCACTTTGATCAAATCTATATAGGCAAATTACACATGCTCTAATGATTGTAACATCCAATGCCACCTACAAGTGCATTTTCACTACTGTTATGGAGCATGGAAATACTAACAACAAATGTGTTCGGAAGGGTACAAGGAGAAATAAACTTATCATGACCAATTACTCAGGAGTGCATAAATGCCAAGTAATTTTAGTAAGCTTCTCTTAGCTTCAATAATATGAAATTCTTTGCTAACGGTGCCAACCATGTGAATATGGAAGCTGATTTGGCACCACTAACCTACAAAAAATTATTAGTAAGTAATTAAAGATGAAATTTATGCATGTACTACCTATAAAATCAAAAATATTTGATAAAATTGATTACATCTACATTTTACAAGTCAACATACCTATGCATTTCAATCTAATTAACCACTTGGATCTACTCTAGTCTTGATAGTATCAAGAATAACTTCATGGTCTGACTCATGAACTTTCCATAGATTCTTATTTCTTGGTCTCCCATGATATTTTTTCAATTGAATATTTATTGTAAGAACTGAATTTGAAAAGTGAAGTATCTTCCTATGTGTTTTAAAGTCTTTAAACAACCATACATTTGAATTTTTTTATAGGATATCATCTAAGCCAAGTTCCAGTGACTACCATAGACCTAGTGGGATAATCAATGTTTTCTCCATCTACGACTTGGGAAGTCAATTTTTTATTTCCATCTACACACTGACATAAGTATTAATTTGTTACCTCTTCATTATCCTCATCTACTATATCTGAAAAAACATGGCCTGCATCATAAAAACAATTTTTAATGACACTATAAAAATAGATAATGAGAATAAATAGTACATAAAGATTAATCTTCTACATGGTTGTATTAGATCAGATGTATGGTCAAAGTCATGTGACAATGTCATTTCTGTAAGTTCTAATGCTAGTGGAACATGATATGTGTTGATTGGAATTAGAGATCTAGAACTCCAGTCATCCACCCACTCTTGCAACTCACACTCATTGAAAACAAAGTCCATGCATTCAGAACAAAATCATGCTAAGTGTCACATATGAATAGTCTAAGAACCTACATTTTAGATATGAAACGACTGGAGCTCACTTGAATCTATTAGAGTCATACAATCCTCATAGTTTACCAAGTCTTTTTCCTCTATTAACCAAAAATGTTTATGAATATTAGAATTTTCTTGAGCATCATGACATATATTCTCATTACACCATTCAACCATAGTTTTTTTATCAATAAAATTAGCAATATTATCAAATTTTAACTCCTCCCTTGCAATGACTCTTTTTACACATGATCCAGCACCATTTTGTTCCCCTTTTCCATGGCCAACCTTAGTGAAACTTCAAATATGTTTTACACTAGTGTTAATGTGCATCTTACTCAACCAATAAAACATCTATGTATTCTTGAATTATGATGTGTAATTGTTTGACCAAATGTAATGTTATTTGAAAGTAATGTTCATCTAAGTCAACTATCCATAGAAATTCTCAAAACAACCTTACACATACTCTGTAAAATGTGATTGATCATCACTGATATAGAAATGGTACTCCCTTGATATTTTTTGATATTCCTCTATACTATCAGGGGCATGCATGAATACTATATACATGAATATGGCAACTTGTGTTGAGTTGTAATATTTTGATTGAAATTTCATTTGTGGCTTGAATGTGTATTTTTCAGCAAAGTCGACTACTAAAATAATAAAATAAATTGGGAAAGTTTCCTTGCTTAGATTGAAATGTTCATCCAACCATTTAGCCTTATGTGTTTACCTTGCATACTCAAACAATTTTCTCCATTAATTCGACCATAAATTCTGAAATAGGTATCTCTTTCGTAACAAGCTCACACCTTTTAGATTATTTGCCATCTTTTAATTGACAAGCCATAGATTTTTATTTACTCAAACTAAAGAATTCATCTCCAATTGCACTTGTATGCTCATCATGGATATATATATTTTTAATTTTATCAATCCACTGTAAATGTTGTAATTTTCATCCAAACATGCTTTCTTATAAAAGAACTATCCATCTAGTTTTTCACAAAAAATATTTGGAATAAATTCCCTAGCTAATTTTGGCAGAAATTCTATGCCACACTCCTATAAAATTTTGTTAATATGTAAAGTACAATGAATACGGAAAAAATATCATAGTGAATTGAAAATTCAACATGTTGCCTACAAAAACAAGTTGTGCATGTGTGATTTATTTTTACATAAAAAGGTTTAGCCATCTCAAAAAATCCTTGACTAATAGCAATATGTGGATGTTTTTCCAAAAACTTAGAGTAAAAATGTATTTAAATCATATCCAAAAAAATTTTTAGATGTATTTCATTATTACAAGAACCAACTCTTCTTTTCACTACATCTCTTGCATTAGGCAAAACTCTTGTATTATCTTTCTAAAATTGTGCAAGTAAGTCTTTCAAAGCATTGGTTATAGCCTTATCCTTTCATGGAATTATACCAGAGAATGCCTAGAGCTCTTTTGTATTGGGTTTATTAAGTATTTCATGTAATTTAATTTCTTTCATTAATGTTTTTCTATTTATATCAAGTGTTCAAATTATTTTTGAAATCATTCATTTTTCCCTATTTCAACACTTATTGCACAAGTTGTCATTATACATTGGGCAGCATTACAATCTTTGTTGCATGATTTTGGCCCTACAATATGATATGCATCATGTATATTTTTAAAACTTTCATAATTTTCATCACCCATGTTAGATGTTCTTAGTTATAATGTGTATATTGTAGGTCTCATCTTAACCAATTTCATCAACAAAACAAATAATTGACATCTTTGACTATCATACTCCAATCTATGAAATAAATTATCCCAAATTTCTTGAGCTAGTCTTCTTGAATGGTGGTCATACATTTTTTTATGCATTGGTTTCAAAATATTTTCATCAACTTCAATTAAGTACTTATCTTTTTTATTCACAATTCTTGGAGGTGTTGTTATTGGTGGGATCCGTTCAGAGGGTGTTTCAAAATCATTATATGTTTCCATGAAATTTTATTCATTGTTAATTTCATCATTATTTGAGTCCATAAAATTTTATTCATTTTTAGTGGGTAAAGTATCATGCATAAGCTCTTCATCAATAAAAACAAAAAATTTAAACTTTGAATGTGAATTTCCAATAGTATCTAATTTTTTATTATCAATTTCATCATAATTTAATTCATTATTGTCAGTTTAATCATTATTATCAATTTCTTCACTATCCAAGGCATTTGGCTCATGAAGGTTAGTGTTTGTACCTTATCTACAATGAAATGCTTACATTCATACCTTGTTTTTTTCCTTTCAAATCTTCTAGTTACTCTGTGTTTTGTTATTCAACTATTCCCTCTTTCCTAAATGTGAACTGGAGCCTTTTTTGACAAAAGAAACCAAAAATGTACTTCAAAATGTGGGGTCCAAAAAAATTGCAAAAAAAGTGCGTAGAGAATATGTAGATTACTTAGGGAATGTCTATGGGGATAGCAATCTCAATATGAGATAAAAATTAACATTGAAAACTAAGTTTTTGTTTTAATTCAAGGAATGCTTATGCATTATAGTAACATGTATGCATTCCTATAATGTGTACATTTTCATTGAAGTATAGGTATAAACTATAGAAAACAAGTACAAAGGCTCATATTCACTACATAAAATTCCCTAAAATACTATAATATGATGTAATAAGACTCAATAAGACTATAATATGATGCATAAATCCCTAATATGATGCAACAATACTATCATATGTTTCAATAAGGCCATCATATGATGCACTAAGTCTCAATATGATGTAATAAGGCTATCATATGATATAATAAGACTATCATATGATGCGATAATACTATCATATGATGAAATAAGACTATCATACAATGAAATAAATCTCCAATATGATGAAATAAGGCTATCATATGATGCAATAAGTCTCAATATGATGGATAAATCCCCAATATGATGCATAGATATCTAATACATGACACAATAAGACTCTTGATAAGACTATGAATCAATAAGACTATCATATGATGTAATAAGGCTTAATATGTAAGATGAAATGAGCTAATTTTATCCAAAATACCATCATAAGTCTTTACAAAACTAGGTGAATAATGGGTTCACAAATTGACACTAAACACATTCATGAATTTATGCATTTGTGATGTGTAAAGTAAAATACTCTACATTTTATTTTGAGTTTTAGTTATGCACTCCAAGTTTTGTCCCTACGCATTTTAGTTTAGATGACATAGTGCATGGGTTTTCATTTTGCATGGGTTTTTCATTTTGCCTAAAGTTTTGTCTAAGTCTCAAAGTCGAGTGGAAGCTTCCAAGTGTCATCTTTTAGGACACATTATAATTTGTTTCTAAAAATAGTGA
This sequence comes from Torreya grandis, assembly GCA_037957365.1. Classification (NCBI taxonomy): domain Eukaryota; kingdom Viridiplantae; phylum Streptophyta; class Pinopsida; order Cupressales; family Taxaceae; genus Torreya; species Torreya grandis. Next base: position 85,161 of record JARHVA010002582.1, on the reverse strand, counting down.
AACATGCCATGTGTCCCGTTATAACTCAGTAGAGTGTGACAAGTGTCGGCATCCATGTTTCAAGTTTCTTATGAGTTTAAAAAGCTTCTTTAAATAAGCTTTTATTAGTGCATGTGGAAGGTGCCAAGTGGCAAATGTAGAAAGTTTTGATACGTTTCCCTAAATTAGTGGAAAGTGTCTCATGTCCCTTGTTAAAGCTTAGTGGAAGCCGCCAAGTGTTAACATCCACAGTTTCTTCATTTTGTTTCATTGTTGAGTAAAGACTATGGTGGGCCCCAAGTTTTATTTCTAAAGTAAGTGGAAGTTTCCAAGTGTCATCATCTGTGTGAATCTAAAATGAGTCCTGAATGTTTCTATAGTATAGCTAAAGCTTAGTGGAAGTGCCACGTGTCATCTTCCGCAAGACTCTCAAAAAGTATCTAAAGCTTTTATAGACAAGTGGAGACCACCATGTGTCCCTTGTTAAAGATACACAGAAAGTGACACCTATCCCCATTCCCCTTTTGAAGCTACTCGGGTAAGAAGTGTTGTGGGACCCATTTTTTGTAAGTTGAAAAAGTTTAAAAGCAGCAGACCATGATAGATGTCAAAGATGGAGCACTCCCAATACAAAGACACAGTAAAGAGTATAAGTAACGTGGAAAGTGTTGTGTGTCTTCTATACATGCTGCAGAAGCTACCAAGTGTCATTTTTTGGTGCCTCTTGAATAATGAGATGTTTTTCAAATGAGATAAACAGATGCTGCCAAGTGTCCTCACCTATTTCATAGTGGGAAGCATCACGTGTATCTAATTTAGCCAATGAACTTGCAGGAGACTAAACATTTTAGATCTAAAAAGTATCTTCTATTAGACACTTCTAGTTAAGTTCCAGTTTGGTTAGGCCATTGGGATTTGATCATTTGGAAAGGCTAATGTTTCAGATCTGAAAGATATCTTTTGTTAGACACTTCTAGTTAAGTTAGAGTTCAATTAAACCATTGGGAAGGGAAGGTGCAGGAAATCTAGAGCTAGTCTTATGCTATAAATATGGGTACAGATCACAAAGAGATCAGGATACAAGATATCATCATCAGAAGAGAGAGAGAATTTTCTACAAGAGATTGTTATCAAGAAGTTTTTTATACTTTCTTGCTATAGCCAATAATATCATTTGCCTTTGTTCTATTTTCTTGATTTAGAAAGTTTGTATAACTGTGCATGTATCTATGCCTTTTATGTGACTAGAAAATTAATAAGAAGACTGAGTTCTATGCCTTTGTTGATATTTTCTTTGTTATTGCAAAATAATCTAAGTTGTGAGCCTTTGATTCTATTTTTTTTCATCTTTTACATTGATCATGCATTGTTTACTCTTTAATGTAATTGAATCCTACAGATAGCTTCACTGTTCTTAGTATTAAGGATCAAATTAAACTCAGGCGCATCACCATAGTTAAATTTTCTTTTGTTGCATTGGTGATTCCATTTAATTTCTATCCCTTTTCTCACAATATATTTGAGATAAAAAAGAGCTAGCTTCTTTAAAATTTGGAGGTCATTTCAAGTTGCAAGTCCCACATTCTTGAAACTTCCCATTGTTGGTGTTGGAAATAGTGCAATTTTAAGCATCAACATTTTTTGGCACACCCAATGGGACAATCTCTTGAAGTTTCTTTCAAGAGTATATGAACCAAAGAGCTACAAGGAGTCAGAGCTATGGACCAGTAACAAAATCTCAATCTATTGTGAACCCAAGTATTCTTTTACCACCATTGATAACTAATTCAAGAAGGGTCAATCAGTTTATAATAACACCAAGAGCAAACATGGGATCACCTATAGCACCAAGGAATTATGCAAGTTGGAACACTAGCAGTCCTCTGATTCTCCTAGTACCACCAGCCACTTGGGATCCTATTCTAGTAAATGCCTTGAAAGCTCTACCCAAATTTAGTGGTCAAGATTTCAAAACACCTAAAGAACATCTACAGGATGTGTCTGATGTCTATGCAATACATGTGATCATAGAGAAAAATGTGGCTATAAAATTTTTAATAGCTTCTTTTAAGGGGAAGGATCTGGACTGGTACATATCTTTGACCCCAAATATAATATCTACATGGGATCAGCTTGGAGATGTTTTCTTTGAAAGATTTGAAGAAAAGGGTGATAAACCTTCTTTGTTGTAATAATTGATTACTATCAAAAGGGCACCGCAAGAAGTAATGGCTTATTTCAATTCAAGATTTCAAAAGACTTGGGAAAGAATTCCTACTATAGTAAGACCATTACCAGGTATGGCTATAGTATTTTATCTTAAAGCCTTAAATTCAGATATATCAGTAATGATTCAGTCACTTGGAGGTTAGACTCTGCCAGAAGCCTATGACTATGCAGTCAGAGCTAAAAATAACTTAATAGATGATAGAAAGTTTCCCCCAAGGCTTCCCATGCCCATGTTTCTAGAGATTACCTTACCTTTGCCTCAAGAAGCCCCTAATCCCATAACCCCACCTGTGTCTATGTGTACATTTCCTCAACAACTTTCTAAAGAACTTGTCCCTATCCAGTCATCTAAGATGGATGCTGTCAATAACATCTTAAGGACATTTTCTAATGAGATAATTAACCTTAAAAGATAGAAAAATCCTTATCCTAGACCCCAATATCAAGGTTACCAAGGAAATAGACTTCCACCACAGTGAAACCAGTATCAGGGTCCCCAAAGGCAAACTAACCCTTAGCAATCGAACCAATTAGTTTCAGTCCCTACACCCTCACAGACTGTTCCCCTAATCCAAATAGGGAGATTGTTCTAAGGCAGAATAATTATGTAGATGGCACCAATGCCTGGGGTTTCCCTTGTAATACTACTCATATGCCCAGAGATTGTCCCGTGGGTAATCTACAACAAAAGATAGCAGAGTAAAGAAGAATGGATGGATAATTTGCAAATACTTCTGACACTCAAACCTACCAATCCCCTAGTGTGCAAAATTTAGTCTTGATGGCTTAGATGCAAGGGATGTCCTTACAAAAACATGAAGAAATAGCCCCTGAGCATGCTTTGTTTTCATGGGTTAAAGATGAAGAGTCAGTATTTTTAAATGAAGCTTCTACTTCCAAGAAGCCATTTGTATAATTAGATTACTACACCAGAGCCAAGAGAAGGATGATGGAATAGCTTGAAGTCACAAATAATGAAATTATGGAGATTCCTCCATTTTAAGGTCATCAAAACACAGCTGGTAGACAAAAAATACCTTAGCTAGTGTAGAACCAAGTAATTTATAAACAAGTTTAAGAAAAAGCAAGGTACCCTTATTATCCAAGAACCCAAACACTAGGACCAATGAATGTGGTGGATCAGCTGAAGAGGACCCCAAAACATGTGTCAATATGGGACATATTAGCTATTCCTAAGCAAAAGACACTATTACAAGAAGCTCTACAGGACCAAGCAGTGCCTAATCATACTGGTACCAAAGAAGGACCTGTTGATAAAGAAAAACTCAAAGACACGGTTCCTCTATAGATAGTAGCCCTTTTAAACAATGCACAAGAGGTAAGCAAATCCAAACTAGAGCCCTTCTATTTGACTTTGATAGTTGAAAAGAAATTGTTACATAATGTAATGATAGACTTAGGGGCTAATACTATAGTAATGCCTAAATAAATAGCAGATGCTTTAAAAATTAAGTATTAGCCACTTACTAGAAGAGTTATGCAGCTGGATGGAAAATCAGTGCAAATAATAAGGAAAATTAAACAACTCCCATTGCAATTGTATACTTTCCCTAATATAATTATCAATCAAGATGTGGTAGTCATAGATATACCCCCTCTATTTAGCCTATGTTTATTCAGAGATTTCACAACCAAGATAGGAGGTTATATGTCACTTGATTGATCTCACCTCATCCTAAAAACCAAATATGGTTCAAAAATGAAAATACTATCTGAGTCATTCTCTAAGGATCACATCACCAATGAACCAACATAAAATTTAGAGGTAGCTTATGCTATGCTAAATAAGGAAGAAAGGGTTGTTGTTGAAGAGTTAGGTGATTGGACTGAACATGACCAAGAGGAGGAAAATAACCAATTGTTAACTATGATGCAAAGTTACCCATATGGAAATTATGATTCTACTGGTCTGGGAACTTATGTCATATTTGATGAAGACCATGAAATCCCAAATGTTTTAAGGGAAGAAATGCCAAAAACTCAAGAATCTGAAAAGGACTCAGAAACTTGGACCTTAAATTTTGATGGGGCTAGAAGTAAAAATGTTGTTGGAGTAGGAATTTGTCTTGTTGCTCCAAATGGTGAGAAATTTTTAAGAGCTATCTGTTTCCAATTTGCCTATACTAGTAATGATGCTAAATATGAATCCTTAGTACATGGGCTCATGTTAGCCAAGAAAAAGGGAGTAAATAATTTGATAGTAAAAAGAGAATCAGAACTAGTGGTGAGACAAATCAGAGAAATGGCAATAGCCAAAAATGTAAGGATGAGATCCTATAGACACAAAATTTGGGACTTAATAGATGATTTTGAAGCTTTCAATATTGAAGTAGTTCCTAGAACCCAAAATTCCAAAGCAGATAAGATGACATAGATTGGCTCATAGAGCAACTAATCTATTAGTCAATAATGAGTCAGTCAAAGTTATAGTAAGGCCAACTATCCCAGACAATGATGAAAATTGGGAAGTCTTTGAAAATGATTTTTGGGTACTCTCATTTTTACAACAGTTAGGAGAATTCGCTGATCAATTGCAACCCAAAATTGAAGAAGCATATGGAGACCAAATTATTCAATTAAAGACCAATAAACTTCCCAAAGGATTGATTACTTTAGAAAACCTATTTGATCTAGAAGATTTAAGCCTAGAGAAGAAAAGGTTTCAAGCAAATAAAGAAGATTATTCTAAGATATAAGTGAGTGAAGGGAGAAAACTAAAGATTGGAAATTTTGTAACTCAAGAGGAAAGGGAAAGACTAATTGACTTGTGTGAAAAATATGACAGAGTAATAGCCTGGACCTATGAAGACCTGCATGGCTATAACAGAGACATCATTCAGCACACCATAGAACTGATTGAAGTATCTAAGCCAGTCAGACAGAAGCAGAGGCTAGTGAATCCAAAGATTGAACCTCTAATGGTGGATGAGTTACAAAAACTCTTAGAATATAAAATAATTTTTCCAATCAAACACTCAACTTGGGTATCCAATCTAGTACCAGTCAAAAAAAAGAATGGTGACATAAGGCTCTATGTGGATTTCAAAGACTTGAATAGAGCATCTCTGAAAGATCACTATCCCCTTCCCTCTATGGAATAAATTTTACAGACTGTGGCTGGATCAAAGATATTTTCCTTGGTAGATGGTTTATCTGGATACAATCAGATTTGGTTGGCTGATGAAGATTACAGTTACTACCAAATGGGGAATGTTAGCATATGCCAAGATGCCATTTGGCCTATCAAATACTAGAGCCACTTTTCAAAGAGTAATGAATGTAGCATTTGGAGAACTCATAAATAAAATCATTCTGATTTATCTTGATGATCTCACTATTTTTTCCAAAAATTTTGATGATCATTTTGATAATCTAGAATCTATTTTTAAGAAGTGTCAAGAGTTTGGAATATACTTGAATCCCAAGAAGTCTATCTTTGTAGTACCTCAAGGCAAATTATTGGGACATATAGTATCCAAAGAAGGAGTCTCTATAGATCTAGAGAGACTCATAGCCATAATGAACTTGTCCCTACCAATAAATAAGAAGGCAGTACAGTCCTTTTTGGGAAAGGTTAATTTTATTAGTCAATTCATATCAGACTTTGTAGGCCTAATGAGACTAGTAACACTCTTGTTGAAGAAAGACCTAGTGTTTGAGTGGACTATAGAAGGAAGACAAGCTTTTGAGGAGGTCGAGAAAGCAATTTCAACAGCCCTAGTACTTATTAACCTAGACTTTTTTAAGTCTTTTATAATGTATGTTTATGGAGGAGAGTTCAGTATTGTTGTTATCCTAACACAGAAAGATGATCGACAAGGGGGAAAACACCCAATAGCCTTTTTCTCAAGAACTCTTAGGGAGTATGAAGCTAGATACAAGTTTGTGGAGAAATAGGCATATGCTATGGTAAAAGCCCTCAAGAAATTTAGGCATATGGTATCAAGAAATAAGATTCTGATACTTGTAGCTCATCCTAGTGTCAGAGAATACATTATGGAAGGTGAAATTACTGAAAAAAGAGCAAAATAGATAACAAAGATCCTTGAGTATGATGTAGAGGTCAGACCCACTAAGCTGGTCAGAGGTAGGGGTTGTGCCAATACATGACTCAAGATATGGAAAAGATGACAACTAAAGAAACAAAAAAAGAAAATGTATTGAGGATACAAGAAATTAATCAGAACTCCTGGGTCACAAACAAAATCCATTTTATGAAACATGGGATTTTTCCAAAAGAGCTCTCTTAGGACAAGAGGAGATACTATAGGTAGCAAGGGGTCCATTTTGTTTTAATTGACCAAGTTCTTTTCAGAAGAAATATTGATGGCATACTTTTACGATGCATAGAGAAAGATGAGGCTCAGAAAATACTACATGAAATGCACCATGGAGTCTCAAGTGGACATTTTTTTGTAAGAATCACAGCTATAAAGATAAGTTAGGTAGGTTATTTCTAGCCCACTTTATTTACAGACTATTATAAACTGGTCAAAAAGTGCCAATCTTGTTAGTATTATGTGGGGATGAGAAGGAATGCAGCAATGCCCCTTAGTCCTATAATTGTTGATGAACCCTTTTCTCAATGGGGTCTCAACTTCATTGGAATGATTAATACAGTGTTGAGTATGGGACACAAATGGATTCTAACTACCATAGATTATTTTACCAGATGGAGTGAGGTAGTGCCACTGAAAGAAGCAACATAAATTATGATCCTAGACTTTTGGGGGGATATCACTACTCACTTTGGGCCTCCTCATACCATAATTTTAGATAATGCTAAGGCATTTTTAGGGGAAAAAATATCTAACTTTTCCCTAAAGTATGGAATCTATCTAAAAAATTCCTCAAATTATTACCCTTAGGGTAATGGTTTGGCAGAATCAACCAATAAGAACCTGATTAGACTCATTAAGAGAATAGGGGTTGATCATCACAAAGAGTAGCATAAAGTGCTTAATATAGCATTGTGGTCTAATAGAACTACACCTAAACAAGTGACAAAGATGTCCCCATATGAATTGGTCTATGGTAAGCCTATTGTAATGCCCCTGAGCTTGGAGATTCCTACTCTCGAGTTATTAAAATAGATTGAAATTGAGGAAAATGGCCCCATGTAGGTCAAACTTGCTGAGCTCCTAGAAGTTCAAGAAAAGAGGGATGCAGCATATGAATCATTAATGAAACATCAAAAAATAATCAAAGACTACTTTGATAAGAAGACTTCAAACCCCCGTTTTGAAGTAGGCTTAGTTGTTTTGAAATGGGATGCGAGAGTTGCCAAGTTGGGTCGACACACTAAATTTGAGGCATTATGGATGGGCCCCTATAAGATTCATACATGTAAATAGCAAAATTCATTTGAGCTGGAAACAATGGAGGGTGAACCCGAAGAGATTCTTGTGAATGGGATCTACATGAAACATTTCATTTAGGCAGTATATCTTATGTATTATAGTTAGATAGTTTTCCTTTCCTTGTTGCTCTATTTTTCCATTTTTCTTTCCCACTCTTTCTTTTAATAAGTGGTCTTTAAACATGTGGCTACGACTCAGAGTCTTTTAAAAAAAATTAAACTCTCACATTCACTAAGTCTCTCTCAAATCTCTAAAATTCCCCAAGGTACCCTTATGCAACCACCTTCATGACGTGTCTGACTCGCTGTCCCACATAGATTTAATAAGATTTACTAACGATTATCCAGTTTTAATGCCATTTTTTGAGACTTGATGTGTCATTAAATACCCCAATAATAAGATTTAAGGCTTAACTGTGTCTCATCCATTCTAACGTCTACTAGAAAAATCCTTGTTACTTGCTTTCCAATTCATAGCAAAACCTACTTAGTGAAAGTGATTTCCCTATTGCAAAGCTCCATACTTGTTACACAAGTTCACTAATTCCCAGTATAGACATAGATATGGAGGAGGCACACTCTTCACAATAGGGGTCTAGGATTTATGAATCTATTGATAAGCTTCTCACCAATAAATCATATGCTTCAGCCCTTGCACAACCTTTAAGGACCTATCCAAGGAATAGAGTCCTCGAAGTTAGTTATGTGATCGACCTAGCAAAGGTGAAGGATTTTCCAGATGGAATCATAGACCCAACCCTTCAAAATTTTGGCAAAGCTCTGTGAGAAGGGGCACACCAAAGATGTATCCAAAGGGCCAAGGCTAGACAATATGAAGCATTCACAATGAGGATATGGACTTCCCAACTAGCATAATTCATTATCCTAGGTGTACATAAGTGCCCTAACTTAGTTGAAATATGCACTAAATTGTTTTATGCACCCTTAAACACCATACAATAGGGTCAATTCATGGTGCAAATTAAACTAAAGGCCATCAGGGACATGTTTGCCCTATATCATGATAATACAACTATCTTTCCCACCATTTCCAAAATGTAAAAAATGTGGGCAAACATTAATAATCAATTGAGGTTTCTCAGATCAGAATTGCAATTAGGGGATGATGATACCATTGTACTAGTTCTACCAATAAGAAGGGCATAATTTGCATAGGCCAGTCAAGAGACACTATCCATGATGACATTCATTTTTGGAATGAAAGAGGATATAACTGTCTATGAAGACCAAATGGCCATTCTCTTTAGATTAAAAACTATAGACAAGTCTTAGGAGTATCAGCTGGATTTATCTGAGCAAATTGCCTATTCAATGGTTGACCAACTCACCCATTTCAAATATAAATGGGTTTTTAGGTATTCTTCTTATCTGTTTCACCTCATGTTGTATCAAAACTCTGGCATCTTTTCACAATATATGCATTTGAATATGTATGACCCAAGTTTCGGTCATAATAAGACCATTTCTATGTCTGCATAGACACATATATTATCTAAAACAAGTGATCCATATGAATTTTTGGAGCTTTTTGTTGCCCCTACCTTTTATCACCTAAGCCTAGAGCCTGTTGAAAATAGATTAACTCCAAGTGTCAAAGGCCTCATGACAAATTGCACTATTCCTTGTGACTACTTTTTTGGATCTCATCATACTATCATTAGGGTCCATGGTTTTAATAGAGAACCAGTGTTGCTACCCAAGATTTTGACTCCTAAGTTAACATTCTTAGAGGTCACCTAAAAAGTGTCTGTGGTTGATAATTATTATAGCACTGGGAAGAAGAAAAAGAAAATGTATGATATTCCATGGGTAGAGAAAAACATGGCCCTAGAGGTTAGAGATGCTGAGCACTTGTTGCTGAGGAAGCTAGCTATCTTGGGTTTCTTTCTAATTGAATATAAATGGAGATATGACACAAGCAGTTTCATAACCTCATGGGTCAAGAATAACAAGGTCACCACTAAAATTGTGCATGAGGGCCATCCTTTTTGGGAAAACAAAAGAAACCCTAAGGAAGATATTCCTGATTTGTATGTAGAATTGACAGATTTGCCCTTGCAGGAGGCCAGGCCATGGGAGACCTTTTATGTTAAGAAAAAGGATTTTGACCCTAAAATCAAAATGACTTCTGGTTTACTAAGGGCATTGAAGAACAAAGAAAGGAAACTTGAGAAAATAGAAGCCTATTAGAAGTATAGGCAGGAGATTTGTGAGACAACTCAATCTTTTGGTAATGTAGATTTAGATGAGAAATGGGAGACAATATGGGGTGAATGTCATACATCTCCTATCTCTATCCCTAATATAAGCAAACTATAGACATAGGGTGGAGAGTCAGAAGGGGAAGCAGAATCCACTCATACAATACAGGCCCCAAGACAAACCTCATCTATAGTCATTGTAGTTGTCTAGCCCCAATCTTTCAGTGCCATAGAAAAACAAAAGAATGTGGTATCCTCACCACCCAGAGCTTCTTCATTAGTGTCAGCCTTTGGGGTTCCTAATTTTGTTCAATCACCACTAATAGTAGTGGTAAATGTTGAAGAAAACAAAGCACAATAATAAAAAGAAAGGCCAAGGAAACATAAGAAGCTGAAACTTCAGCCTGATTCAGAGGAGGAGGTAGAACCCTCACAGCATCAACCCTTGAGTACATCTATAACTCCTCAGGTATGTGTTATTTCTCCTTCTTCTTCTCAGTCTTTTTCTTCTTTTATAGAGGTGGCAATCCCAACTGGTCAAATATTATCCCCTACCACCTTTGTTGTGCCAATTTCCCAATTTGCCCCACCTCTTACTACTCAGGTCATGTCATCACAAGTCACATCATTACCTCCCTTTTCCCCCTCTATCCCAAAGAGAATACCTCCCCAAATTTTCCCTACCCAACATTTGGCTATTCCCTATGGCTTGCCACAGGGTTATCCTTTTGTAGGTGGGTATATTACCTCTCCCTCTACCTTCCAAACTCAAGCAAACACTACTAAGAAGGCTAGGGAAGCCCAGATGGATAAAAAGAGGAAGAAAGATAATAAAGCTCTGGCTACACCACATATGAGGTCACTATTTGACCCAATCCAGCAACAACTAACCATGACTCATTTGTCACCTAATGTAGTCAGGCCAAATGAGCAGATGCAGCCTCAAGATTATACAATGAATGTAGTGGCTATGGATATGCCACTTTTTAGACCACAAGACAGAGTTGAGCTATTGAATGAAACCACTTATACTATAGATATTGATTATTTGAAAGTATTAAAGAAGCTACAAAAGATGGAGGCTGATCTAGCTCAAGAGAAAGTAAATGGTAGCAAACTAGCTATAGAAATCAAATCAAAGAATAATGAAATAGAGAGTCTCAACAAATGGTTGCAAGATACTATTTATTGTCAGACTCACCAGGCTATTCAGGCCCTAAATGCTTCTTTGAAAGAAGAGCTAACACAATAGAAAGCTACAGTGACAGCCCTAAGGTAGGAAAAGGCAACACTATAGAAAAAATATGAAGAAAATCTGCAATAGGTCACTCAGTTCTAGCAGAAGCTACTAAATGAGTAAAATAATACCATTGCCATATAGGCCCAAATTCAAGATAAGCAACAAATAACAAAATAATTGACACTTGAGTTGGCTAATAGGCCAAAGAATGCAAGAGTTTTGAACTTGGTCAAGGAGCTATATGTATCAATATGGAAAAGAATCTCTAAGGAGATTACTCAGCTCAGACCCTCTTTAACTTTCCTACTAAATGCACAAAAATTGTGCAAAAAGGTGGGGACTTTAGTTCAAGCCACTCTGTCCACTGTCTCTTTGAGAGTGTTTGATTCTCAAATGCTGATGCAAAAGCTATATGACACAACTGATGGAATGTTATTAGTAACATGGATTAGTGACAGAATGATTACTACAAAAGGGGTGAATGAAGTTCTTAGTTGCAACTCCACAGCAATTAATTACAAAGAGCTCCTAGATGTGGTAAAAGAGGGAATAAAAGACATGAAGCAACATATTGAAGATTTGGGGTAATTGGGTCTTCCCTCCCCTTTTCTTGATAGTAACATTGTGTTAATGGTTGATGAGATTAAACCTTTGATGTTAGCCAGCCAAAATGATCAGTCAATTTTCTAAGGTTTAACAGATGATTCATTAGTGCTAGAAGTGGAAGCTATCTTAATTCTCATGGTCCAGCTTGATTTCCAATTGAAGGCTATAGTTCATGTTTTGTAGAGTTTTTTGCACAAGGACATCATCAACCTAGATTTAGCCTTCCAAGAATTTCAAAATAAGTAGGGACTATCTGATGCTGAATGGTCTATTTATCAGATAACCTTACAAAAGTTGTGATTTTTGCCACATTTTGATATATTTTTTGGATTATTTTTTGAGCAGGCTCAAAATTCCTCAGGGTCACCAAGAACTATAGAGTAAAATACTCTACATTTTATTTTGAGTTTCAGTTGTGCACTCTAAGTTTTGTCCCTACGTGTCTTAGTTTCAATGACACAGGGCATGGGTTTGCATTTTGCATGGGTTTTTCATTTTACCTAAAGTTTTGTCTAAGTCTCAAAGTTGAGTAAAAGTTGCTAAGTGTCATCTACTGGGACACACTATAATTTGTTTCTAAAAATAGCAAAATGTGCCACGTATCCTGTTATAATGCAACAGAGTGCGACAAGTGTTGGCATCTACATTTCAAGTTTCTTATGAGTTTCAAAAGCTTCTTTAAATAAGCTTCTCTCAGTGTGCATGGAAGGAACCAAGTAGAAAATGCAGAAGGTTTTGATATGTTTCTCTAAAATTAATGGAAAGTGTTGTGTGTCCCTTGTTAAAGCTTAGCGAAAGCCACCAAGTGTCAACATCTACAGTTTCTTCATTTTGTTTCATTATTGAGTAAAGACTATGGTGGGCCCCAAGTTTTATTTCTAAAGTAAGCAGAAGCCACCAAGTGTCATCATCCGTGTGAATCTAAAATGAGTCCTGAATGATTCTATAGTTTAGCTAAAGCTTGGCAGAAGCACCACATGTCATCTTTCAAAGGACTCTCAAAAAGTATCTAAAGCTTCTATAGACAAGTGGAGACCACCATGTGTCCCTTGTTAAAGATACGTGGAAAGAAACACCTGTCCCAATTTCCCTTTTGAAGTTGATTAGGCAAGAAGTGTTATGGGACCAATTTTTTGTAAGTTGATAAAGTTTAAAAGCAGTGAACTATGATAGATGTCAAAGATGGAGCACTCCCAATACAAAGACATAGTAAAGAATATAAGTAATGTGGAAAGTGTCGTGTGTCTTCTGTAAATGCCGTGAAAGCTGCTAAGTGTCATTTTTTGGTGCCTCCTAAATAATGAGATGGTTTTCAAATGAGACAAGTGGATACTGCTAAGTATCCTCACTTGTTTCATAGTGGGAAGTGTCACGTGTATCTAATTCAACCAATGAACTTGTAAGAGACTAAACATTTCAAATCCAAAAAATATCTTTTGTTAGACACTTCTAGATAATTTCTAGTTTGGTTAGGCCATTGGGATTTGATCATGTGGAGAGGCTAACATTTCAGATCTAAAAGATATCTTTTGTTAGACACTTCCAGTTAAGTTAGAGTTCAATTAGACCGTTGGGAAGGGAACGTGCGGGCAATCTAGAGCCAGTCCTATGCTATAAATATGGGTGCAGATCGCAAGGAGATCAGGATACAAAATATCATCATCAAAAGAGAGAAAATTTTCTACAAGAGATTGTTATCAAGAAGTTATTTAGACTTTCTTGTTGTAGCCAATAATATCATTTGCCTTTGTTCTATTTTCTTGATTTAGAAAGTTTGTATTATTGTGCATGTATCTGTGTCTTTTATGTGACTAGAAAATTAATAAGAAAATTGAGTTATGTGCCTTTGTTGATATTTTCTATGTTATTTCAAAATCATTTAAGTTGTGAGCCTTTGATTCTATTTGTTTTCATCTTTTACATTGATCATGCATTGTTTGCTCTTTAATGTAATTGAATCCTAAAAATAGCTTCATTGTGCTTAGTATTAAGGATCTAATTAAACTCAGGTGCATCGCCATAGTTAAATTTTATTTTGTTGCATTAGTGATTTCATTTAATTTCTATCCCTTTTCTCACAATACATTTGAGATAAAGAAGAGCTAGCTTCTTTAAAATCTGGAGGTCATTTCAGGTTATAAGTCCCACATTCCTAAAACTTCTCATTATTGGTGTTGGAAACAACACAATTTTAAGCATCAACATGATGAAATCAAGGAACTTAGGGGTTTATACATGTGTATATGCCATGAAATTAGGGTTTATGGGAACTATACATGTTTAAGTGATAAAATTAGGGTTTACAATCAACATGTCATGAAACATGACCTAATTTATCCCCTTTAATCACATCATAGACTCTAATTTAGGTTTAACGGGTTAAAATTGGCCATATTTACATTTATATTTGCATTTTTTATTTAATTAGGGTTAGTTAATCCATACATGTTGCATCTATATTATACAATTAATTGAGCCATAAATTTGGTTTAGGGGCTTAATTTTACCCAAATCACATCCCTAATTAAACCAATCAACTAATTGGTTCAATTCCTAATAGATATAATTGTACTTAATTTTTTCCCAAATCATATATCATGCTCTTATATTTATGTCAAGAAGGGGTTAAAATTAGCCTCCCATGCCTCAATTTCCCCTATAATTGAACCTTGTTGTGTCATGTGTGTACCTCATACACCCGTAAGTGTTAAATTTATAAGAGATACATCAAGTCTTGGAAGTTTTAGAATTGATAATGCCCTAAGAGGCCAAATCCAATTAAATATCACCAGGTGTACCTCGTACATGAACTAAAGTGTTAACACTATTAGAGGTGTTAGGTCCTAAAGGTGTTAAATAGCTATCAAATCCCTATGAAGCTTGATCTAATTAGATGCATCACCACATGTGTGTTTTGTACACATACATTTGTGTTAGAGATCTAACTATTAAGTCTTAGAACCATTCGATTTGTCAGAGCCTCAAGACACCCAATCTAATAAAATATTTCCACATGTTTAAGTCTTGTACACCTAGAAATTTTTTAGAGTTTTTAGATATGCACATATATTCTAGATCCCAAAATCATTAGAGATGTTAGCACCCTAAGAGTCTTGATCCAATAAAATAAGGCTATGTGTACTTCTATACACCAAGTGGCTGATTCAAACAAATAAGACTAATAGACTAAGCCTAGCCCCACTATGTCAAGTCATAAAAATATTTCAATGATCCCATCAACAATAAGAAACACTTGGAAAAATATGAACACATCTTAGATGACATGAGTGCCAAATCTAAGCATGTGCATGTTGTGCACTCTCTATACATCTATTAGCTCACATGAGTAGAACTTATGATCTTTGATACCTAGATAGGTCCCATCACCTCCAACCAATCCAATTAAGGTCTGGACACAAATATCATATATACATATAAGCCAAAAATGTTTGAAGATTGATATTGATCCCATCATCTCAAGTCTAGTAAATAATTCACATGATGCAAGCCTCTGTTAGGTTGGACCTAGCCTAATAACTTAGATAATACTGTAAATGTGTCTAACCCTCTCATGTGGGTGGCTCAAAAAATTGTTGGTGTGAATAGGGTTATTTTCTGTCAAATTTTTTTTAGATCCCTCTATCTTAAATTACCTATAGATCCCAAAGTACATTCATATTAAGTCTTAGATGTAGGAGAGAAGATAATTCAACAATGGAGTCCTCAACCTCAAATCCCAAGCTAAAACAATAATTTTGAGATACTAATTTATTGCAGTCCATATCATAAGTTTTAAGCTCATTACAATGAAATATGAACAAGATGATTGAAGATACGTAAAAAATATATAATCTTTAAATCTTCAGTGAGGGGGTACCCCCTTATATTCAATTCTAATCAACCATATATATGAGGTGAGTGGTTCATCATCTACATAAATAATTATTGGGTCCCTCTACTCAACATCATCTTTGAGAGGAAGGAAGTCTTAGATTTAAGGGACATTGTCACCTTTAATGTATCTTGAATAAGCAAAATAGAGTTTAAGCTAGGGTAACTTATACATATGTCATACTTGGTCAATTTTAGGTTTATGCCACCCTATATTTATAAATCATATCCATGCCTTAATGGTTTCAAATAAATTCCCTGGTGCATTTAGATATTTTCTAAGCTATACATTCATCACTACAAGAACCACATCATCACTATTGGATACATGAGACCATTTCAAGTTTATTAAGCTCAAAACCACACTTATACAAAATAAAATGTGTACCCAACAAGACCAAAATATTAAAAAAAATATATATGTACATACCTTGTACCCATCATCCTACTTTCCTTTTGTACCATCCCAATTACATAGTAAGGCATAAAACTCTATATTATTGATAAGCACCAAATGTTATCTAGATTGTTTTTGAGATTGCAATTGTTTCATCCATGGTGTGGCTAGGACTAGTCCCATGTCAAAGACACACTCTTGAGATGAGGTGGGAATGGATGGAATGGTTTATGGTTGTCCCATGTGTGATGGAGGGGTAGATGAAGGAGGTGCACGGAATAGAGGATTAACCATATTTTCACAAGAGATCTTAATTTTGGGAAAAATTTGAATAATGTATTTTAATGCATTAGGGGAATCTTGGATAATTGTAATAATATAAGACTCTTGCTAGACTTTCAATTAGGACCTCAAAATGCACCTATTAAATTAGATGTACTAAGTGACCTTGGAGGATACTTAAGGGACTTTATTCAACACACTTTAGGAATGTTTTTGGGACAATCTAAGGCATGATTCATAGGTATTAGGCTCCATTAGATAGCATTTTTGAAATAGATATCCAAGGGATGCACTGTTACACCAAGGGTTCAATTCTTATTTCTACTTACACAAGATTATCTATATTATATAGTCCAATTCAATGGGTTTTCCACTTAAACAAATTAGTTCAAAATTTATTAAAAAAAGGGGTCTATTCAAAGATATCAAATAAACAACAAAAGGATAAGATATGATTTTAGGCAAGTAGGATAATATCAATAAGAAACATGAAATTTAAGGGCAATTAGGATTTTAGGTAAGGTAGTAAGGTATATCATTGCCCTACTATGGGAAAGGTTCCAATAGTTGTGCATGTTCTAATTGTCAAATAAGGCTTTTGTTAACATGTGTTCTATTGATGAAACATATTGGTGTATATAAATATTAAAGTATACCAGAAGCTAAACATGTAATATCTAATACATGTTCAACATTTATTCTATAAAATTAAAAGTAACCAATCATATCTTGACAAGTAAGAGACAAGTATTGATACTCTAATGCACAATGATTGGTACTCTAACGGTTAAGTTTTGATCATAGGTTTAAAAAATGCATCTTATGACCTCTTGTGATAAAATTAGTTATATTTTAAAATGTATAAAGTGTTAGAACTTGAAACCTTATTTATAAGTAGTTAATACAACATATTAAAATGGGTAAATTTTTTGAATTCTAATGCGATGTTATGGTACCTTAATTCATTGTCCAAAGTTAGGATGCATGGATAATAGGACCATTCCCCTAATTTAATTGTTTTGTGTTCTTTCAAAATAACACACACACATTATATAATACATATATGATGTATAATTCATTATATAACATATACACATTATTTGGATTTCTAAGCCAAAGGCTTGTAACTATGCATTTACAGTCAAGACTAAGAGTTTTGATAAAAACCAACAAATTTCAACTTCAATCACCAAATACGCTATAGATTTCATCATTAAAATTCAAAAAATTATTACCATCACAATGAGCACATTGTCCTCTTTCCAAATATATGATTTTTATAATTTTTAGGCTATTTTAAGGGTTCAAAATATATTTATTTCTAACTAGACATTTTTTAGGCCACTACATGCCACACATATACATGCCTATTCATGTTTAGATAATTTGTTTTTATTTGATCCAAAGTATATATATATATATATATATATATATATATATATATATGGTAACAAACTAGAACTAATTCTACACACATTAAAAAAAAATCAAATTTCATTTTTTTTTAGGTAGTTAGGGGGGTTTGCATCGCTGGTTATCTATTTTTTATTAGTTTTTAGGATCTAATTAATTGCAAAATTAATAAAAAAAAAATATTCATTGAAAAAATATTTAAAACAATCATAACACACTAGAATATATTATCTAAATATTCACCAAAGGGTTTCAAACCATATGTAATGATGCTCAAAAAATGGTGAGCCAGACAGGCATCTATCTACTATCTTTTTTTGAAAAAAATAGGTCATTTTAAAAATTTAGATGTTTAACCTATTTATACTTAACCATTTTTTTTTTTAAATAATTTTCTAGAAACTAGACTCGAAATTCTACAATTCATGTTTTAATATCATCTTCAAATTTTGAGCATAGCCATCTCAAATTATCTATATAAGTTCAAATTTATGAAATTTTAGAACAATCATGTCCATAGGTAGGCCTTTTTTTGTCCCCCAAATGTGGGCACTTACCCGAAAAGAGAGATGACATATTCAGAATGACATAAGTTGATGATGAGTCATTGGAGGAATAGATGGAAAGAATTTTGTTTGACTTACAAAAGTCTAAATAGACTACAATGAAGAAGGAATCTATCAATCTTATATTCCTAAAAGTAATTAGAGATTATTGTATAAAGGCACTAGACTTAATGTCTGGTGGTGATGTTTCTACACTATCCTTTGATAAACTAATAGTTATATATATAAACTACTCTAGATCAACCGTGAACAAAATCAGGGGTATAACCCTTCCTGTAGCATCTACAATAGGAAAATCCAAAGGTGAAGTTAGCAACCTACTATAGGATATGAAGTAGGACATTATTATCCACCTAAAAACTCAACTTGATACATTGCATACATGGAAGAAGCAAGAAAAAATTAAAAAATCCTTTGCTACCTATTGCTTTGAATGTAGAAAAAATAAGGTAGAATGCATATATCATTCTATGAAAGATTGGGTAGCTAGCATAACTAAGGAGAATCCTAAAAAAATGGAGGTACATACCATAGAAAGAGATGAGAATGAAGTATTTTACATGGCTTAATGGAAATTATGGGAGCAAAGGTCATCAATTTTAGGTATGCCATCAAACTCTATATTTACAAATCCTCAATTCTTAAATAATCCTCAATATGGTTCTTAGACAAATATATCCAACTAAAATTGATTCCAAACAAATTGGCAATTACCCTAGAATCAGTTATGGATGCAATAGAATGGATAACAACCTCAACCTGGGTAATTCCAAACCCAACAATGGATCTTTCCCTCTAATCCATGGCAACAACTATTGAGAGGTAATCAAGGATTTCCTCAAAAAAACTAGTAACCACAACAGTAGGGTTTAATGCCAAACACCCAAAAACCTACTAAAACCATTCAATTACTCACCCAGCCTATCCCCAACCCTACCAATAAGTTGGCTCAAACAACATAATCAATTGAAATAATGCAATATCTAACATACACCTTGGATATCAATCAAGTCTATCCTCACTCAAGATGCATTCTTCCACAACCCACCTCACCCATAATCACATAAAATTTTGAAGAACCTAATCCAATCCATACTAATCCACAACCACCCATGGTCATTCTTTAGCTAAGTCCACCAGAAAACCAAAAAAACCTAGAAATCCTCCTTTTCTAGAGAGATTGAGCATCTCACATTCTGAACCATAACCCAAATTCAATATCTTAAGACAACTCAAGAATGTTTACATAAAAATTCCACTCTTTCAAGCAAAAAAAGATGTTCCTATCTATAATAAGGTTTTTAGAGAGATATGTTTGAAAATTTTGGGAAGAAAGAAGAAGGATCCTAAAATAGTCCAAGTTATTGACCAACTAGCAGATATTATGTTGGGAAACATAGTTCCCCCAAAATACTCTGATCTTAAAAGTCCTATAGTCAATGTTAGTATACATGACCAACCTATTTCTAATATTTTAATTGAATTGGGTGAAGAGATCAATGTGATGACCATGGAGACCATGCGGTAACTAAAACTTACAACTCTTCATCCAATACCCACTTTACTACAAATGGTTGATAAGTCCACTATTAAGCTTAAAGGGACGATTGAAGACCTGGTTATCACTATGGATTCTTGGTAATTTTAATGGAATTTATTTTTATACAACCAAAAATTAATTTGGGAGGTTATCCTTTCATCCTTGTCTACCCATGGTTGGCTACCACTAAATAGGTCAAAAAAAATGTTAATTTCTAATAGAAATGACACCAAGAAATTAGTTATTTATCTGTCAATAAAGCCTTCTTATAATCGTGGCCCAACTCCTTGGATTGATGACTTTAAGGAGGGTGTCTCCTTGAAAACTTTGTATACAATTGACCAGATTCCAGCTTTGTAGGCACAAAAAGAAGGAATTGTCCTTTATGGTATGTTACAAAACACTTATTGGCAGGATCTTGTAGCCACAAACATGTTGTAATGTAGACCATGCCCACTTAAAAATATTTTTCCTAAAAATGACCTTGTTGAAACCATAAGAGACATTTGGACATTCCATTAGTTACTTCCCCATAAATTTATCTATGATCCTTTAATTCCCAACATGTAAATTATGCTCTTTTTAATGAAGAAAATAGACATTCTACCAAATAAACCTCTCAATATCAGCACTTTTTTAACACCCCAGTAAGAAATATAGTTACTTACAATGCTGAGAAAGCACACAACATTTTTATAGGACTACCATGACATGAAATTAATACCCATATATTTATGCATGCATCACATTTACATTAAGGAAGAATGCAAACCTATCCACCAACCCCAAAAATGAATAAATCCTATAGTTAAAGACATTGTCAAAATTGAGTTACAAAAAATCTTGGACGTAGGATTTGTTTACCCCATTTTGGATAGCCAGTGGGTCTCTCCCTTTGTTATTATACCTAAAAAGGAGGACAATTGTGTATTTGTGTTTGATATAAAGTGTTTAATGCTTCTATCAGGAAATATCACTTTCCCCTTCCATTTATTGATCAAATTCTAGATACATTAGTAGGGAAAAAGTATTTTTCTTTCCTAGATAGTTATAATGGTTATAATAAGATACAAATAGCTCCACAAGACCAAGACAAAACCACTTTTACTTGCCATTGGGGAACCTATGCCTATGCCATCTTATTATTTGGTCTTTTCAATGCCCCAACTACTTTTTAAAGGGTTGTTTTAAGCATATCTTTTAATCTCTCCCATGAATGTGTTGAAATCTACATGGATGATTTCACTATTTATGGGTAGACATTTGAAGAAAATCTTACCAACCTAGAGAAAGTTCTTCAATGTTTCCAAGACCACCAATTGTCTTAAAGAAATGAAAAGTGTTATATGCTTATGACTGAAAGGATTGTGTTGGGGCATCACATCTCCCCTGATGGAATTCAAGTTTATCCAACATAGATAAGTATCATTAAGTATCTACACACACTAAATAAGTATAAAGATGTTAGAATCTTACTAGGACATGCTAGTTATTATAGACAATTCATCAAGGACTTTCGTAAAATTTCCACCCCATTATTTAGATTGTTTACTAAAGATGCTAAAACTACTTTAACTAATGATTATCAAACTACCTTTCAAAAACTCAAGGATATTCTCATAAAAAATCCTATTCTGAGAGGGCCTAATTAGAAGAATCCTTTTCACATCCACATAAATGCATCTGATACCACTTTTGGAGCTATCCTTGGCCAAAAGATGAATCTTTGAGTTATGCAATCTATTTTATCAATAAAATTTTTGAAGGAGTTGAACTCAACTACATTGTAACAGAGAAATAATTTCTTATAGTCATCTATGCCATCAATAAATTTTGACACTACATTACATTTTACCAAGTATTCATCAACATAGATCATACAACAATTAGGTATTTGATGAAAAAAAAATTGTAATAGGTAGGATAATTAGATGGTTAATTTTGCTATAAGAATTTGATATTACTATTATGGATAGACCAAGTAAGGATAATTTAGTAGTAGATTTTCTATCTTGACTACAAAATGATAAGCAAAGTCCTATTGTTTATGATTCATTTCCTATGAGAATTTATTTGTAGTAACCATTCAATCTCCTTGGTTTGTAGACATTGCTAACTTTCTTGCTACAAGATCACTACCACAATAGTTTTCACCTAGATAAAGACAACATCTAACTTAAAAGAGTAGGAATTATTCTTAGATTATAGGATATCTCTTTATTACTGGACCATATTTAGTTATGAGAAGATATATCCAAGAAGATGAATCCTATGACATTCTTAAGGCCTGTCATGATGAACCCTGTGGGGGTCATTTTGCTACCAAATACTACTACCAGATATTATTGACCTTCTTTGTATAAGGATGCCATGATGTATACCTATAGATTTGATCAATGTCAACATATGGGGAATCCCACTCACTTTGATGAAATGCCATTATAGCCACAACTAGTTTTAAAATCTTTTGACAAATGGGGACTTGATTTTGTATGTCTTAGAGATCCTAAATTTGACAATAAAGCATATATACTGGTGTGCACTAATTATGTCACAAAATGGACTAAGTTCAAGGCCTTAACCCATGCCTAAGATAATAAAGTAGTTGAGTTCTTTTATGAAGAAATCTTCACCCACTATGGAGTGCTAATAGAACTAGTCATAGACCAAGGACCAAAGTTCACATCAAATCTCACAGTTGCCTTAGTAAAATAATATGAAATCAGACACAAAAATTCCACCCCTTACCATCCTCAATTGAATGGTTAGGTGTAAGTTACAAATATATAATTATAAAATATGCTTACTAAGACTGTGAACCTACATAGAAAATATTGGTCAACTCATGTTTTAGAAGTAGTCCAAGCTTATAGAATTGTCTACAAAACCACAACTAGTTTCACTCCATATGAACTAGTTTATGGTAAAAACCTTATTGTACCCATTGAGTTTGAGAATAAAAAATTAGGGATAACACTTGATTTGGGATTGGACCTTTTTCAATCTTAACAAGATAGGATCATGCAATTAAATGCACTTGATAAACTTAGAAAGGAATTACTTCATCACATTGAAGTAGTGCAAAGACAATGAGTGGTTTGGCGTGACAAGAATTTCAAGACTAAGAATTTACAGCTTAGTGATTGGGCACTCCTTTTTAACTCTAAATATAAGGATCATAAGGTAAAGCTTCAGTACAAATAGCTTGGGCCTTATGAGATCAAGCAAGTTTTTAATAATGGAGTTATAAAGCTCATGAACATTGACTCTACTTAGTTTTGACTACTTGTTAATAGCCATAGTCTCAAGATATATAAGAAACCATTTTCTAAGGATACTCTCACTATAAAATTATTGAATAACAACATCTATCTCTTTTGCATGAAGCAAATCAACATGTTCCTATAGTTAAAGGGTGTTTATATCAACCCTTCTCTAATATTTTCCAAGAACAATAAAGCTTATTATAGCCAAAAACAAGCCATTAATAATGGCTTGATTTAGGTTGAATAAAATACTAACTCCTAGGATTATATAATTATATTTGAGTTAGGACCAAAAAATCTATAAAAAAAAAACTCAAAAAAATCAGAAACAAAAACCTTCAGGCATTACTGACGGCTGCTGCATAAAAAAACTAGGTCATTAGCTGATCAACATTCATAAAAAAACAAAAAAAATATAGAAATAAAACATTCATTTTCATATGTTTTTTATTACAGATTCATTTTTTAGGAGTATAAAAACATTTTCCTTTTGCTATAGGATGAAACTATTGTTACTAAAGGATAATCATTGTTGTTGTAAGACACTTATTGTTACCACAAGAAGCATTTCTTGTTGTCTAATGAAATTTTATCACTTCATCATAAATTTTATTTTTCAAAAAGAATTTTTTCTTTTGATCAAAGGCTGACACATGCCATTAAACCTCACATCTACAAATTTAACTCATCATTCATGCATTAATGGGAAGGTACTCCAAAAAGTATTAAGGTAACTATTTTGTACTTATTTCATTTCATAAGTTTTAATTATTATCTAAGATGATGGGTCTTAATGTTATTAAACATTGTCATATCTCCACTTTCCCATGCCATCCCAACAAATATTGTTTTTCATTGATTTATGTAACCATTAAATGCTACTACCACTACTTCTTGTCATTTTCACAAGTCCTTCATGTATGTCAACCATGTCCCTTGAGGAAAAGTGACCATTTTAAGTTGGGGGTATTTTTGATAATTCAAACTAATTATCTCTCTTCCGAAGTAAATCTTAAACATTCTACCAAAGCTATAGAACCCTTACTATAAGAGCACAAACCCTACAACCAAAATTTCATCCTATAGTATGGGAGGGGACTTACTCAAGAATGAGCCACTTGATATCTATCCCCTAACCAATAACCTAGATATCTTAGTCCTATTTCAAAATTTAGGGTGGGGAGAGGATAATTGATCTTGACCAAGGAATTATAGAATAATGTTTTGGCTCATTATACAATAATCTGGTAACAGTGAAAGGAATGGAAATAAATCTAACTAAAACCATCATCAGTAGAGTAACTAGATTTCCTTGAATAGGATAATTATAGTAGGATAATTTTGATGCTAAAGTAAAGAGTTAGAAATTAATTAGAGGATATGAAAGCTTGGAAACTTCAAAATAGGGAACTTCACATTTATCATTACCAAGAAGTTGGGCAAGAGCTATTGTATTCATCTTCAGATAATTCACTTGTGAAGGAAGATAATCCATGTTGCTTAGTATTTATTTCAAATTCATGAACCATTTATGGAATGGTATTGAGATAAACATTCCCAATTTCTTGTTTAAAATGATCACAAGAATGGTAGAGGCATTTCAAAAATGTAATCCCAAATTTCTCTCCCATCATTGTTTAATCTAGTTAATTGTTCAAGACTACCTATAGAGGATTAGGCCCAATATAAGTTGTGAAGATTTTCTTCAAATACCTAGAAATGCAAAAGGAAATAGTGAAGAAGATGAAGAAGAAGAGATAGAGGTAGAAGAGGAAATGGAAGTAGAAAAACAAATGGAGATAAAATAAGACCTTCCTATAGCTACATAAGAACCTGTAGAAGAAGACCTTATTATAGCTACATAAGAACCTATAGAAAAGGACATTATTGTATCCACATAATAAATTGCAGTAAGGACAAGACTCACAGAAGAAGATTCAACAAGTAAAGAAACCATAAGAAGGAAGAAGAAGCTCATCCTCCAACCTGACTCTAAGGAATCTAAAGAAGAGCTTTTGCCTTCCCCTAAAAATGCTAAGGTTACATCTACTCCTCAAAGTTCCTATAGACTAAGAGGAAATATGAGAGGAAAACCAAGAGCTAAACGTTCTTTATCATAGCAATCAGTGAGGATTCTGAAGAAGAACGAACTACTAGTAGTCATGACACACTTGAGGCATATAATTTTGATGGAATAGAGACTGATAAGGAAGAGTGTTCTCAAGAAGGTAATAAAAAACAAAGAAAGTAGGAAAAATCCTTGAAAATTTACATGAAGAACCAATGTAGAGACATACAGAGGTAGACCAAATGGATCAAATCTTTATACAAGTAGAATTTCTTACTTTGGAGCAAGCCCTACAAAAAATAGAATGACTAAGAAGCTATAGGACTAGTCAAGATGTGGATTGGATGCACTTGTTATAATAGATTCTTAGTATAAATCCATACTATAGATTTTATTTCACATCTTCCTATAGTATAAAAGTAGTAGGAAAAACCCACAATTGCCCAAGTAGTCAGGTATAATTCCTCATCTATTATGTCTTCTGAATTGATGAGATGGATAGATAACTAGTGTGAAACTTTAAGAGAATTAACAAAGGAAAATTAGAAATTAAAGGAAGAGGTCAGGATTAAATAATAAATTATTTTCAAACTATATTAGAAAGTTGAATATCTAGATAATCTTACTCAAGTGATCTTCGACTGCAAGCCTCCTACAAGGGTATATTTAATTTATCTTGAAAAACAATGGTATAAGTTTAATTTCATTAGAATTTGCTATGATATTAAATGTGAAGTAATTGATCCTCTCTATTTATTTCAATTATATAAATAAATCTCACAAGAGTAACAAGCATAACTATGTGAGTTCTATCTTCATAACTATGTCCAGCCACATGATAGGGATTGGAATCCTAACTTGTATGTTGGAGTGTCCTTTTAAAGGTATTTCTAGCATATCTTTTGAATGATCATAGGAGAGGATGAGATATGAATGAATACAATAAAATGGAAAGGTAAAATAATTTTTTTATCATAGGAGAGTCAACAACACCTAAGATTGTGTTGGTAGAATGGGATAACATTATGTTGTGGAAGGAAGTAAGGGCTTGGTTTGCTAAAAATAGTGATGAAGCAAAAGATTTCTATTTGGGGTTGAGAACTTTTGTTGGACCTTCAACAAGATAATCATATATATAAATATGGAATAAGATCACTCCTAAGCTAAAGAGGAAAAATCCATACTCCCCTTTCATTTTAAAATCAACATTTGATAGAGTAACAAGATATATTTTGCTTACAGAAGACCTAGGAACACAATTGTTGAGCATAGATTCCAACCTCCTCTATTTTGGTACCCTATTCTAAATTGATAGGATAAAACCCCATTATATGTATCCAAATAATTCAAAAACTGGAAACTGTATGAACAAAGGCATGGATTTTATGCTCATTTATCTAGTGGCATCATTGAGCTTGCAAATTTAGAGCCATTTGTGAGTTTGAAATGAAAAAACTTCTTGTTCAAGGATAAGCAAAGTCTTAAGTTAGGGGGTGTGATGAACCCCATAATTATCATGTTTTTATCCTCATATTCCATAATCACACTTCTTGTTTATCATGTTTATGAACTATTTTCCCATAGGTTTTTATCATTAGCCAACCATGTTTTGCAAATAACATTATGATCTCATATATCTTTGAAATAGTTAGACTTTTGTCTTAGAATTAAGTATATAATATTTATCTTTTAATATAAGATGCTTTTATCTATAATGTGTTTTAAATATGTTTTGAACAAATAGGTATATATCATCGATCATCTTGTAGTAAAGGCATTTCATCACGTGAAAACACCCTACAACCACCTCATGACTAAAGTTGCAAAAAAATAGAATTTGATTCCTAATTCAACTAACTTGTATAAATTATAAAAAAATTCATGGAGAATGATAAATATTTTATTTAAGAATAAAACAACTTGGTTTGTTCTTAAATAGTGTTTCAAGATCCATATGAATGATAGCCTTAATAGAAGGAACTAGTTTATGTTATCATACAGCCAAATGTTTCTTAGTTTGGAATGTATTTTGTTTTGTATAATATAATATCCCATGTTATATATATATATATATATATATATATATATATATATATATATATATATATATATATATATATATATATATATATATATATATATATATAACAATGAGGTTGAGAGAGTAGTAGAGATCAATTAGAGAAACATAGCAGAAGCACATTTTGTAAGATAGTTGTTATTGTAATTTTCTTAAAGTAATTATTTGTTGTATTTGATTAATATGAGAAATTATTTTTGAGTCCATTTCATTTTTTTAAGAGGAAGGATTGAATCTGGAGTCAGAAGGAGGAAGGGCCCCCTTTGGAAGCCTTTCAGTAACAATCCAATCAGTTAATTAGCTAAGCATGTTATTTATTTTGTTCATAAGTTGTGTGTTTTATTTTTGGCTTGTGTGATTTTTAGCTTTGCATATAATTATTTTAAGGAAGCTTTCAAATATAAAATAGTTTAATCATTTAATTCATGTTTTTGTATGAGTGTTCAATTTTAGTATTTTATTTCTTGCATTATTGTTATCATCCTAGATTACAATTATCAGAATATCAAATTAGAAGATTAAGTATGCACATATAGTGATATCATCCTATCAAGTTTACGTCCTTCAGTTGAAATTTAAATGAAGTAGAAGATACAACATTTGGTAACTCTACTTGTGTATTTAGATCAAGATAAGTATATTAGATTGTGAATATATTGCTAGTCATCATGTATCTTTAGACTTGACATGATCACATGCTATGAGCTTAATTGATATATCCACTTTGACATGTTATTATTATATACTACATGATTCATATATATATTATAAAAATAACTTATCATTTTTGAGGTAAGGTAAATTCCAAATTTTATTTCCCTAGCCTCAAAAGAGGGGAAATATCATTGGGGCATGTCATAAAATCATGACCTATAAATTTTCATAGTTTCCATATTTCAGTGGGGGCATGTCACAAAATCATGATCTTCAGACTTATATTCCTTATTAATATTTCTTAATTTTAGTGGGGGCATGTCATAAAAAAATGACATCCACACTTGCATAATCTCTAGTTTAGTTTCATGATTTAGATATACATGGGTCATAATACTATACATTGCACTGATTTTGCATAGATTCAAAATAGATTTATTTAGATTTATAACACATACAATCCAAATTAGACATATTAATTCCATGTTATTTCACCAAAAATTATAAAAATTACCAATCATACTACTCACCAGGATACACCAATTACACTAGGATGCAATATTATCGATATATTTATGCTATAATTATTGGTTCATTTTATAGGTTAAAGTGATTAAATCATTAAATCTCACTATATTTATACATTAGAATGATTAAATCATCCAATATCCCCATATTTATATATTAGAGTGATTAAATCATCTGATATCACCATATTTGTAGGATGAGTTGATTAAATTAGTCACCCTCACCAGATTATATATATTCACACTTGAGTTATGTGATTGAGATATAATGATCTCAATGGTCATGTCAAAACTCATCCTTTCACTAGATTGGGGGAATAATATCATCCAATCTCCCTCTTAAAATCTCCAAGGTTAGTTATGAAACTCTTCATTCTCCAATGCTTCATAAGGAAGCATATTTACTAAGAGGTAATATGAATGCATTGGCACACAGGTGTACTCCTTCCTTTCTCTCTTTATTTTCAATCATTTAGATTATTTCAAATTACAAATTATATGAATTAGTTTATATTTTATCATGATCTTATTTATATGTCATACACCAGTAATGCACTCAAATTTAGCTTAAGCAAAGGTGACATGTGTTATAGACACCCAGGTACGCATCTCTTTCCTTTAACCTACTAATTTAATCTTTATGAATTACTAGATTAAAGGGGGAATGAAGATACTAAAACTAAAAATTTATATCACCTTTATCTTGTATATTTTACAAATATCAAATATGGGTCTTCCCTTAAGTTCTAGACCTATGTGTTATTGAAAGGCTCACATTTGCCATCTCGTTGTGCCTAAATTCCTATCTCTTAGTCTGATCCATATCATTCTAATGACCCAGGTATCTTGTACTACAAAAAAAGATTAAAACCTAATAAACATCATTCATTATAAGTTTCATATCCATACCTATTTTATAGCCTCCTAGACACTACCTTCCATAGAGGGAAACTACTATTGATATTAGAGTCGAGATACTTATCTAGAGTCTCGTAGCCAAAATTCATCCAAATTATAATTTTTTAAAAACCCATGGGTCATATTATTTTTGTTACTAAACCTTACCATGAGATATTTTCAAAAGGGTATGGTATAAATATAATTCTAATCCTTCTCATTCATCATTTAGAAAATACAAAGCAAACACCTACTAAAGATAAATCTATAAACTACACAACCAAGATATTCCTCCATATTTATCCCTATTTTTATATCGAGCATAGGAGTAGTCATATTGTAGGTTTGATGTATTTAAAGAGAAACCCATTAGTGATATTTATCAATTTATAAGCTAGATCATTGCATGAATCATCATATAGTATATTTCACCCTTTTTTACACACATTCCCACACATATGGGATAACTACAAAATTATGAGACCCTCCTTAGATTATTGGTTATGTAGGCATCACCCATTAACAAAGGGGTCTTTGGGGTTAGCTCAACACCATGAGCCCACTAACCCATTTTAGAAAATTCATTCCAAGGGTGAAGATCTAAGGTTTTATCAATTAGTGAAAAGTGATAGCCTATATCCTAGATCTGAATACATTATCATAAAGGTGACAAAAAATGATAACAATTAAGTTGGTTGCATTTGGATCTACTCATTATTACATTTTAGACACATGTGTCACAATTAAACACTAGTGTCAATGTTAATGTCTAGATTTGATGATAGTGTCTATGGTTATAAAAGTATAATTTATAGAATCTAGCTATTGGTCCAAAATATTAATCTTACATACTTTACACCTGTTTCAAGTCTAGATCTGCCTGCACATAGTAAACCCAAATAAGTATCATTTCTCCTTGGTATTTCAATCAATTAATTTTTATATTTATCATATCCCAATATTATAATTTAGAATATTCATTTATCTAAGTTTGCAATTGATTGGATCGATATAAACTAGTTTATCACCCTTGTGCTTCAGCTATTTCTATATTTATAACCCTATACCCCACCATATAAATTTAGGGTTAAACACCCTTATATGATTTGAAAATATTTAAATGTTTTATTTATTTAATATGATAACCTTTATATTATTTTAAAATGTTTTAGTGTTTTATTTATTAAAATGGTACATGATTTAAATATTTAAATGATTTGAAATATTTAACTCTTTTATTTATGAAAAATGATACATAATTAAAAACATTATAAAATATACATAATTTAAATTAATTTTGTTTTGTATATATTTTCATTATTTTTAAAAAAAATTCATTATATAATATTTAAAAATCTATACAAAAGAATATAATATTTGACCATATGATTTCTGGATAAAATCATGTGTTTGTTTTTCATTGACGCATTTCAAATCACAATGTCTGATCATTATCAGGAAAAGTCCATGAAGTTTCCCTGATGATGAATCACAGATTGTGACTTGAAACATATCAATGAAAATCAATTACATAATTTTATCCAAAAATCCTATGGTCAATCACATAGATTATGAAAACATCAAATCTCTTAATATAATATTTAATTAGCTCAAATTTGTAATAAAATAGTTAATATGAAAAGGGGGTAGATGCCTATTCAATAAAAGTTCATTCAACCAATTTTTTTAGAATGGGATACCACCCATTTTAAATGTATTTTTAAATTAGATCATTGCGAAACTTCAATTTGAATTTTTTGAATTTTGCACTCAATAAAAATATTACCTAAAAATAAATTGTCCCTCAATTTTTTTAAATATTTTCATCCCGAGCTCAATGAATTTAATCCTCAATATTTTTTGTCACTTGATTTTATAATAAAAAATTTAATAGAATAAAGAAAATGAGCATCCACCCATACTAAAAAAGTTGATCAAATACACCTTTTTAAAATGAGCGACCATCCATTTTGAAAATTTTCTTAATTGTATAATTGATTAAACTTTTGAAACAAAAACAAGGGTGGCCTCCCATTCTAAAAAAACATTATAACCATTTTTTTTTTAATAATGGGAGTATGCTTGTTTTCAATTTATTTAACTTAATAATACATTAAATTCATAATCAAAATGAATCAAACCTAAAAAAATTCTTAGAATGGATAGTCATCTACACTAAACTTGAAACATTGTCAATATTTAGAGTGGGTAGCCACCTTCTCTAAGAACTTTCTCAAGATGGCTTCATTTTTTATATAAATATTTTCTCATAGGTCTAATGATACATTTAATCCAATTCACACATGACACAAATAGGATAAGTGATACTATTATGACCAGCACACCCCACTTTTAAAATTTCAAATGAGGACCCTCTTTTAAGCTTGAAGTCCATGTTCAAATCTTGTTGCAAAGTGAATCAGTCTAGTTATAAACTAGAATTCATTATCTTAATGTTGATTAGAAATCAATATTTTGATTGAATCATTTTCATAATTCCTTAACTTATAAATCTGAGTCTCTTGGCTAAGTCAGCTCTTGATTTAATTGCTAGAATAGTCGAGTGGACTTAATGTTTTTGTGTTTCTTAGGTTGCTTCATTGATCTAGTTGGTGTTTGAGCCTAAATGATTAGACTTACTTTTTTGTTGAATTTATTTTATCCATATACGATACTTTTATCTATATAACACTCATTTAATTTTAGATTTCATTTTATTTATGGAATAACATGGTTTATTGTTTACCTAGTCTTGTATGAGCTTTCAGTATTATTTGGGATTCATAAGGTTACTTTAAAAAGTACACTTGATCCAACTCAAAGAAGGTCTCATGAAGTATGAAATTATTTTAATACTTAGTCTTTTTTTATAAAGGTTTTCTTGCACATCCCATCACCACATGTCTCTTTTACACTTGGAATAAATGTTAAAATTTAAAAAGTGACAAATAAGTTCAAATTCAATGGCTACTATTTCAGAGTCCAATGACTAGATCTAGAGCTCTAAGATCAATCTACATGTCAACATCTAGCTTATTCACAATGATTTGGTGAAATGACTATCTTTTTCCTTTGGTATCTATCTAGGTTCCCTAGATTTAGATGTGTGTCTTCATCTTATTCACTTGGAGGAAATCATAAAAAGGTTCTAAGGTAGGAAATTCTTCAGACTCCCAAATCTCTGAGATTATGCCAACTATCATCAGCTTGGTTACTCAAAGTAAATCAAAAAAATAATTAAGAAAGGAAACTCTCTAGGCTCTTAGGTCTCCAATATTATGCCATGCATCTTCATCTCATTCACTTAGTGAAAATAGTGAATCGACTAAGATAAAACTCTATAAATAACTGAATCTTTGAGATCACTCCGCATGTCAATATCTCATTCACATAGAGCCTACAAGTAAAGTCATAGTTAAATAAGTCACATGAGCATAAAAATAAATGATATCACACCATGTGGTAGTATCCTACTCATCAAGATCCCATAGACATAAATACACATCTAGAGGTTCCCCAAGAATCTATATAAGTGAGGACCATTCATGTGGTAGCATCCCATTCACCTAAGTCATGCAGGTTGAAGTACACACTCTAAATATTGGTGATTACCCAAGGAAGTGAATACCATTTACATGGAAGCATCCCACTCACTCAAGGCCTACAGGTGGAAGCATGCACTCTAAATATTTAAGATGACCTTGGGAAGTGAGGACTATCCATGTGAAAACATCCCACTCACTCTTGTCTTATAGAAATAGCAAAAGTAAATATAAAGTCCATAATCTACTAGGTTAATGAGGCTAGGCCATTATTTGTATCTCACTTAACCATGACCAAAAATCCAAGGATGTGGTAACCACATCTTGGTTCTAGATGTGGAATTAATATCATGCTAAATGTCACACATTGATCAAAATAGACCCAAGCAATAAAATAGGCCCCAAAAAAATTATTATTATACATTTGTAGTTTTAAAACTAATTATGCAATCAGGGACATTAACAAATTGCTAAGTGTCTAGTCCCTTATCCATTCAAAGCGCCAATAGATAAAAGAGGTGTGTGTTCCCCACACTTCTTGCGCATAATATCTCCAATAAAGGAATATTTGTTTGAGTATATTTTATTTACTTGTAAAATTTTAACCTCATCAAATGATCATTGGTGGCTTAGTTATCCTGTTAGAACTATTAAGATGAAATCAACATCAGACCTCTTATTGATTTTCCTTAGCTGACCATGGAATTCCATTTTATCTTATTTATTTTAGATCAAGAATCTTCTAACATATTTTTGTTTTACCATTTCAGTCCATGATGGACAAGAATGGGATCTAGTGCCTTTTACAAGCAAGACCCATATCTCCTTTCTATATATATTGCTACTTAGTATGTTATAAGGGTTGACTTTATTTATAAACAAAAACTAGTGAAATAATGTAAAATTTGAGTTTTTATCTAATTGTGTCTAGTTGCCTTGCGATTCCTCGACTTTATTTTATTTAATAGATTAATATTAATTTTATAGTAATATAAATTGTTCTTTTATAAAATGTTTAGACATTAACTAGGATGTGCTTCTTTTATTTTTAGTTAAGTTCTTTGACTCCTTTCATTTATTTAAAGCTTATGAGGGTTTGTGTGTAATTAGCTACAAGCCTATGTACATCTCATTCATTAAATGAGCCGTAGAATTGTGCATTTGTCTTTCTCCTCAAACTCCCCATCCTTGTGTGACTAAATATTGTTCCATCATGAAAATTATCATACAATGGTGTAAGTATAGCTAAGCATGTTATGGTCCTAGAAGCATCTATATTTTTATCTTACCCTCCCTCTCTTTTGATGTTTATTTATGAACAAATGATCTTTTCCTTATTTTATAAATGATGAAGCGAAGTGAAGTAGGGATCTAAAATTTAATAGGTTGAAATTAGTTTTGTTATGAGTATGTAAGTCTTCTGAGTCAATGAAAAATTGGTATTGGAGTGCCAGTGGTAGCATTAATTCTATTGGAGATCGATTCTAAGAAAGATATTTAATGGATCCCCATACCTAAATCTCATGCTCTAGATTTTCTTAGAAACAATATTAAAATGAGAGAATATAAGTCCCCCAATTGTTACTTGATATTTATTAGTGCATCTAATCCAATAGATGTATCTAGGTGGGAGATCTTAGATGCAAAAATAGTTGGTGTTAGAAGGAGGTCATTGAGATTAATATTTTTTTCCCATCATTTATGCTTTCCCAACATATTTCATGCTTAAATACATAGAAATAATTGGTGCTAGAAAGAGGGAATTCTTCTCACTATCTAAAATATTTAATCTACTAGCTTACCTACAAGAAACTTGGATCCTATTGTATAGATCACTATATCTCAAGCTAGTCCCATATGACTAATAATATCCCCATTGTAATTTCATAGGAGAATTCAAACTTCTATAAGGATACTAACACCTATGGTCGCACCCACTATCTCATTTTATTAGTTTATCCCTAATAAATGTCCACCTATATATGCACATATGGCATGGTTGGTCAGATCTTCTATTGATATTCCCAAATTTATCCATGATTTACCTAGGAACCTAGAAAGGTAATTCCCAAGATTCATAGTAGCTATAGGGAATACCACTAAGGAACATGTAACCTAATATGAAACTACTCTCAAGTTTTTGAATGTTGAACATGAGGATGTTTCTTATAGGCTTTTCCCATTAACACTGATGGACATTGCATATGATTGGTTCCTAAACTTGATTGAAAGATCTATCACAAGTTGGGGCCAATTCAATGACACATTCCTAACCCAATTTGGACAATTCATTGATCCAAGTGTGTTATAACAATAGTTCACCTAGATTAAAAGGGAACCCAATGAGCCCATAATAAAAATTAATGCTAGGTTTTAGAAGAT
>JARHVA010002582.1:0-45000 GCA_037957365.1 Torreya grandis | reverse complement strand
AGACCTATGATTATGCAAATGATAACTAGAAACTCAAATTGTTCCTTTTTACACTTAAAGAGGCAACCATGAGATGATTCATGGGCTTTCCAAGTGACTCTATTAATACATGGAGAACATGGAAACTACATTTCTTGATAAATATCAAGATTAATGTAGATCAAGGGATAGGAAAGAGGAATTATTTGAGATTAAATGGAATGAAGATGAACCTTTAGAGGATTATCTGGATAGGTTCACATTTGCTCATAAACATAGTGGTTATCCACTTACATAAAAAGTAGTTAAGTTGGTCTTCCTTAAAGGAATAGATTATGACTCTAATATACTTTGATCTTGATGGGAAGAGGAGACATTATAAAGTTAAGATTTCTCTATATTTTTGACTTTTTCACTAACTACTGTAAATCCAAGCAATAAGAAAGGAAAACTAGGTAAGTCCAATGAAGTTAGTCAATTGATGGAGGAGTTTGTTAATTTGAAAACTAGCATTTTGGTCTAGTTTGACACTATGTTGGATGGATTTCAAGGAAAAAATAATTATACCATAGAAACCTTAACCATATACTACCCAAAATGTAGCTTAAAACATCTTATTAGATAATGTCCTATGGATAAAACAAACATATGTGGGATATGTGATAGTAAAGACCATGAAATAACCCATTGCACTCATCTCCCTATTTTAAAAATTGAATTTAAATAGAATACACATCTCTTAGAAGACCTAAATTACATTTAAAGATAGATTCCATTTACACAAAACCAAACCCAATGTCAGTATGATCTAAAGAATCCAATTAATCCATGGATGACACCTTAGATTACGCAAGTACCTCAACCTATATGGGGAAAATCACATCCACCATGGACCAATTAAGAATAGATGATGCCTCAACCTTGGATGATGCCTCAAACTTGGATGATGCCTCAACAACCATGTATTCCCCAAAAATAATCATAACCATGGGGGAATACACAATGGAATGTCAATCCATAGTTTAACCCACAAAGAAGGTTTCTACCATAGAAAGCTTTGATGACACCTTATGTCTTTCAACCTACATAATATGTTAATCAACCATAATTACTTACTTAGCTGGTGAATAACCCTAATATTAAACCATTAACCCCTATTTATGTAAATGGACAAGGAGAAACTATGAATGTAGGAGCTATTGAGTTAGCAATCATTCAGTTTAGATTATGTAGAATGATTCAAGAACCTCATATCACCATCTTTGAACTACTCAATAAAAAATTAAAAATAGATCCACCTCAACCCACAGTCAAAAAGGAGGAATTAGATAAAAATATAGAGAATATAATGGAACATGTTACTACACCTCTACCTATTCCTTTTTCTAACTGACTAAAATAAGTTAAGAATAAGCAAGAGTCTAATTTAATTATAGAACTAAGAAAACTAAACATTGAAATACCCTTATTACAAGGTATCAAAGATATTCTAGAATTGAATAGAGTCATTAAAAGTTTATGTGTTGATACACCTAGGAGAAAGAAATAATACCTAAATAACATACATGTAGATGGTAAACTGGTTGATCTTTTAGAAGGAAATTTACTTCTACACAAATACATAGACCTAAGTAGTCCACTTATAATAGTAACCATAGGTAAAAAATGGATACCCAATGCTTTGGTAAATTTGGGTTCAATAATTAATGTAATGACAACTTGTGGGAATGCAACCTACCACCACTATTTTTACTATCCCTTGTGGGAATGCAACCTACCACCACTATTCTTCAAATGGTTGATCTATCAGTTACTAAACTAAAAGGCACTAGAGAAGATGTTGCTATAACAATTAAGTCATGGAAGTATCTAATATATTTTATGGTGTTGTAACCCAAAACTTGAAAATTAGGGTACCCCCTCATTTTAGGAAGACCCTAGTTGGTTACTGGTATAGGCTTAATTTTCACCCTTGGAGAGGTTTCTTTAGGCTCTCTCCAACCAAGCTATAATATTTGGATAACCCCATGTTTTGGGTAACCTATGTTGAGGTTAAACCTTTAGAGTAGGCTAGATTCCTCTTTGATACTCACATAAAACTAAATCTAGACTAATGATTCATACGAAAAAGGGTTAAAAGGGGATAAGATATCCTAAGAAGGTTAACCAAGTGATGCACCAAATTTAAAAGGGAAGCTCCCATAATTTTAAACCCATATTAGATTTTTAGAATACAATACTCGCTTACACAACCTCCAGATCAAGATAATTTCATATGTATTTCATAAAAGAGGTTCAAAGTAGAACACTAATCTAAACCTATAAGTAGCATTGAAAACTCCCTAAGCAAGGTCAAAAAAGAGGACAATGGATGAGGAAGATTATCCTTCACACAATACCATCATGCAAAACTCACCAAACCAGATCCAAGGTAAGCGATAGGCAAAGAAAGTCTCATTTTCTATCAAGAGGTAGTTCTTATAAATTCTTGATAGAGTTGAGATTAATCAAGCTAAGCATACTTTGTAGTATCCCAAAGAGTTCCCTATCTCATGGAAATATGGACAAAGTCTGAAATCTAAGAACATTTTCAAAGGAGAAGAGGAGATAATATAAGAGAAGGAGAGAAGAGATATGGGAATATGCCATCAGAATAAGAACACTTTATCCTAGGTCATTAATTGAACCTGAGCTACCATATTTACTCCTTATCTAATGAAATAATTTCCACCTTTTTTATCAATTAGGACACTACCTATGGCTTTTAGAGTGAGGAAGTCCCTAAAGGTTTTGAGGATGCATTGAATGCCCCTAGCTGTAGTTCCCAACACTAGACCCTTTTTTTGATCTTCTATGCATCTTTCCACTTGACTTATACATAAGGACAAAATACTTACATTAATAAACCTAAATAATCTTTGATTATGTATACTTTGGGTGGTTTTTTGTCGATAATATGGCCATATTGAAGAATGAGGACCCTTTGCATTAATCATGTCTCTAATTTATCTTTGTGTTTGGATCATAAGTCCATTTATAGGTGGAAAACTAATCTAAGGTTATTGGGTTTGCTATAGTTTCCATATCTATATGGACCCATAGACTATATATCACTTTTCTATATTATAATAGGTCTAAATAGACCCATCTTATCCCTACAAGAACCAAAAGCCTGTATAAACATACATGGATCCTTCTTAAAATGGTGAACACTATTATAGAAACAACCTTGCCTAAGAAAAATATGAACCAAAGGTCCATATTTATCCTTAATGATGATCCATATATGTTCATTATATATTAATGCATTAGTGTGCCCCTTTAATGGTGTTAGATTGAGCTTCTATGGTGATATAATGACCCTACAAGACCCATTTTCTTCCATAAAAAATGGCTTCAATTTGACTCCCATCGAGAATTCTAGGATCTCCTTTGTTTTAATTGGTTGTCAATCATGACTCGATTCATTGACATATTGACTCATCTCACTCTATCAATTTTGATCGGCATAATCAAGCACCAACCATTGATCCTCTGCCAATTAAATGCATTGTTAACACTTGTCATGCATGTATTTGCTCTTAATATTCACTGAGCCCTTTAAACTCCACTTATCATTAAATTTTAATTTACAATTGAATGTGGATTGTTAGATAAACTGAGGCCCACTATTTGAATTACAATAGCTACTTTATGAGATTGAATTTGATGTCTTATGAAATGTCAAATGATGTCTGTGTGACTATCAATGACATCCCATAGATCATCAAATTTAATATCATATAGATTTCTATAGTGGCTTTAACTTGACATTAACACTAATGTCTTATTCTTTTTGACTAACTTTGAAGGATCAGATCTTGAATCACAATAATCATGTAGGCACCAAACTTGCAAGAGATGTTATTAATATTAAAAAAGATAAAGCTATTTGATCTATTGGTGCCAAGAGCCTTCTAAGTGTGTCTATAAAATGCTCAAGTTGACTGGTCCATTCTAAGCTCTAATGATTTCCTGATGATAGTCTAGTTCATTTGGCTAAGTATGGGACAATTAGTGAAATTTGATTGAGGAGCCAACTTTGAACATGCATAACTTCTACCACACTTTGATGAATGATCTAAAATTTAGCATGTAGAAATAAGGGACCAAGATGAAAAAAATGATATGATCACTTTTCCTTGAAACTACCACATGTGTGAAATACATTCTCATCAATATTCTCACTCAAATTTATTTGAGCTTCTTCAAAAATGGTTAAGTATAGAAACTTAGTAGATTTTATCTGAGAGGCCAACTTTGGATCTTCATATATTTTGATTCATATCAGTGGATGACCAAAAACTTGGTGCATATGTTTCTGGGACTAATGTTAATAAACCCATATGACCAATTCTCCCTAAATTACATGTGGCAATTATGATGTTAGTAAAGTGCCTACTTAAAATTAATGCCACTAGCCCCAAAATATCTAGATGAATATTGTGAAGAACTAGATGAATGTTATGCACTTCCATACTTATTTCAATCACTCTTAACATTCCGTAGGATATATGCAACACTTTAGACCTATTCCAAATCCTTTTGACCCACTACTTTATCAAACAATGTAAAAGTTTCATATGTGGGCCAAAATAGCCAATAGTTACTGTAGCAACATTAATAGATTACAAGTCAAGGGATATGACTATTTCAAATAGCTTAAAAGAAAAATTATTATCTTTATACCCCCTAAAAAACCCTCAATGGATTACACTAAAAATTTATGGTTAGATTAACCAAAAAAATAGAACAGTCTTTTATTTCTAGCCATGATAACAATACAAGGACACATGGAAGAATTCACTGATGAGTTAGTAAAATGTTTAAAAGAAGCCACTAACCTTATGAGCCTAGCTATAGACTTTACTAGTTCATCAACTACAGGCTTTATTAGCTCATTAGTTATGGACTCTATGACTCCATCAGCTATAGACTTAACCAGACTAGATGTTACATACTCATTCTTTGGGCATAATTCTCATCTCACTTATTTAACATATGACCACAGACTATTGCAAGAAAGTATTTGGAATTGTTAAGAAAAAAAATGAACTAATTTTCTAACTACATTTCATTATCCATTAGTTAAAATCATTCCTCTAGGAGATGTAATTATAAAAATGTAACTACATTTCATATGTTATTACCCTATCCATGTCTTCTTAACTCCCTAATTAGTGAATTCAAACAAGTAGAGTCTATCCATCCAATTACCAAACAAGTTATGGTGTTACTAGGAAAAACTTTGAACATAAACAATTAGTTAACCCATGATCAAGAATAGTTTTTTTTTATTTCCTCAAAAAACATACCAAAGGTTTTACTTGGGACTATACAGTTATGAGATGAATTCATCATAATGTATGTACCCACCACATCTACACAAATCAAGACAAACTAGTTAAATAGACATAGAGACAAATAAACCCAACATTAAGGGATATAGTAAAGAAGGAGATAGAGAAATTGTTGGTTGTGGTATTCATTTATCTCATTTTAGATAGCCAATGAGTTTCTTCGTTAGTAATTGTACCCCCAAAAAATTTAAAATGGAGAGTGTGTGTAGATTAATGAGAAATAAACAAAGCCACTATGAGGGATTATTTCCCTCTTCCTTTTATTGATCAGGGTCTTGATAATCTTACAAGAAAAAAAATCTTTTCTTTCTTGGATAGATTTAGTGGATATAATTAGATAATTGTGACAAATGAGGATCAAGACAAAACTACTTTCACCTACCCATGGGGAATGTTTGACTATAGAGTCTTACCATTTGTCCTTTGTAATGGTCTAGTTACTTTTCAATGAATAGTTTTAGCATATTCTCTGATTTAACTAAAGATTGTGTAAAATTTTACATGGATGACTTCACTATTCATGGAGACACATTTGATGAAGATTTGCACAATCTAGACAAGGTTCTAACCAGATGTGAAGAACATTAAATATCACTAAGTCATGAGAAATTCCTAATGATGATGGATCAAGGCATGGTAATAAGAAACCACATCTCTACCAAAGGAATCTAAGTGGATCTTAAGAAAATTGAATTAATCTCCAACCTACCTACCCCCCTTAGAATTAAATGATATTAAAATCTTTTTAGTTCATGTTGGTTTTTACCAAAATTTTATAGAAGACTTCATCAAAATTGATGCTCCTATAATTGCTTTGTTGGTAAAAGACAATAAATTTGTATGGATTTATGACTATTAGAAATATTTTAAAACTATTAAAAAAAACTGAGTTCTACACTAGTGTTGAGAGGACCCAATCGGGAAAAACCTTTTCATATCTATACTGATGCCTCTAACTATGCAATGGGAGCAGTTCTAGGACAAAATGATGAAAATTACCATATGTATGTTATTTATTGCATCAATAAAAATATCACACCTACCAAAATAAATTATATAACCATAGAAAAATAATTCCTTCTTGTGATTTATGCCATCAATAAATTGAGACACTATATTACAAGTTATAAGGTCTTCATATACACAGACCATCCAGCCATAAGGTATCTCATGAATAAACTTGTAGTAAGAAGGAGAATCATAAGGTGGCTATTACTTTTGCAGTATTTTGATATAACCATTATTCATAAACTATGTAAGTTTAATGCAGTTTCATATTTTTTCTTTTCTAGTATAAATATTGTAGGTGATGAGGAACAAGTTGAAGACATCTTTCCAAATGAACAACTATTTGTTGTTTCAACATAATCACCATGGTTTGTTGATAT
The DNA here is from genome assembly GCA_037957365.1 of Torreya grandis. Classification (NCBI taxonomy): domain Eukaryota; kingdom Viridiplantae; phylum Streptophyta; class Pinopsida; order Cupressales; family Taxaceae; genus Torreya; species Torreya grandis. The sequence continues at coordinate 38,234 of JARHVA010002582.1, read as the reverse complement.
AATCAACTATTTGGCCATAGAGAAGTTTCCTTCTCATTTCACTTATAAACAAAGGAAATTTTTAATAAAAAATCTCTTTTTTAGTTTATTAATGGCATGCTATTTAAATATGGACCCGATCATGTCTTTTGTAGGTATGTAGATGATGTAGAGCTAAATAGCTTTTCTATAACACTCTGACCTTTTCATTGATTCATTCATTCACCCATATTCTTTTAGGACAACATGCAACAATGGTTATAAGGTTCTTCACAATGGTTTATGGTTACTGCAACTTTATATGTGCTTCTTATAATCTATTTAGATCTCTCGATTAATTCACAACCTTCTACAATGCATTAAGTCACTTTTATAGAACTTTTCCCTATCTTTGGACCAAACCTTGTAGCCTTTTTATATTGAATTTATTTATGTATGATATTGTATGGACACCATTTAAGAAACTATACTCAAATTCAGATACCCTTTTTCCTATACTATCTACTCACCAAGTTTCTTCTACCTACTCTTTCACTAGATCACCTTTCTATGCTTCTTTAATCATGGATTAGGTCTCCTTAGGTCAATTAAAACCTTATTTATACACAATGCCACAAAAACTATATAGAAACACATGGAATCACAAAATGAACTTGAAAATATTTTAGACAAGACCAATACCTACCTATTAACCAAATTATAGCCTTTTTCATCAAGTAACTTCTTTAGAATATAATTTTATAATTCACTACCCTGATCTAGGGTTTTAGTGCTCTGTCACAACTTGAGAGGACAAATAATGATCCTGAAGGATTCCTTAAGACTTTAAAATGTTCCAGTGACATTTTTAAGGTCTATCTAACATAATTACACCTTTATAATTGTCAAACTCCATTTTGTTTCCTCTTTATATATGCTCCATTCATGAAGTCATAGGTTTACGAACACATGGTCTACCTGTAGGTCTCATAACAGAGGCCAAAAAAGCTTATAGATTGATAAATAGAGTTTAAACTCTCTTCCAACACTCTCCACCATTACATAATTATGTAAACCTATACATAGCTCAATCTTGAACCATTTTTCATGTTTCTTAATAGACTTACTACTCATAATACACATTTAGATTGCTTGCATAGCAATGATAGGGTTTGAACACATAAAATTCATCTAGGGTTTTATTGAAACACTACTCATAAGGTTCTAAATTACCATATGGTCACTCTACTCCATCTTCCACATAGGAAGTTCTGTATAGCTCACTTTCCAATCACTCCAAAACATGCTTGACTCACATACGTTTATCATTAATAAAGACTGGGATAGTCAACAATCAAACAATACTTTAAGCCTTCACTATCAACTTTTTCAAATAATAGAAACTATGAAGTTTCTAGTTTGATAAGTTTCCACATATACATAATCATTCTTACATTCCTTTACTCATTATTCCAACTTATACATAGCAAAAGAGTAACTCATTCTTGATTGTTATAAAATAGTACTCTATTAAGATTGCAGTGATTGCTCAATAAGGAATTCAATACCTATAGTAACTAGATCATTCAAAGAAATTTAGACATATTGTGTAAGAAGGAAATATTGTACAAATAAAAATGTGTTCATTTAAAACTTTTATTCATAGCAAAAGGATTCACATAGTCCTGTACATTATTTTAGCATACCTCCATTCCTTCTTTCAACATTTTCTACTTTGTTTCCTCCTATTCTTTTACTTCAAACCACAAACACTCTACCTTCTATTTATATATCAACTATATTATAAAACAAGACACATATAACTGTTTCTTGATTTGAACAAATCCCTACTATTACTCACCCACGTATGGTGGTGAATTCTTACTTATCACTCACATTACCACCTCACTCCTATCCTTTTATGTAATATCCCCTATCCAATAGGGAATATAGAAAGATAAAAGCTCTGAACAAATATACAATTTTGTAGAATAAATTCAATTAAATGGATAGATAGTAGTACAAACTATCAACTGGCTAATCAGTGCTCTTATTATTCTTTAGAATGATTACAATAATGAATCTCTAGCATGCATATAAAGTAATACAAATTTCATCTCAAAACTTGGTCTTTTGCAAATCTAGACATAAAACCTGAATTTATGTGGCTCTTGAGTTGCTGTGTCAACAACACAGTCATTGACATTGGTTATTCTACCATCATCAGTGGATATAATGCCGGCATTGGTCTCTATCGGTTGGCTACTCTAACGACGTCGATCTTCAGTCGGCCAATGTTGGTCACTGGGATGTCGATGTCGATTCCTGTGTTCCCTACAACGTTGTCCGGCCTGTGGCAGAATGGTATGGAATTACACGGATCAGTACGGATTCTATATAGAAGCAAAATATATGTTGTAGCCTATATTTTGATACCTGATCTGAATATCTCTACCTGTATAATTTATTAAATCAAAACATAAGGAAATAAATACCTAAAATCCCTGTGATAACTTCTGTGTGAAGTTATCTCCCAAACCTGTAAACCTCTGTGATAACTTTTGTATGAAGCTATCTCTCAAATCAGCAATAGATCAACTGATATTTCATAGCCTCTAAATTGCACACACTGAAGAGTGGACGTTCTCCAATGCAAATAGAATCTTGGAACCCTTGGCTCAGTCTTCATAGAAGAATTCTTAGCAACAATCAATATCAATAATCAATTCATAATCCTTAATGGCCTCCCTCTAATAAGAAACCCTTATATCTTCTAAAAAGTGTGTTTGCCCTAATTAGGGTTTCATAATTAAGAATTAGGGTTTCTCAATTAAAATATGCTAAATAATTAATATTTAATTAAATCAATCAAATATTAATATCCCCCTCAATACATGTTGGATCCTCGAACCATTTGAAGTTGGTGAACTAGGGAGTGATTCCGCACATGATCATGCCATAACAGGGATGCTCTGTTGAATGTTAACATTCCCTATATAATAGGAGCTCAAACAAACATGCCCAAAAAAGCCCAAATGAATTCCAACTAAAACAAATTTTGCTAATTAAAGCCAAGCCAAGCTCCATCCTGACCCTCTATCCATCCTATCAGCCTATGAAGGTCACATAATAGGCTAATCTTCAACACTGAAGATGTCAACTAAAAAGGGGACATGACAATCTGCCCCTCCTAAACTTGATTATCCCCAAGCAATCTTGAAACAACAAACCAATTAATCTACCTGGATCCCATCTGTAGTTGTGATATGCACTATTGTTAATCAATGCAAGCTCCTACAATATCATATGAAATAGAATAGGGAGGAATCCATGATCAAACTGGCAAACACAACTCCCACACGGATAATCTACATATCCCAGTAGATCACCAGTCATGGTCTCATCACCCAAACTCATATGCATCACTGATAGTGAAGAGACATCATATGTTAGATAGTAACAACACAAACCAAATTTGTTTGCCATCAACTCCTACTCTAACTCATGCACCGACAAACTATCAATCACAGCACCTATCACCATGCCATGTCTATCACAACTCTCATCCCATGGCATCAAATAGTCCCAAGTACCAAAATAAGGATCCCAACATCCAATCCATGAATGGAAATCAACTGGAAACTCAAGTAAACTCCTTACCTAAATAATGTGAATAATACCAACTGACTTCATGCACATGTCTCCTGTACCCACAACAATCTCTAAATCTGGAGTGTGAATGCTAGACAAACTCATATCATCAATGACATGTGACCTTAATGTAAAATAAATTTGAGTCCCTACCAAATGTGCTAACTCCTGATCTAAACTCACCTCAAGATGACCAACACTCAGTATACTAACATCTGAGTACACCTCCACACTCTGAATGCAAGCATCAGACTCATCCTCATCTAACTCTGAAGAAGCTGTTGTTGAAACTATCTCATCATCACAATCTCCCGCTCCCTCATCCTTTGCAACTAACTGAGAGTCCAAATCCTCATGACTAAGCTCGACCACATTTATCTTAGAATCCTAGTGAACCACCTTCATTGCCTCCTGTATGTGTAGCTCTAAATATGCCTTTGCCTTAGGTTCTGAAGCCTCTGCCTCTAACTCCTCAGAACTATCCTTTTGTTCAGAATCTTTTGATTTTGAATCCTCACAATACGCCAATATCACATGATTTGCCTTGCCCTTAGGCCTCAAAGGACAATCATGATTGGCATCATATGGATCTTTGAAGTACAAGCAAAGCTTTTTCCTACGTAGATCATTAAGATCCTCTCGATTTAAAGGTGGTGCTACTGGGTTGGCCTTTTAATCATTCTTAACAAACATAGGCCATGTAGGCCTATCAGCTATCCTAGAATGGGTCAGTTATGGTCTCTAATTAACAGTAGCACTCCTGTTATCTCCTTGCTCCCCATTCTGTCGAATAGGTGTGTTCATCCTCTCTACCATAGTAGTGAGTGCCTATATTGCCTGATTCATCTACTGTTGGGATGTCATCATAACACGGTAGAATTCTCTAGTGCCCTGATCATTATCATACTTATGGCCCCAGTGTGGGCTACCATCACGCCTGTCACTCATGGTGATTGGCTAATGTTCTATAACTTGAGTGCCCTCAAGCAAAGCTCTACTATGTGTGAAATACCTATGTGGTCCCAACTCTTGTGGCTGCATAAAATTGTCAAACCCTCAAGATGGCAGGATTTAGGCTCTGGTCTACCCAATAGAATGGCAAGAATTTGGCTCTGATACCACTGTAATATCCCCTGTCTAATAGGGAATATAGAAAGACAAAATCTCTGAACAAATATACGATTTTGTAGAATAAATTCAATTAAATGGATAGATAGTAGTACAATCTATCAACTGGCTAATCAGTGCTCTTATTATTCTTTAGAATGATTACAATAATGAATCTCTGGCATGCATATAAAGTAATACAAATTTCATCTCAAAACCTGGTCTTTTGCAAATCTAGACATAAAACTTGAATCTGTGCGGCTCTCAGGTTGATGTGTCAACAACACAGTCACCAACGTTGGTTATTCTACCATCATCAATCAATATAATGTCAACATCGGTCTCTATTAGTTGGCTAATTTGATGGCATCAGTCTTCAATCAGCCAATGTTAGTCACTGAGATGCCGATGTCGATTCTTGTGTCCCCTGCGACACTGTCTAGCCTGTGGTAGAATGGTACAAAATTGCATGGATTGGTACAGATTCTGTACAAAAGCAAAATATATGATGTGGCCTGTATTTTGATACCTGATCTAAAGATCTCTATTTGTATAATTTATTAAATCAAAACATAAAGAAATAAATACCTGAAATCCTTGTGATAACTTCTATGTGAAGTTATCTCCCAAACCTATAAACCTTTGTGATAACTTCTATATGAAGCTATCTCTCAAATCGGCAATAGATCAGCTGATATTTCACAGCCTCTAAATTACACACACTAAAGAGTGGACATTCTCCAATGCAAATGGAATCCTAGAACCCTTGGCTCAGTCTTCACAGAATAATTCTTAGCAACAATCAATATCAATAATCAATTCATAATCCTTAATGGCTTCGCTCCAATAAGAAACCCTTATATCTTCTAAAAAGTGTGCTTGCCCTAATTAGGGTTTCATAATTAAGAATTAGGGTTTCTCAATTAAAATATGCTAAATAATTAATATTTGATTAAATCAATCAAATATTAATATCTCCCTCAATACATGTCGGATCCTCAAATCATTTGAAGCTGGTGAACCAGGGAGTGATTTCACACATGATCATGCCATAACAGGGATGCTCCGCTGAATGCTAACATTCCCTATATAATAGGAGCTCAAACAAACGTACCCAAAAAAGCCCAAATGAATGCCAACTAAAACAAATTCTACTAATCAAAGCCAAGCCAAGCTCCATCCTGACCCTCTATCCATCCTATCAGCCTACGAAGGTCACATAATAGGCTAATCCTCAACTCTAAAGATGTCAACTGAAAAGGGGACATGACATTTTAGTATGATCTCTAGGACTCCCTTACACAAACTTTTCCCTTACATTCCCTTGTAAACCCAAATACACTATTAAACTCTCATTATAATTTTGAAAATTCAAAATACACAAAAAGGGTAAGAAACTAGTTTTAGACTCAAATTTAAATTTGGCTTACAATTCATGACTCTTATCAACTTAATAGAACACTTAACCATCCTTATGCATCAAAAGTGGGCTAATTTGAGGATGCCCCTACATCTTACTCCTAAGGGGAGAAAAAATTCAGTCCTCTTCATTCAAATTCTCATATAAGTGTGTGTGTTCTTGACTATCACACTTGTACCTTGACTTATTTATCCTCTTTTCCATCCACTTCATGTTTGATCTGCCTTTCTCTTCTTATCATTCCTCTATTTCTACCCTTGTTTCCTCTTTCTACCTTTCTTTCTTTCATAATCTTATGCCATCTCCATGGCATTTAGGATGAATTTACATTCTCTATCTATTGCTTCCTCTAATAGTGTTGTTTCTTCCTCTTCATCAACATAGCCTACCCATATTATGATTTTTTCCTTTTTTGATGACCATTCTAAGGTCTCATGCTTACCCACATTCTTGTTGGTAGCATCCTCTATCTTGTTTTCATTCTCTTACTTTAGCTTATCTTAATCCCTATTTGCATTCTTCTTCAACTCTGTACTTTTGTTGTTGTCTTCCATATCATTTATCACATAGTCAAATTCATCTTCTCCACTACAGTTTCTCCTTCTTTGACTATCAAATCAATCAACTCATCGCTTTGCTTCTTCTCTTCATGGATTGGAAAATTAGTGTCATCCTTCTTAACATGTTCATCGCTATCCTCAAGTACTTCATGTGATTATTTCTTCTTCACTACTCTAATGAACTCCTCAAACAAACATATTATATATTTATATAAAATATCATCTTCATAATATTCATCAAAAATTACATTTTATTCATCACCTATTATTCCCTTGCCTTCTTGGTCTAGATTTATTACCTTTATGTGATATGTTGTGTCTTATTTATCATCTTCCCTTTACTTCTCATCTCTCCACTCTTCTTCATCAAGTAGTTCTTCCTCTTCTGGGTAGAAAAACACTTCATCTTTAACTATACCTTTACTCCTCCATTCATCAGCTTCTTCTTCCCTATATACTATTGTCTAACTAATTTCTTCATTCTAATCATGCTCTTCACTTTTCATGTCTTAACCTAAATTCAACCATGATAAATCAATGTTAGTCTAAAAATTTTGAGGCCTGATTGCCTCTCTCTACTCTTACATGGAAATTTGTGTTGCCATCTTCTTCAATTGTCTCTCAAAATGTTTCATCACTTGTTGGTTTGCTTTCTCTTGTATTCTTTCTCTAAAGTTGTACCTAACCTTTTTTCTAATTTTGATTCCACATCTCAGACTATACACACTCCACATCTATAATAACTCTCTTTCTATCCTTTCCAATGTATCTTTCCTTTCCTTTATCTCTATCTCCATCATTTTATCACTATGGCACTCAAATCTAGCCCTGCTTCTCATTTTCCTTTCTACCTCTCCTTTCATTTTCATCTTTGGTACCTCACTTGGGTACATACTCTCTATCCTTTTGGCCTCACTTAGACCATTTTATTTTGGTTCACACTTGGAACCGCTCTCACTCTCTATTTCAGACCTCACTAGGGCCTTTCCACCTCTTGTCCTTTACACTAGGATTGTCTTTTCCTTCCCAATCTCTATTTATGAGATTCTCTTATTTGAGCTTATTAATAGATCTCTTATTTTAGGGATTTCCACTTCAATATTTACTAATTTATTTCTTCACCTATCACACACCATCAATAATACACTTAAACGAAATAATCAATCATAAAATAGATCATACCTTCTCTTTATCTACCATCTTACCTTGTCTTTCAACAAGACTCCTTGAAATCTACCTCCTTTCTTGCTTACATGTAACATTAATTATAATAATGTTATTACTATTCATAGAGCATCTAGATGGATCTAATACCAAAATTATGTAGAGCTAAATCACTTTTCTCTAACACTCTACCCTTTTCCTTGATTCATTCATTCACCCATAATCCTTTGGGACAACATGAAACAATGGTTATAGGGTTCCTCATAATGGTTTATGGTTCTTGGCACCTTATATGTGCTTCTTATAATTTTTTTATATCTCTTAGTTCATTCAAAACATTCTATAATGCATTAAGTCACTTTTATACAATTCTACCCTATCTTTAGACCAATTCTTATAGCCTTTTTCTATTGAATTTATTTGTGTACAGTGTTGTATGGACACCATTCAAGAAACTATACTCAAATTCAGATACCATTTTTCCTATAATATCTACTCACCAAGTTTATTTTACCAACTCTTTCACTAGATCACCTTTCTAGGCTTCTTTGATCATGGATTAGGTCTCCTTAGGTCAATTAAAACCCTGTTTATACATAGTGCCACCAAAACTATATGGAAACACATGAAACCACAAAATAAACTTGAAAATATTTTAGATACAACTGAGACCTACCTAATAACCAAATTATAGCATTTTCCACTAGGTAACTTCTTCATAATATAATTTTATAACTCACTACCTTAATCTAGGGTTTCAATTCTCTATCACAACCCGAGAGGACAAATAATGCTTCTAAAGGATTCCTTAAGACTTTAAAACATTCCAGTGAAATTTTAAAGGTCTTTCCAACCTAATTAAAACTTTATAATGGTCAAAATATATTTGGTTTCCTATTATATATGCTCCATTCATGAATTTTATAGGTTTGGGAACACACAATCTACCTGTAGGTCTCACAATATGGGTTAACAAAGATTATAGACTGATAGATAGAGTTTAAACTCTCATCCAACACTCTCCACCATTACATAATTAATTAAACCTATACACAACTCAATCTTGAACCATTTTTCAAGTTTCTTGATAGACTTACTACTCAGAATACACATTTAGATTGCTTGTATAGTAATGATAGGGTTTAAACACATAAAAATCATCTAGGGTTTTACTAAAATACTACTCACAAGGTTGTAAATTACCATATGGTCACTCTAATCTATCTTTCACCATAGTATGTTCTATATATCTCACTTTCCAATCACTCCAAAACATGTTTCTTGACTCACATATATTTCTCATTAACAAAGATTGAGATAGTCAATAATCAAGTAGTATTTTAATCCTTCACTGTCAACTTTTTCAAACAATAAACACTATGAAGTTTCCATTTTGATAAATTTCAACATCTACTTAATCATTCTTACATAGATTGTAATGGTTGCTCAATAAGGAATTCAATACCTATAGTTACCAGATAATTTAAGGAAATTTAGACATGATGGGTAGGAAGGAAATCTTGTACAAACAACAATGTGTTAATTTGAAATTTTTATTCATATTAAAAGGACTCACATAGTATTGTACATTATTTTAGTAGACCTCCATTCCTTCTCTCAACATTGTTTGCCCTATTTCCTCCTATTCCTCTACTTCAAACCATAAGCACTCTACCTTATTTCTATATATCAACTATACTCTAAAATAAGACACATATAATTATTTATTAATTTGAACAAAATCCTACTTTTACTCACCCACGTAGGGTGGTGAATTATTACTTATCACTCTCATTTCCACCTTACTCGTATCTTTCTAGTATGACCTCTAGGACTCCATTACACAACCTTGTCCCTCACATGCCCTTGTAAACCCAAATACACTATTAAACTATCATTATAATTTTGAAAATTCAAATTACATAAAAAGGGTAAGAAACTAGTTTTAGATTCAAAGTCAAATTTGGCATATAATTCATGACTCTTATCAGCTTAACACAACACTTGAAACACTTAACCATCCTTATACATCAAAAGTGGGATAATATCAGTAACAAATAATGAAATCTATGACATCATTAGAGTTTATCATGATGAACTAGGAGGAGGCCATTATTCTTCAAATAAAACCATATATAAAATCCTAGGACTAGGATATTATTGGCCATCCCTTCATAGGCAAGTTAAAAAGTACATCAAGTAGTGTGATCTATGTTAAAATATGGGATAGCCTACATTATCAACAGGGATGCCTCTTCATAGCCAAGTGGTATTAGAACCATATGAGAAGTGGGGAATAGACTTTGTTGAACTTATAGATCCTCCATCCCAAGTTAAGTAATACCTCTTAGTATGTAAATACTGTATCACTAAGTGGTCTGAGGTCCAAGCTTTATCTTTTAATAGAGAAAAAGTGGTAGTATATTTCTTTTATTTCAAAATCATTCAATGGTTTGGTTCACCTAGAAAGATAGTCTCAAATTAGGGACCATAATTTATGTCTAATACAATAAATCACTTCATGTAAGTCTACCAATTCAACCATAGTAAATATTCCCCTTACCATCCACAATCAAATGGTCAAGTAGAAGTTACCAATAGGGAGCTGGAGAAAATAATAACCAAGATAGTTAGTAGCAACAAAAAGTATTGGGCAGTCTGAGTACTAAAATAAGTATGGGATACAACATTACTTAAAAGACAACCACTAACTTTTCACCTTATGAATTATAATATGGTAATAAACCTTTACTCTTTATTGAGTTTGAATTTAAAACCTTGAAAATAGTAATGCAAGTAGGCATTGACTTAGATAAAGCACATCAAGATAGGATCCTCCAACTAAATGAGCTTGATGAGATGAGGATAAAATATTTACAATAGATAAATATGATGTAACACAAAATAAAAGTGCGGCATAATTCCCACATCAAAGAGAGAAAGTTTTAAGGTGTCTGGGCACTCTTGTTTGAATCTAAGTTTAGAAATTCAATGGAAATATGAGAACAAGATGGGTAGGCCCATACTAAATAGAAAAAGTCTTTGATAGTGGATCAATATAGCTACTACAAATAGACATGAATCAAAAACTGTTTTTGGTAAATAGGAATAGACTCAAACTATACAAAAGCCTATCAACAAGGAGGAATTTATTCAAAACATCAAAAATGATGTTTTCATGGAAGAACCTAGTTCTTCCATGATATCAACTCCCTAATTATATAATCTAAAAAAATAAGAAGGGGACCACTCCTTGGTTTCCTTCCAAAAATATTAATAAAAATAAAAATAAAGAAAAAAAGAGAAAAAAATGTATAGAAAAAATCCTTTTTAGGACACTATTGACAATGTTGATTAAAAAACCAAATTGTTGGTTTATCATGCATTAAATAAAGAGAATTGACTTTAAAACTAGCAATGGTTGGTTAAGGGAAAAAAAATTAAAAAAAAAAAAAAAAAAAACCTAAAAAAATAATAGAAAATGATCAATATTTTATAAATTTATTCCAAGAAATAATTTCATTATTGTGTTCATTTGTGCACATATCTTAAGAGCAACTCATGCATTTTTATTTGTTTACAATTGGCAGCAAGAAAATAGAAAAGATTATTAGTATGATTAGGTAAGTTAAGTATTTTATTTATCTATATTAGGCTAGTTTAAGTTCTTTTGATTCATGCATATTCACCATGAGGAGGTGGTTTGAGTAACTTCAGCCTAGGGATGTCCTGTAGAACATCAAAATAAAGGTCATGTAAATAGCACTTAGTAATGTGGAAAAGTAATGAGTAAAAAAAGAAAAAAGGTGTCATGTTAGTTTTATCCTCACACACTAACTACCTATCGACCCAATATGTAGCAGCCTAAATCATGATGATATAGAAGTCGATGTACATGTTTAATTCCTTTGTGGGATAATCAAATCCTTCCCAAGTTAGTTTTACTAAATTATCCCATGCCATATTAGCATTGATACATATTGCATTAGTAGTTTCTAAGATAATATTCATAGCCAAACTCCATATAAGGGTTAATGAAGGATGGAATCTCTATAACTATCTTTGAGGAAGATGGATGGCTCCCTTTTTTACATAAATTTTAAAGATATGATGAAAGTTTAGTCAAGGATTTCATAACACATTTGAAATAAGACTCCACCATGGTTAAAATTCTAGTTTCTAGAAAAATAATAAGCGAAATCTCAAGAATCACTGAATAAGGGAAGAGGTTATTAGTAAGAACCCCTTTTCTGAGTTGAATATACAATTTAATGAAAATGAATAATTATATATAACACGCATATAAGATTACCAAGGAAATACCAAATGTATTAATAGGGAAACCCTACCAGAACCCTTAAGGTCTATTGATTTTTGGGTCATGAAATACTTTGTGTGAAGGACAATATAGTGTTCTAGGTTGTGAATCCATGATGATCATCCTTCATCTCAAATATGGATGAAAATAGACCCAACACAAAGTTAACCCACCATTATTCCTATATAGATCCATTTAGGTTCTACCTACCAATAGGTCATCTCCAACTTACTATTGTGATCTCATTCATTTGATCATACAACATCATTTTCTATAGAAAAGTCAAGAAGCATGGAAGACCTTTTGGAAACTAGAGTCAATCAACCTTCAACACCTCTTTCAAAAGCCTCTAAAAAAACACCAAGTCTCAAAATAAAAGCAAAGAAAAAACAAATACTTCCTCTTTTGGGGTTAGGGTTTCATCTATTGAAAGGAGATGAACCATGTCACAAGAGACACCTATGGTTGAGTAGAGATCTTAGTAGATTCTAGAAAAGATAAAATTAAGAACTAGGGCTTCACAGTTTCACTTAACTCTTGAGGCTACAAACATCCTTTCAACAAGTGCAACATAGGCACTTGAAGCATCTAGTGATCCAAAATCATAATGAAAAATGATACACTTTTGAAGGAACCCAGTTCTCCTATGCAGAATAAAAAAGGTGAAGAAAGTTAATAATAACATATGATTATTAGTAAATATAATATGCATCAAACCTTGATAATCTATGTCAAAAACCTCATTTTTCTCTACCAGCAACAATGGACACAACAACATTATAGGAAGAGCCAGTCACCATAGCAATCCCTAAATCAGTAGAAGAAATTCTTATTAATAAAGGCATTAAGGAAAAAAACATACCAATAAAAGAGATTCTAGTACATGAAGTAGTATCCTCTCCCTCATTTTCAAATCATGACATCAGACCCATACTAGATAAGGGAATGGCCCTTATGGTCTCTGAGGAATAAAAATCTTCTAGTTATACAGATGGTCTAGAACTACAACTTACTCTTACAAGGTATAAAGTTAAGGCCACAATAAGACAATAAACTATAAATATTACTAAAATCCTAAACTAATTACAATGTAAAGACCTTATTAATTCTTCCTTAACTCAAAGTTTGGATAGTTTTAAGGACATGGATCTAAACCATATAAATTAATTTAGTATGCTTGAGGAAAAAGTCATGCAGTCTAATAAGGAGATGGTAGACTTCTGGATATATATCACTGAGTTGGAATAAAATTTGTTGTTAAAAAAATCAACTTTAGGACTCTTACTAACAAACCTTGATCCTCCAACAACAATTTTTTGAGAAAGCTTCATCCACCTCCAAACCTTCAGTTGACCAAGCTTGCCAAACCATTATATCCCATTTTAATTATTTAGATAAATGGAATCAAGTTTGTTTGGATTTCATGGAACTCAAACAACAAAATAAAACTTTAGAAAAATAAAAACATACATTAATGGAAGACTTAGAGAAGGAATAGTAGCAAATCCAAAAAGTTAAAGTCAATCTCCAAGATTCCTTTCAAATAGTGGAACATCTTCTAGCTTGTAGAGCTCCTTTCCCTTTCTATAGTTTTTATCTACTTGAATAATTCTATAAGTGGTAATTAATTAGAATATTATTTGATCTACCATACAATATTGAGGACCCCTTATGTTTTTGAACATTTTTCAAGATTTTACCCTAGAAAAGTTGGATTTATTATGTGAATTCTACATATGTAACATGATGTTAGGGGATTACAATAAATTCATGATTAATTTATATGTGGGAGAAGTCTAGTTGAGATACCTTATCTCCACCTATGAGAATCAACTATCATGTAAATCTAGGCATGATGAGTATGTAAAAAAAATTGAAGACCATAAGACTATGCATAAAACCTAGTTTTTCTAGTGTGAAAATGTTATTGGTGAAATTTAGATTTTCCCATTTTCTAAATTAGAATATCAAGGATCATTATCTGCAAGTTTTGTATAATTGAATTATTTATTTTTATTTATTCACTAGACAACATTTTGATGCCATATTTATAATCACTTTTAGATCTAGAAATAGATGGTGTAAATCTATAACAATTTCAGCAGTATATAAGATAACCATTAGATTGATGAATTCAATGTGTATGACCTCATATAGTACCAAGAAGATAGAATTCATAGTTATGAGGGGACAAGAAGATGAGTTTTAAAATGAACTTAAAAAAGGTAAAGTATGGTAAAAATGATGAGTCCAAAATATGATTCATTTTTACCATCATTTTTTTCATTTTTCCTCAATTACTTCTCCTCAAGATTGAACATTGAAAGGATATTAGACTTATATTTAATCTTAATGTATTAAATATATGCTCTATCTTAATTAATAAAACTAAAGTGTAAGCTATTGATTATGTTACTTCATTCTAACTCTTTGCATGTTTAGTTTCCTAATTTTGTGTATATACAAACAATACAATAGTACATAGAGAATAAAGACCTTTTTGATGATCTTCAACTTCCCATGAGGCAACCCACATGAAATATGTTGATATATATATCAAACTAAAAACTCGTCTATCAAGCTATAAACTCACCTAGTCTATTCTAGATCTAGCTATAGACTCAACTAGTAGCTATGGACTCACCAATTCCATAGCTACATACTCACCCAGTAGCTATAGACTCACTTCGATGTAGCTATAGACTCATTTGGTCAATCTTACAACCTTCACTGAATCATTTCATTATCCTTACCAATATGGTGGCCTTGTAATAGACTCTACCATAATTATTATGGACTCTACCATAATTGTTATGAACTCCTCTAGAATTTTTATGGACTCTCCTAGTCCCGATCCTGAACCTATAGCATTAAATAAAGATACTTTCCTCTTTTGTCAAAATATCTGAAGAATATTTTGATCAATTACTATATATAATATTACTATAAATAGTAATCTATAAATAGATTTTCTATATTTAAATCATTATATATATGTATGTATGTATGTATCAACAGTCTTTTATATATAATCAATCCAATAGATCTAAGAATTTATTCATAGTATATTCTTAGTGGATATTATAATGGGTGGTTCTTTCTATTGTAACCATCAATTGCCTATCTTAAGATCCACTATAATTAGGAGATTTGTCTTATTAGAATAATATTATTTATTGAGATCTAGAGATATTTAATTGTAGCATTATATATAAGTAGATCTATGTGTCTTAGAGAGACAATTAAGTTATTTGAGTTGTCTAGTTAATATTTCAATAGAGTAATAAAAGTTGTAGTTATATTAATGTATTTCACATTGATTATTTAATGATGATACCTATAGTTTGTAAGTACTTAGTTTCTTTACATTCATATTCCCAAGGTGAGCAAGGGTTCACTCTCATCAAGAATTAGGAATGTGTTTTTGTATAGTATTTTGTGTTTTTAGTGCTTTTATGATTTTAGCAATTATAAGTGTATTTCAGTCTTAAACCCTATAGGAAATTATATTAAAGTTTTTAGATTAAATTCAATTATGCAAAGTTGTGTGTTTTCCTTTAATAAGTGTGCTTATCTTTCATTATTGTTCTTATATTTCATTAGTGTGCTTATCTTTCAATATAGTGATTATCTTTTAGTAGTGTGTTTATCTTTTAGCAGTGTTCTTATATTTCAGTAGTGTGTTTTATTTCAACAAGTTAGACTACTTTCATTCCCAACACATAGTGTTTCAATTCTATATGTGTGTGTTTTAGAAAAGGGTCAATTATTAAATAATTTAATTTATAAAGTGCTTATCTAGATGTCCAATTCATTTCTAGACTTGTTACAACTAGGCACAGACATAGAATAATTCCATGGCACTCAACATTTGTCACTCAACTGCACTGACATCAATTCACATAAGGCACAAGCCTTATGCTTTCACCCAAAGCACAATAAATAAATAAATAGGGCCCACATTAGGATAGTAATGTCATGGTACAACTCAATCTTTAGAAATCTTGGTCATTTACAACAACAACATTTTCAAGTTCATTAGTGCATGTTGTTTCTAGGCTAGGCTAAGGGTCTATAGGTGCAAAGCCTAGTTAGGTAGCTATTTATGATCATATAATCACAAGTCTATATTGGGTTAATATATATTATTAAGGGTGTAGTCATATGTTTTATCATGCTTAGGATCCTTTAGGTTATTGGAAAGTTCTAAGGAATATCTTAGATCAAGGGGTTCATGCTCAAGCTAGTGCTCTAGATGCAAATATCAATGCTTGGGTGCATGAAATTTCCTTCACTTAGGATATTTTTTAGTTGAGGTTGATGCCATTATAAAATATATATATTCCATGAATTTTTTGAATAAAATATTACAAAAAACATCATTCATTTTAAATTTATCACACTAAACTCATAGCATTCGTTATGTATTTCAATCACGAAGATAAAGATATTAACCAAGGAACACCATGTATTTCCTGAACCTTTCTTCACATACTTAATGCTCTAAATATAAAGTACATTTAATTTGGTTAAAATAGAGTAATAGCTTATATAAACTATTAAAGGCATAGAGGCTCATAGGTGAGCTTGGGCACTACAATGTGTAGCCTCAAGGATATCCATGCTAGTCTTAAGGTTTAATGGTGATTATTTCATGATGTCTAGAAATAATTGTATAGAGCTTCTCTATATATAATTCACATGTTTGAATAATATTTTGAGTTTTATTTTATAGCCTAAATTATCACCTTCTATCAGGGTGGAACTACACACATCAATTGCCAAGCTAGAGCTTTTCTCAATCATTATGTCAGGTCCGTTACTTTGCACCCTTTACACTATGATCACCACATGATTCCATTCCTTAAATATGCCCAAAACATTATAGAATTTTTTAGATACCCACCAACTAGTGTAAAGAGTAAATTAATTCTTCTATCTAGTGCAAAGATATCAAAATAGTAATCATCCCAAATGATTGCCTTGCATTGAGATGTCTGTTGAACTAGTTTAGTCTATAAATTATTTTTGGATTATATTATATTTTGATAAAACACTTAGAAACTCAACACCACACATACTATTCTTGTAGCCTACAACGATAAACCTTACTGCAGATAGATTTGGACAATGCCCTTGGTTTTAATGACATCAACATAAAAGTTGGTTAAATGAAGGGATAGATGACACCCATTAGGGATAATTATAAAAAATTTATAGATAATGAATTATTCTCATTGACCCCTTATGAAAATGACACCTAGCTACCTATAGACTCTAGTTCCCTTACACAAATAATCTAGTGGAATATGAGGCTTTGATTTTATGACTATAGTTTACATTGAATCATAGGGTCAAAGAATTGAGAGTGTTTGGATATTCTAAACTAGTATTGAATGAATTTAGAAGCATGTTTTAATGTAAGATATTTTATTTGAGTAAAAACATAGGGTATGGGATTTAATACAAATGTTCAATACTTTCAATTTCATACCCATTCTTAGATAATAAAATGAGGTGGTTGGTTCATTGGTAACTACTAATACTACAAACCTAACACGCCTAAATTATTCATGGATTCAAAACTTTTAAATGTATCTCATCCCATGTCCCTCAGAGCTACATAATTTAAATAACTTATAGATATTTGAAGATGACCACCACATTTTAGAATTCCTCAATAACTCAGGTTTATTTTATACCCAAGTTATATATGAGGTAGAAAAAGATGACCATGAAAATAAATAATATGACTAGGATGGAATCATGAATTTAGAATAAAACCAAGTTCCAAAAGGGATGATCTCCATTTAGAGAGTGTTTGACATTGAAAAACACACGCAAACTTAAGAGGCTAATACACTCAGAACAAAATTTTAAGATGATTAATATAGAATCATAAAAATACCCCAAGGATGTACATATTGGTCTAGATTGTGCTCCTAAAAAATTAGATAAAATCAAAAAATTATTATTGTGATATCAAAATGTTATTATTTAGGCCTGTGGAGACCTTAAGGTCCTCAACCTAAAGATAATAACCCATACTATCCACTCAATAAAAACAAGAAACATTATAAATAGAGGTAGTGACCCATGAAACTAATTCTATAACCACTCATTCATAAAGAGGTACACAGACTCCTCTCAGTTGAGATCATCTTCCCAATTCATCAATCTACCTAGGTAGCCAATTTAGTGCCAATTTGTAAAAATAATGGAGAAATCTAACTATGTGTGGATTTCATAAACTAAATCAAGATTCTAAAAAGGATAATTATCCTTTTCTATCCCTTGATGAGGTGATCTAAATGGTAATTAGATCCTATATGATATCCTTTTTATATGTATTATTGGGATATAATCAAGTCCTAGTGAATCTTGAAGACATAACAAAAACTACATTTATAACCAAGCGGCGTGTCATTGCTTATAAATTAATATTTTTTTGCCTTTTAAATGTAGGAATCACCTTTTATAAATATATGTACTTTACTTTCTAAATTTTGATAGGTAAATGCATTATTATTTACATGGTTGACTTGATTGTTTTTTAAAATGCAGTTCTAATCACATTTTTCATCTTTATAAGATATTTGAAAGGTACAGGAGGTATGGTATCTCACTCAACCCAAAGAAAAGTGTATTTGGTGTCACTAAATGTAAGCTTATCATATCACAAAATCATGAAATAAGCTATTTATATCAACCCTAAATGTGCCAATGTGGTTTCTAAGATACCTTTGCCTAACAATAAATAGTAATTAAAGTCATTCTTTGGTAGGATGATTTTTTTATGCAAATTCATATCTAGTTTAGCTAAAATTATTAAACCTTTGAATGTAATGTTGGAACAAGAAGAAAATGTGGAATGGACTCCTATAGCTAAGAAATAATTATAATAAATATAGTAATCCATCATGTAGGCACCAATATTAATCAACTCATATTATGTAAAGGACTTCTACCTCTATTCCTTCATAACAAAACAAACCATAGTTATAGTGTTCACTTAGAAGTTGGACACAGATGAGCACCCAATCAATATCATGAGAATAAACTTGAAATATGAATAGATAAAGTATTGTACCTTGGACAAGCATGCCTACACCTTGGATAAGGTGATGAAAAGTTTCAGTCACCACATCCTCAAAAACAATGTGCATGTCATCATCCCAGACCAAATTGTAAAGCTAATTTTAGGGCAGAATGAGCTAGAGGAACATAGAGTTTGATGGATGGACAAGATTAAATATTAATACCTTGGAATAAAATTGATAAATTTGGTTTTAATACCAATATCTTACTTAATTGATCACTAAAATTGACCCAAAGATCATAGTGATACAACTAGACCAATCAGAAATGGTCCATCGAGAATGGTATGATCCCATTAATCACTACCTCCTTTATGGAAATCCTCATATAAGACTCAATTAAACATAGAAAATAGATATTAGGTTGAATTAATCACACTAAATACTAAATAGTGGAGTGATTTATAGAAATAATAATGAATGTATCAATCCTAGTGTCTATCTGAATAAGAAGCCAAGGAAGTGATGACCAGCTTCCATGAGAAATTAGGTAGTGGCCATCCTTCAAGGACCACAACTACACATATAATTATATTATTTGGGTAATATTGGCTCACTATATTCAAATATATCCATGCACATATGTGACCATGCCATCAGTGTCAGATGTTTACCAAAAATGAAGTCCATGTTACAATGCCTTTGTAACCTGTGATAGAAGAGAATCCTTTCTCTTAATGGGGATTGGACATCATTGGAATCATCAATCCAAACTCATTATTTTGAAATAAATTCACACTTACTACAACTTACTATTTCATAATATGGATAGAGGTAGTGGTGACCAAAAATAGCACAAACAAAGAGGATATCATGTTCTTTATGAAAACATAATGTCATGATTTGGTCCTCCATCTTTGCTAGTCTGTGACAATGTGCCTACATTTCAATCAGCTGATCTCACTAAATGGGATTATGTAAATGGGATTACCTTGATGTTCCCATCAAACTACTACCTATAAGAAAATAGTTTGGCTAAGTTGACCAAAAATAATTTGATCAATGTCATTAAGAAGTATGTTAAAAAGATGCTTAGAGATTGGAATTCACTATTGAAATATGCTCTTTGGGATGACCACACAAAATATAATAAATCCCTCAAAATATATCATTTTATAATGGCATATGGGTTTGATCCCATCTTCCCAGTGACCCTCAAGTTTCTAATTGTCAATTTTATGTGAGAGTACATGTAATATACTAAAAATACAACTCAAGGTTGTTGGACATTATCTAATTACAAGATGCATGAGAAGAGGCTCTACATAGCTTTAATAAACATCAAGTGATGGTCAAGAGATGGTTTTATAAGAGAAAAAATATCGAGTACTATTAGATATTAGACTTAGTCCTATTATGGGATAAGCACACAAGAAGAAATGGAAACACTGCAAACTTGACTCAATTTGGATTGGTTCATACTAAATTTATGAGTTTCTAGGGTAGAACACATTTTGATTGCAATACCTTGAAGGTAATGACATCCCAATACCTATGAATGGATATTTTTTTAAGTGTTGCTTTTCATCTATTCCTTCTTATGTATTTTTAGAATAGCCCCCCAGGATAAAGGCTAGTGATGTAAATATTAGATTAGAGTTAGTTTGCTTTAGTTGTGTTTGTTTCCCTTTTAATTGTGTTTGTGATTTATTATTTCCTAGTTTCTATTGTTTTGGAATGTATTTTTTTCTTCAGGTCTTTCTCTTATTTTCCATTTCTTCACCTTTTTTAACTTTGTATTAGTTTTTCCTTGTTCCCATGATTTAGATTAATAAATAGCTAGTCTAGTTCTTATAAGATAGAGTCCAATCTAAATATTATTTCATATGCTCTTGAGTTTGGTCACATAAAAGTTGAAAAATCATTGAAAATGTAATCCAAGAACTAAAAAATAGGAGGCAAACTCCCCATTATCGAACAAAGTGATAAGTTGTCACATCTTGATTTCTCTCTCTCAGCATCATAACCTTTTATCCATGGATTATTATGGTTGTTAACTTGATTAATTACTATTTAATTAAATTATAAGTCATATGTTATTATGAGACAATTGTATGTTGCTTATATTGCATGATTAAATTGTTATGAGTTAGTTATATTATTTACATTATGATCATGTTGTTAGTTTATACAATAATATTTTATGGTTATATGATGATATTACAGACTAACCACCTTCTTTGTCATGAGATGTATGTTGGATAGATCCATCCCTCAGATCATGATGAAGGAAGATCATCATCAGAGAGCATGGCATAGATGGAGGTGTTGGGGGATGATAGAGGAACAACTAGAAACCCATGCACAACCACAATAGTTAGCATTATTTATATGCATTGCTTTTATTACTACTTGTAGTATGTCATTTGTGTTACTTATATTTAGATGATTGATTATGTGCTTTAATTTTCATCTAGTTTAAGTTTTAATTCTTATGTAGATCTAATTGTGTGATTGCATATAGCTATAGTACATATATTTAGTACATAATGTTGATTTATAATCATGTCAAGTTATTGTATTCATGATTGTTGATGGTATTACTTTAATGAGTAAGTAAATATGTATGCTTATTATTTACCTAATGCTTCCTATAGACTAATTGAAATGTTTTTAAAATGTCTTAATACATTAGCTAGTTATTATGATATTTGGGAAATATCATTGTTTTAGATTAATGCCTTTGTGTATAAAATATAGTTAAAGACATTTGGGATAGTCTATATACTGTTAATGACAAAAACATTATGTTTTTATAATATCATTGTGTTTGTTGTTGGTATAATGGTTTTTTTATTTTCTATCACACTCAAAATCTTGTTATTAAACTCATGATAATGTTTATCCTTGCTAATTTTATTTAATAACTACCTAATCTATCCTATGTTCTAACCTTAACTAATGGGGTCAAATAACATTTGAATTAGTATATGAGTTTGTGGTTTCATTAATTTGATATACTTGGGTTATCAAAATCATTTGCAATGATTTTTTAAGTGGACTTTATAAAGTCGATACACAGTATTGTAAAATTAAAAGACCATGCAGCAACTAAAGGATTAAAATAATGATTAAGTTTTTTTAGGAACTTTCAAGAGATTTAGGGTTTCCTTTAGTTTTTCAAAACTTGAGTTAACCTAGATTAGCAAATAGATTTATAGATAATGGGTTTTTTTCATGATGGAACTATGGTGAACTATGAGTTTGATGCTACAGTTTCATACATTGCATGTATGAGATAATTTGATGGAGAAATGATAATAAAAAGGAGATAGAGAGAAGGAAAAAACATGGGGAGAATAATAAAGAAGGCAGCAAGTAGAGAAATAGAAAAGGGGATTTGAGAGAAAATAAAAAACAAAAGCTATATTTTGAGACATTTAATCTTGTCTAGGTTGGTGAAGTTATTTCATTATTTATTAAGGAATAAAGGAAATTCTATGTATAATTGCCTTGCCATGTTTTTTTCTGATTTATGAGTTATATATTGAAAATAGATATATATTTATACCTATGGATGGCTTGGCCATCCACAAAACTAAATCTATATCCCTTGAATCCTTAGAAAAATTAAAGATGAGGCCTATGTGTAAACTGATACAGTGGAATTAGGTTTTAGTTTTGATGTGATTACTATAAGTTCAAGCTATGAAATTATAGGGACTTGACAGTAGGGTTTTAATAAATAAAATGACTATGTTTTGTTTTTTTCATAAACCTTTTATCACATATATGTGGTTAAAAATATTTCAAAACCCTATACATATGTATTTAATAGGACTATGTGTGTGTTTTTTATTTTCCTGAGGTAAAATATAAGGCCTAAGTAAAGTTGTCAAATGGATGGGATGGTATTAAAATTTAAAGTGTAATTATTATAAGATACCCACCCAACTATGAGATATCAATCCTATTATTGGGTTTTAGTCTATAAAAATGGAATACATACTTTTGTTTTCAAAACCTTGAATGTATATAAAAGGACTGAGAATATATATTTTTATAAATACAATGATGGTAAATATAGGTCTGAGTAAGTTAATTATGATTGGATATAGTTATATCAGTTAACCTCACATACACATATATACATATCATTACATATGATTTGTATAATGTTTATGTGGATGGGTACTCTATTCTATCCTTTTATGTATTTAGAACATGCAATGTGTTATAAATTCATATGGTGTATTCTTTAAAGATGCATAAAACAAGTCAACTGGGTCAATCTATAAACTATGTTTGTGTTATAAATCTCAAGATGAATATACATGGTTGACTATACTTAAATTATATTGAAGGGAACCATTATATTTGACTGTGCTTGGATTTCAATGGCACATGTTATTAAAAAACTGAGTTGATATGTTAACTTGGTTAATCTATTGGTCAAATGTAATTGAATACCTATTTAAATGAACCTAGATTATAGGTAAATAAAAATAAATAAATAGGTTTTTTATTAATTTCAATTGATAATGTATTATGTTGTGAAATGAAATATAAAGGGAAAAGAGAGTAGGGGTTCGTAGAAAATAAGAAATCTTATGTTTGATTTTGTATGAAAATTTTAGAATAGTTATTTTTGTTAGTTTGTTAAAACTATACAAAGTTCATAAGTAAAAATATGACTTGAAAGTATAACAGTGGTATACATTATACTCTAAGGAGATGATAGTTATATACTTAAGGCATAATGGATACATTGTTAGTTATGATAGTATAGTATTTTAACATATGTATAAATACATGTATACAATATATAGTTGGTATGTATTTGATATGTATAGGAACATATATATGGTATATATTTGTATGGAGAAATATGTAAACATACACATATATAATATATACTTGTATGTATGAGATGTGTGCTTATAATTATGGCATATGTTGATTGTTAATCAATTTATAAAACTTGTGAGGTAGTATACTATGAATATATGCATACAACTTATTAATAGTACAAAAAATTAATATGAAATATGGATCTTTGTTTAATGTGAGTTAAGACATTAATTATTAGGTATTTGATCCTTAAAATTATTATGACTAGCTTGTTGTTAATTGAGATATGTGTACATGGAAATAAACTATGATAAATGTTGTTTGTCATAGATGGTACTACATTTGAGTTACTTTTAGAAATTTAGTAACTTGTAGACTAAGTATATAAAAATGCCCAGATGGTATGTTCCTTTAAGAACTATACTTGTTTATGTTTATTATTTATGTAAGAAATAATAAGATTTGAGATTCATTGCATACATTTGATGGAATAAATGTATGTATTGTTATTATTTTTTTACTTAGCATATTTTATGCCTATTAATAGTAAATAATCCAATTGAATCTAATTTTTATGTTTGAAATTAACTAAATCTTGCATTTATGGCACTAAACAAGTAGTGAGATAGACTTCACTATCTTAGATAGCATCATCAATGCAAGATGAGGGTAATCGGATGAAGTTGTGTGTATGGATTTGACTGATCTTTGAGATCATTTACTATTTGAAAACTTTGGAAATTATAATTTTTAGTTAAACATTGTCATTTCATATGTTTTATTTACATTTTTGTGTGATATCATGTTATAACATATTTTCTTTATGGTGCACATCATGTATTAGATATCTTATAACACACAGGTACTGGCTTATCTCTCTAGATTCCTACACCATCACTATCTACCCATCTATGAAGGGTACACCATTCCCTAGTTGGGGGATTGTGTGGGGGATCGATGGTCTGTGGTTGGTGTGGAAAAGTGCTCAAATGATGTTCTTCATCCCCATAGTATTACTTCATTAGAGACTACACTTGATATTAACATAAGATATTAGAGTTCATTGTGAATCATGTTCCATGGATCCTTATGTCTTGTATTGTATTTATTATTGTGGCATTATTCCTAATGAAAATTTAATATCTATTCATCTATACATTTACAACAGTGGTTGTAATATTGTATCAATCATGGCTGAAATTGTGTAATTACCTTTTGGAAGATATGTAGTTAAATTGAGTTAATTTAACATTAGATTGATTTGCTTATTATCATGGTGATCAATGACTAATAAATTATT
This sequence comes from Torreya grandis, assembly GCA_037957365.1. Taxonomy (NCBI): domain Eukaryota; kingdom Viridiplantae; phylum Streptophyta; class Pinopsida; order Cupressales; family Taxaceae; genus Torreya; species Torreya grandis. The sequence continues at coordinate 12,868 of JARHVA010002582.1, read as the reverse complement.
ACATGCCTATTTTATGGTTAACATAATTAAGGTGTTAATTCTAGGATCACTAATTAGATTCTCATGGTGAAGTCTAATGTTGAACAGTGGAATTAATTTTAAATATGTTAATCTAGTAAATCCCAGTGGGGATGTTCCATAAGTAGAGGAACTTGTCTTGAGACACTGAAAGGATTAGGATTCACTAATTCTAAACTAAGTGAACTGAGAAAAGGATTATTTTAATAAAGGCCATCACAAAACTTAAAATAACATATCAATCACATCCAAATCATTGAGCAAGATGGGGACCTTATTAGTGTAAAGAGTTCATTCAAATATTCCTACACCTTATATATATATTAGTCCCCAAACCTCATGGATTAATTAAAAAGAAACATAAAAATGAAAGGAAGTCTGAATCTCATTAAAATACAAGTTTTTTATTATAAAAAGGTGATTTGGGCAACCTCCATCACAAGCTTTTTGACCTAGTTGGTAATGGATCAAAGCCTTGAGTTGGACAAAATGCATCTTTGTTAGGGCTATTGATGCCTAGCTAGTATCAAATTAATTCCAAAGACTTCCTTTCCTTAGCCAAATTCTAAAAATAAGATACCTTTCAATAAATTATGATTATTTAAGGTTTAGTGAATTTAGAATAAAAATAAAATCATTCTTGGCATAAAATGGCCCTTTGAAGGAATCAAGGCCCTGTGTTTTGTTTTTTGAAGCATAATTGGGTATTCTTTATTCCTTTAAGTTCATATAAAGGAAGATTGAGTTGTTTATCCCATAGTTCAATAATGGGGGACTATATTTTAGATTCTAAGCAATGAGGTAGTGTTTTCCCTATATTAATAACCATTTAATGTGACCAACATGCCCCATTTTCAAATGAGGACCCTCTTTTAATCTTAAAGTCCATGTTCAAGTCTTGTTTTAAAGTGAATCAGTCCAGGTCTAAAATAAAAATCATTGTCTAAAGGATTTATAAATCAAGGTTGTAATTGAATCATTTTCATAATTCCATGACTTATAAATCTAAGTCTTTTATATGGATTAGGTCTTGATTTAATTACTAGACTAGTCAACTGGACTGAATGTTTATATGTTTCCTAGGTTGTTGCATTGATTTAATTGGTGTCTAAATCTAAATTCTTAGATAGACTTATTTTTTTAAGTTATTATATCCATCTGTGAGGATTTTAGATCTATAACATTCATTGAATTATAGCTTTTATTTGATTTATGTACTAAATTGGATAATTATTTACCCAACCGTGTGGGATCTTTCAAAAATATTCAAGATTCACATAGATACTTTTACAATCCCACTTGATCCAACTCAAATAAGGTCTTCTAAATTATGAAATTATTTTCATACTTAGTCATTTTTATTCAAGGTTTCCTTGCATATCCTATCATCTCATGTCTCTTTATCACTTGGAACAAATTTCAAAATTAAAAAAAAATGGAAAATAAATTTGATTTTCAATAGCTAGAAGTTCAAACTTGAACAAATAGATCCAGAGCTCTAATATTTATCCATATGTTGTCATTTGAATTCCTCATAAGGACTTGGTAAAATGACTAAATATTTTTCCATTTGTGACTATCTATGTTCCCTATATTTGGATGCATGTCTTCATCCCATTTACTTGAATAAATTTGGTAAAAGGTTCTAAGGTAAAAAACATTTTTCACTCTTGGATCTTTGAGATCATGACACCTATCACCATCTTGATTACTCAAAGAAAATTAACTAAATGACTAAGGCAAAAAAATCTCTAGGCTCTTGAGTCTCAAATATTATGCCATGTATCTTCATCTCATTCATTCAAATCAAAATAGTGAATTGACTAAGATAATCAGCTAAGGTTATAAGAAAAAATATATGATTAGCTAGGTCTCCAAGATCACTCCAAATGTTAGTATCCCATTCACCTAGATCCTATAGGCAAAGGCATATTTAGTTAATTCACTCAAGCATATGCATAAATGATATCATGCATAGGGTAGTATTGCACTCATTTGGAGCCTACAAGTATAAATACACATCTTAAGGTTCTTTTAGCATCTAGATAAGTGAGGACCATCCATGTGGTATTATCCCACTCACTTAGGGTCCACATGTGGAATCATCCACTCTAATTCTTGGATATCACCCAAGGAAGGAAGGACCATGTATATAGTATCATCCTGATCACCTAAGACTTATAGGCAAATATACACACTCCAAATATCAATAATCACTTAGGGAAGTGAGGACCATCCACATGAAAACATCTCACTCAATCATGTCTTGTAGACATATCAAAATAAATTACAAAGTATAATATCCTTTGCGTTAATGAGGTCAAGCCACATGTTTGTATCTTTCTTAACCATGACCAAAAATCCAAGGACATAGTAAATAAATTTAGTTTTAGATGTGGAAGTAAGAGTAGGCTAAATGTCACACTAGGATAAAATTTGACTCGAGACATAAAATGGGACACAAAAAAACATTATTATAAGACATATTTTTAATACTAATTGTGCATTCAAGAACATTGAAAAATGTTAATTGGTTAGCTCCTCAACCATTCAAAGTGCCACAAAGATAAAAGAGGTATATGTTCCCCACACTTCCTATGTATAATATACCTATAAAAGGCATTCTCACTTATTATATTTTGTTGACTTTCAAAACTTTAACCTTTTTGAATTATCATTGGTAGCTCAGTTAGCCTACCAAAACCATTATTATGAAATCCACATTAGACCTCTCCTTGATGATCCTTAGTGGATCATGGAATTCCATTCTATCTTATCTATTTTGAGACATGGAATCTTATGAAATAATTTTTTTTCACCATTTCAAGCCATGATGTCCAAGAGTGGGATATCATGCCTCTTTCAAGAAAGACTCATCTCTCTTTTTTATATATACTAATACTTAGTATTTTAAAATGTTAGACTCTATTTTCAAACATTGTTGGAATAATGAAAAATTTGACTTTATATGTAAATTATCTAGTTGCCTTACAAGTATTCCATTTTATTTTCCTTTAATGGAACAATACTAATGTTATATGACTATAACTTATGCTTTTATATAAATTTTATGCATTAACTAGTATGTGCTTCTGCTATTATAATTAATTTATTTGACTTATTTCCCTTTAATTTCAAGCTTATAAATACCTATGTGTAATTACCTATATACCTTTTTATATATATTTCATTAAAGTATATTATTATCATGAAAAGTTGCACCCTTGAGGAGGTTATTCAGTCCTCCTCACTTAAGTGATAGCATAGAGACACCTCTAAGTTGTGGGTGGCCTAATCAGTGAGGTGAATCTCTAGATGGGGTTATATCCCTTTATTCTATCACCTTGATTAACTACTAGACCTATTTCTTACAAAGGAAAAGGGAAAGAGAAAACTTAAATTAAACTAAATCAGGGAGGTGATGCACCAAATTAACACCCTCCACTTTACCATAATGCACTAAGAATATGAATTAGACTTGAATCTGATCACACTACTCAACAAGGACCTTCAATCATGAGTGTTTCAACATAGAGGTCATAGATAATATATTGAATAAGATGAATAATTAAGAGGTGTAAGAAAGACACTAATGACTAAAATACACTTCTAAACTATGAAAATATATCCAAACTCACCATGTGACCTACAAGAAGACAATCCATTTACAAAGAGTTAGGATAGGAAAAATGAGAGAGATTTAAGGTTTAAATACAAGAATTCATTAAAAATCATATAAGTACACTAATTTCAAGCATATGAAAAGGTAATAATTAGCTTTATTCAACATTAAAAGGCATAGTACAAGTGTTTAGTAGATTAGGGATTTGCCATACTCAACCAAAAGGATGCATAATAATCCACTCAAGGTAGCATATATAGGAGAAAGTGAGAAGGATAGAGAGAAAGGCATAGGAATATCAATGACAAGTGTCATCTCTTGAGAAAACAAGTTGCAATAAAAAATGGCTAAAGTATAGTCTTATGAACTCCTTAAATAGGTGTCAACTTGATGCGATCTTCTCCCTCATCAAGGGTGGCATGGAATGACTTTTCACCTTCTAAGATGACTCATAAACCTTATTTGAAACTATCCATTCTTGGTTAAGGAGTTATAAGTATTTTTCTTGCCATGTGTCATCCTTGGTCATGTTTCTTGAATTTTTCTCACATCATCATTTCTCTTCTATGCTCCTTCCATCTTGGGAGTGAATGAGAACTGAGATTAAAACTTATTCATGTTACCAAGAACCTGTAATTCAATCCTCTTAGTGCAATATTGACCACCTTTCTTCTCTAAAGCCTAGTTCACCACTTAAAAATTATGGTATCCCTATAAAGACCTCTTAAGTGAATTTTAAAGGGTCATAATACCTATTTCTTAGCTTAATAATCCTCTGCCATTGGTTAAGAATTCTTATAGACTTCAAAACCCTACAAACTAGCTTCAAAAGACAATATTTTAGGCCATGCATCTATACATTTATCCCACACATGCCAAGTTATGGTTCATTTAAGTGATCTTAGGTGTGTAAAGGTCATACAAGTGTTTATAGGGTCATTTAAGGGCATTTCAAGTCATTATAAGGACTTATACCTCCATCAAACTCTTAGAAGGCTTTAAAGAGAGTTTAAACATGCCTATCATCTTAATAATGATTCATAAATGTGAGGGCCCTAATCCATGAACCAATGCCACACTTTTTTATTACACATGGGTCCCCTCCTATGGATAATAGCTTTAATTCCTATTCATTTCCTCTTCTAATATCTAATCAAAAAGTTGAGCCTTCTTGTTCCCTTCATAAGGTGAAAAGAGGATATTGAGTTCTCATTCCTATTAAGGATTGTTCATAGGGCATAGTGTCTTGATCAACAAACCAATGCTATGGATTGGAAGTAGTATACCCCCCAAATTATTAACTCACAAAATTTCACCCTTAGAAAATATTGTTCAGACCTATCCAAGTTTGCAGTAACATGTCATTAGTCTAAGTCTTTGGGTGACTTGTGGATGGATTAAACATCTAGTATATGGGGCTAGCTCCCCTGGTGAATTAGTTAAGATCAATTCCTAAGACTAATAACTTGGTGATGAAAATGGATAGAAGGGAAACATGAAAAGAAACCTATGCTATTAGAGGTGATTCACCAATATGTTGTCTTCTCTAATTGATCTCTTACAACACTAATGAATAAGATAAATAACTAAACCACTCTCTCCTATGGATTCTTAGAATTAGTGTTTCACATAGAGGCTATGTTGTATTATCATCACTTGAGGGTTATGAATAGAATGCCTAATTTAAATACATTTACCAATTAAATACCACTCCAAGTTTAACCACTAACACCTTCACACACTATATGACCTACATAGAAAGATGTACTAGTATATAGGTGAGGCAAGTAACCTACAAAGGGAGAGAAACCTATCAGTTATGCAAATAAAACAAACATAAACACACCAAACCAATATTTAGAGAAGCTTAAATAGTCCTTAATCTAGTTTAAGAGGTTACAAGATACAAATTTAGGCATAATTTCTTCATGCCTAATAGAGGGAATAGTACAATAGCCTTAGATACTCAATTTATAGACTAGAGAAGAGGAGACAAGGAGAATGTGGCATGGAGAAGGCATGTAGAGGCCATAATGGCCATGATTCACTTAATGGATAGTTATAACCAACCCCCATAACTCATTTCATACATTATCTATGTGATGAGTGGTCTTCAAGTGAGAGTAAGGTTCATAAAATGGCCTAATGGAGCTTCTTTAAATTTTGGTTGACCATATTTAGAGTGTGATCATGCCAACTTGGTCAACCATCTCTCCTTTAGATAGTTATAAAGGTGGCATCATGGTATAGTTGACCTTCATGGATCATTAATCAACCTACCTCTCCTTTTGGATGTTGACTAAACTTAAGAAACTGCTTCATCCTCTATTATGGATGTGAATTGTGTCTTCACACCTCCATAACATAGTTAAAAAGGTGTTATTACCCTGTATTAACTCCTTTAGTAGCCTTATATGATAATATGCATCTTCTCTTATTGACCAAATAAGCCTACTAGGCAACTACACATAGTCACTTGATGTTTGTTGCTTAGATGGCCATAATACCTACATAAGACCTTGGGGATGGGTAAATGAGTGTGTCCTAGTTTTGAATAAGCATATTAGGTCACCTTTTACTAGCTTTTATGGACTACATTTTTAGTGTATGCCTATATGAGCATTTCTAAGGAGATTTGTGGATATTTTTTATCTAATAAGTTAGAATACATCTCATACTATCCCCCTAAATGATTTATAGTTGTTCACAAATATATAAACCTTGGATGCATCCCTAAACCTTTCCAAAATAGTATTTCTAACGGGTCCATACAACTATCCATATAAAATAATTCCAGGGATAAGACCCTCTTAGAGTGCACAATGTGATTCAAGTGTCCTCAGGACCAACTTAATGCATTTGTATTCACTTTCTTCCATTTTTCCTCCATTGGGTTCTTATATAGTTTTATGTAGGGTTTAGAAGCTCCTCTAGACTTAATAATGATTCATAGATTTAGAAGGCCTAACCCACAAACTAATTCCAAAAACACATAGTAGATATCCCCCTCCACCATCTCCAAACACCATTCAATCCCTTGTAACTTCTATGTATAATACCAAGCAAAATTATATCTCCTTTGAGCTCTAAAATAGTTTAAAATAGTGTTCTTGAGGTGGCTAAGCTCTTAAAAATTATTCATAGAGCTATGGGTAAATGAGAGGAAAAATTATAGGAATATGAAATTGACAACCCTCTCCATATTTTTTTAAACTCCTTGGGATCCCATTTAGATCCTTATTGTTGTTTTGAGTGTGAGAAAGTAACTTATCAGGTTCCTCAAGACTGTGTATGTAGGTAGAGAAGGATTTTATGCAAATAGGCCACCCAATGGAAATTTTTCCCTTGGAAATGATTCCATAAGGTGTGAAATATCTCTTACCATGCCTATAGATACTTTTTTGATATATTTTCCCCCTCAAATGCCTTGATACATGATCTAACTCGTGCCTAGGGTTTATGAATAATCCTAGCAATCTGACCCTAAAGGTCTAGATCTTAGGATTTCCTTTAAAATTTATAATTTTGGACATCACTAACCATCTCTAAACATCATAAATTAATTCCTTTGAGACTTTTAATATTCATCATGCTCCATGAGGTGTAATTTATCTCTGATTTCCATATAAAGACATGTGACTGCCTATTTAGGCCTAATTAGGCTATCAAGGCTCTTTTCACTCCAAAGGACTAGAGTGTTTAAATGGAAAAAATGTGAAATTTTATAAGAAAAGTCAAGAAACCTTCTTTCCCCATTTTCACTAGTTCCTTGTATGGTTCTCACACTTTCACTCTTTTACTAATGACCCTGCCTATAGATAACAATTGTGCATTTTTTACTAAGTAGTTGTAGACACTTTCTTTAATTGGATCCTATGGTAGTTTGATAACTTTTAATACCATTCATAATTTCCTCCAATCTCCCTATATATCCCACATTCTCATGTTTACCCATGAAAACCCTAACCTTTTAACATGTGTACCCACAAGCTTGTGACTATCTGTCTAGTCCTAGTTAGACCTTTTACCCCTTAAGTTGTACTTGGTTTATTTAGTACAAATCTATGATGATATGTTAGAATTTATATTTAAATTCACATGTGTCTCAAAATCATACAACCTCAAACCTCTTTAATGGCTTATTTAATTATTCCATAATCTTGTAGGTGTTCTTGGCTTCAAGACTACAAATCCTTCAAATGGACTCCTTGGGTTGGTTTCCTATTTGGTTTTTGATCCTTTATAGTTCCCACAATATTTATCAAGAAATACGATAACCTCAAAACCATATTCAATCTACCCAAAAAGATATTTAGACCCTTTAAGATCCTTAAATTCATTGTAAATGCTCAAATATTACTGCCACATGTCATCTTGAACCTTTTCATGTTGACTTGAGAAGGTATTTTTCATATGATTTTTACCTTGAGGAACTATCTCTATTACCTTTCTAGCTATTGTCATTTGATCATGAGCTTCATGGTGTTTGTTTAGAAACTCATCCATCATTGCTACAACTTGGATTTGTTCTTCAAGGGTGATTGTTTCATGTTCATTAGATGTCATTTCAAGCCTACTCAATACCTCATCTTGCTCAATTAAGAGATCTTCTACATCAATATCAGTTGTAACTTCTTCATAGAGATTTTATATACTTTGAGATTATTCTATTTTCAACCTAACCAACCCCTTTTTCAAAAAGTAAGCCATCATTTTCATTCAAAAGAGGGAGTTCAAAACAAAATTTTACCTCTTATAGACTACTTGAGGTATATTGGAAAGTGTCCAAATGCATCTCAATTATATCTAGCTACTCTAATTGATCAAGAGGCTCTAAGAATTATTGTTGTCAATCATCCATGGTCTCAATGAGATGACTAACTAGCTGGGAAACTACTACAACTATCTCAAATAAGCTTTCATCACCTTTAAGAGTGGTGTATCCCTCATTTTTTCTGCCATATGATGAAGATCACCTTCCCCTTCATTACCAAATATTAATTTGTTCTTTTCTTCACCAAGGGTAGTGCCAATAATGAGTTCTTCCTCATATTCACTTAAAGTGTCTTCTTCATACCCTACATTTTGTTCACTTACAACTTCAATTTGGCCTTTTTAATTGATCTCCCATAGAATATGGTCTTCTTCAAGGATGGGTTTCTCAAACTCATGAACAAACTTAGACTTTTTAGATCAAAGAACCTATCATTCTTATCCTTCCATTTACCAACCAATACCTCAAACCTTGATATAATTTGGTATTCAAACTTATCCACAAGGACTTCCTTCTTCATGTGAATACTCTCTTTAATTAACCTCCATGATGGTAAAGTTTTAGGTTATTGATAAGGGAGGGTTGGGACTCAAATAGTTTCATTAATTGGATTGAAACTTGGGACCTATCTCTTGTGTTTTTGATTCCCTCTTGGATATAATTCCATGATGGGAAGGTTTGGGGATCTTTAGGAGAGGAATATGATGATGTAATAGGCCAAAGTTCCTTTTTGGCTTTAATTTCTTAATCTATGAATGGCTCATCTTTCTTTTCCCATTACTCTACTATTTTATTCCAACTTGGAACCTTGTACTTAAGATCTTCCTCTTGATGGTTGTTGTAACTTGAGGAATGGATTAAGGATTTCAAAACCCTATAAACTACCTTGGATACTCATCAAATTTCTAATTTTGGATGATCATAGGAGAATGTTCATGAGGGAGAGCAGGTTGAGGTTGGGGAAAAATTAGTGATTCTTTCATATAATGGAACCTTTTTTATGGCTTATTATAATTTGTATCAAGTTAGGAACACAAGAGGACTGACTTGGGAATGGAGAGTGTAATTGAGGTTGAATATATTGAAACTCTTTTTCATCCTATCTTACTAATCTATCCTCCATACATTGATTCTTGTCATTTATTCTCAACCTTTAATTGGTTAGGACATGTTGGTTTTCCCTCTCAAAGGTTTCCCACTCACTCTTTCCAAACTATAATGATTCCCTTAACTTTTAAATGAAATGACTAAGGATAACTTGGCTAAATTATACACCTTCGTCTACTTTTCTCATTAACATTTAATTATTTAGCATCTTCATGGGCAACTGATAATCTTGTTCTTTCTTAGCTAGGATTTTCCTAGCTATACACTCCTTATAATTTAACTCCTATTGATGGAAATGTTGATAAGACTAATATGAAGGCTAACAAACTTGGTGAAGTTGATGAGGAAAAGAGGGAGGATAGTGATATTGATATCAAGGATAGTCATATTGATAGCTAAGGTCATATATAGGGTAATTAAGGTCATTATAGGGATGGCATGGATCAACATAGGACTGATGTGGTTCATTAGGTTACTAGTATAAATCAACATGGTACTGAAAAGGGTCGACATAAGCTTGACATAGCTCACCAACTTGAATAAAACAAAAATATACTCCAATATCAGTGATGAAACCTCATAATAAAGATGAAATATAAATATTAATTTCTTGAAAGAATACTTGGGCTGTTAAAACCATCTAATTGTGCTTATAGTTACCATTGGTGCTTATGTTTATGCCTCCAAAGGTTGATGCATTGAATAACACACTAGTCACTCTTCAATTGATGAAGTCTCTTATCCCACTATGCATGATAGAACTTTTATCATCAAAAGTTTCAACCTTTAAGAGGATTTTCAAGCCTCCTCGCTTAATTTATATCATGGAGACACCTATAGGTTGTGGTTGGCCTAATCAATGAGGTGAATTGCTATATACAACTAGTTCCTTTGATCCTATTACCCTAAACTATTATTAGATCTATTAATTTTAAAGGAAAAGTGAGAGAGAAAACTTAAAGTAAACTAAACTAGGGAGGTGATTAATTAAATTAACACCCTCCACATTAACATAATGTACTAGGGACATTAATTAGACCTAAACCTAATCACACTACTCAACAAATACCTTCAAGCATGAGTGTTTTAACATAGAGGTCATAGATAATGTATTAAATAAGAGGGATAATCAAGATGTCTAATAAAGATACTAATGACTAAAATCCACTTCTAAACTATGAAAATCTATCCAAACTCACCATGTGACCTCTAATAATACAATCCATTTTTAAAGAGGTAGGAGAGGACAAATAAGAGAGAGTGAAGGCATTACTACTAACATTCATCAATAATCACACAAGTAAACTAATTTAAATCATAACAGAAGGTAATAATTATCTATATTAAACATTAAAATTCATATTATAAGTTTTTATTTGATTAGGGATTCACCATACTCAACCAAAATGATGCATAATAATCCATTCAACATAGCCTATATAGGAGAAAGAGAGAGAGAGAGAGAGAGAGAGAGAGAGAGAGAGAGAGAGAGAGAGAGAGAGAGAGAGAGGAGAGAGGTATAGGAAGATCAATGAAAAGTTTAAAATCCTAATAAAAAAGTTACAATAAATAAAAATAATAAATAATAACTCCTTAAACATGTTTCAACTTGATGTGATCTTCTCCCTCATCAAGGGTGGTTTGGAATGACCCTTCACCTTCTAGGATGACTCATCAACCTTGTTTGAAACTGCCCATTCTTGGTCAAGGAGGAGTTAAAATATTTTGTATTGTCATGTTTCATCCTTGGTAATTCTTATTTAAATACTCTCACATCATTATTGGATCTTATATTCTCATTTCATCTTTTGAGTGAATGAGAACTGAGTTTAAAACTTACTCATGTTACCAAGAATCTATAATTTAATCTTATTGTGCAAGATTGATCAAGTTTTTGTTATAAAGCCTAGTTCACCAATTTAAAAATATCCTTGTAAATATTTGACATGTTAAGGGTAAAAATACCTATTTCTTGGCTTAATAATCCTCTTACATTGGTTAGAAAGACTTGTAGACATAAAAACCCTGCAAACTAGATTCAAAAGACAATCTTATAGGACATATATCCATACATTTATCCCACATGTACTAATTTATTATTAATTTAGGTTATATTAGGTATAAATATGTTATATAAATTTTTATATGGTCATTTTAGGTCATTATAAGGACTTATACCTCCATCGAGCTCTTAGAAGGGTTTAGAGAGAGTTTAAACAGTCCTATCATCTTAACAATGATACATAAAGGTGAGGGACCTAATCAATGAACCAATTCCATAAGTTTTTATTAAATGTGTGTCCCATAATATTTACAATATATTAGGTCTCAGGAATTTCCTTTTTTATATCCAATCAAAATCTTGATCCTTTTCAAGCCCTTCACAAGGTGAAAAGAGGATTTTTAGTGCTCGGTCTTATTAAGGATTGTTCATAGCACATAGTGTCTTGATAAAAAAAACCAATTCCATGTATTTTAATTATTATACCCCAAAAAATCCTCTAATATCCATTTTAAACCATGCATATGTTCCATGGTGTTCTCAGCCACTCAAGACTACCTCTCGAGTTGACAGACTTGAGTGTGAAGATCGAGAGGGAGACTTTGGATTTAAAATGTTATTTTGATGCTTGTTGAGATTTATATGATATATTCAAGTATTTTACATAATTAAAAAAGTATATATTTGGTCATAAATCTATTTAAACCTTTTATTTAGTCAAGAATCATATAGGAATCCAGGTTGGGGTTTATAGGCAATTAGGTCGATTTGACCCAAATAGACCTCATTAAGAACTTTCACCTCTTCTTAATTAGATAATAATTAATAAATATATATTTACATGTTAAATTTAACTCATAATACTAATTAACCTTAAAATTACCTTAAAAATTACAAGTTTATTCACTATTTATACTCATGCTTGTAGGAGTTGATTAGGGTCATTTGAGCATTAAGCTTACTAGCTTAAGCTTTATTTAATTGGTATAGCCTTCTTAAAGATTTTATTAATATTTAAAAACTTATTAAATACATATTTAACATTTTAAAACCTTTGGTTCCTTCACTCAACACCATGGAATTGATCATTTCCTCATCATCCCTATGATAGGCCTGTAGGAGTTGATCAAGCTTAACACTCTACTGGAGCTTGAGAGGGCATCTTATTTATGGTTAATTTTATTTTAAAAAGGTAAAAATATCTTATCCATATTAATATAATAATCATCACACCATATATTACTATAAAATACTCAACTTCAATACAAGTAATGTATATTCTCTTCATATTTTGAACACAGACCTATAGGTCTTCAATTAGGTTTACTACCTACAATTTGAGGGT
>JARHVA010002581.1:2427500-2472801 GCA_037957365.1 Torreya grandis | reverse complement strand
GCAACTACTCTTGATACTCCACCACAACTCTATACCTAGCATGGTTAACCCACTTCCCATGCCACCTTCAACTTGGCCATCCTCTATTATTCTTTAATAAATATTGACATACAAAAGGAATCCTAGGACCCCACCTATTTCTCCCCAAAAGTGGAAGTAAAGGAATAAATTTTACAAATACCTAAGTAAGGAGGGGATAAAAGAAGATTTACTAGAATATTAGACCTTAACATATTTTTTGATAGTGATGAACAGGATAAAATAAGGAAGACTAAAAATGAATTCTTATCATGTCATAAAATTGAAGAGTCATGGTTAATTAGTGAGGCCATAGAGTCAAACTTAGAGGATGATTGGATGACTAAGGGGAGTAATGAGTTTGGAGAATGAAAATTACTATCAGATAAAGAGGGAGATGTAGAGGTAGATTCCAAATTAGAACTATAAACTATATCTCAGGAGCCATCCCCGATCACACCTCTAAACTCTCCACCTCTATCCACTACAACAAATAACATGCTAACTACCCCTCTTTTGGTTGTTAGTCTTCCAATTTCACATTCTTTGGCCATTTATTCAATTTATGAAATCACTATTAGAGAAAAAAATCTTTACATTATTTGAGTCTAATAACTAAGCCCCAAGCTATCACATTATCAATTTTACCCACTATATCCTAGCCTACTAATTTAGACTCCATGGCCATTATTAATATGAATTATGGGGTCATTATACCTACACTATTAACTATTTAAAAAACTTGCAAATTACCTCGATGACCTATTCATTTTTTAGTGGAATTAGTCTTTAGTCCCTTAAGCCTATTAAAGGGGTACATTTTGAAAACCTATTCTCTACATCTATTTTTTCTATAGTGGCCACTCCTTTGAGGATGATTACATAAATAGGGACGATTATTATCCAAGTCCCTTAATTATACTCTCTAGTAGTTTCAATTAAAAAATAAATAGGGGAGGCCAAAAATATAATAGATACACCAGTCCAAAGGTAGGTTACTGGCTGGAGGAAGGCTATTCCTCCTTTCCTTGTAACAAGGACTTCTACAAAAACATATATGTTACCCTCTTGGTAAATACCCTTTGGTTACTCTTATAGACCAAATAGATAAATAAATTACCTTGGAATTTCTTGGATCTAGAAATTTCAAAATGAAGAAGCATGGAGCCAATATTTAGTGATAACTAAACAATCTGTAGTCCCAATTTCATCTTGAAAAGAAAACAAGTACTTTTATAAAATTCAAGAGGAAAATTGTAAGGTTGAAGGCTAAAAAATTAGAGATAGAGAAAAGAGAAGATGCATTTATATTACTAAGATAATAAAGGTAAATCATTTAGACCCTGATAGCATTAGGGGAGATCCATATAGTTTTGTGGATGCAATAGGGAGAGTAATAAAAAAAGTGTCTATAAGCTTTGATTAGGTAATATAAAAGTAGCAAGAGGTTAGCATTGTATAGTCCCCCAAGGAAATAGTAGATAATTTATAGGGAATAGTTATAAAGTTATTTGATATCATCGATTCAATAAGGTCTACAAAGGTCATCTCCTAATGTAAGTGGGGAAACATTCTATAATTTTTAATAAAGTAAAATATAATGATGGTAAGATTTATTTATTCTATCAAACAACTAGGAATAAATCCTATACTAATTTGAATCTAATAACTATAAATGAATTTACATGGGCCCAAAATTGTGTATCCTCAAAAAGATATTTTTTTCTTGAATGGCACTAGGAGATACGAGCCCTTGTTCATCAATTTGAAAATTAGGAAAGAGAAGTGGTCACTATCTTGACATACTTAAGAGTTAGTCAAGTAAATACACAATATGGGTAATTGGTCTCTAAGCTAGTTTTTGAAAATATTTTGAGAGTAGCATTAGATAACTATAGATAATAGATCAAAAGAACTATTTATTGGACTAGTAATGGGGTGATGCAGTTACTCAATTTTTTAAATGACAAAACTTAAGGGACTGAGTCACTACATGTTAGGGTCAAATTTGCATTGGATATACATAAGAAATTAATGGACAAGCTCCCTCAATTATTCAAAAGGCTATTGCTTGATTTCAAAACCATTGACATAGACTTTTAGTCAAGTCATGCTAATTTAACTTCAAAGAGAATTAACTAAGCAAGAAATGGTAACATTGCACATCATTCCTACTCTACCTCAAGGTACTCAAATTTTGCAGTACATGCTAGTGCATACTTAGTGTTTCACTAAATTATGTCTATTTTAAGTCTAAAGGATAAAATAAAGAAGGATGGGGATACATGATTAAAATGAACTTGGATTTGGTTTTTGCACTGTATCCAGACATTGTGAGCACTCCTCTTTGGTTGGGGAGGACCACTTGCAAAAAAAAAATCACTACCACAAGATGTCTATTAGTAGTTAAATGAGTGGGATACCAAGCTACGTGCTTGTTATAAGAAGTGTGATACTTCCTTACAGATGAAATTTAACTTTTGAGAGGAAAAATAATAATAAATAACTAAAAAGGAGAGGTAAAGAGAGAGTAAAAGAGAGGTAAGATTAGCATTATTAACAAATTGTATGTAGTAGAGAGTTATAAGGTGTGCATGAGGTACTTTATTTATATTTAGAAGTTATCTAGGTAGGTTTTGAAGAGGTTATGGAATCCATAGTCACTGACATCGGGGGGGTAGTGATCGATATCGGTTATACTACCGAAGTCGATAGTGAGGTGACCAATGTTGGTTAGGATATTGAGATCAGTAGGGGCAATAAATAATTGGGAGATTATAGAAGGCTTTTTTAGGTCTCAAAAATGGTTTAGATCAGGTCAAGGAGGTTAAGAGAGTTATGAGTGAAGAGATTATGGCTTGGGTAGATTTGGTATGTCAAGTTAAGGGGAAACAAGCAAGGAAGCTTTGTAACTCCCTCACAAGGGTTCAGTTAGAAGTGTGTAAAGAAATTTGAAGTAGATGTAAATAAATAGCAGAATCAATGTTTAAAAGACCTAAAATATAAGTGATGTACTTGGATATGGTTATTGAAAGATATATGCTATATTAATGATCTATAGCAGGAAGTCTAAACCTGAATGCCTGAATAGAGAGAACAAGTAGGTGTTGTTGGTTCTCAAGAGCTTAATTGATGATCATGATTGACTTATGAAAGATGGTTGTAAGTTAGGATGTCAAAAATAGAATACCCAAAGCTTGGAATACAAGTAAGAATCAGTTTTCTTAAATTTTTTGACCTAAAGTTCAGGTTGGGAGTTTGGCTTATATTATTGACGTCGGTGATCCAACTAACATCAACCATGGGTTGACCAACATCGGTGGCCCTAGAATAGATAAACTTTGCTATTTTTGGCCTATTTTATATTTTTGTTCATGCCAAGTGTGACACCCATTATAAAATGGTAAAAATAAGAGGTTAGGAAGGGGGGTAGTGGATTAGGAATTTAGTTTGGGAGTGATAATAAGTCTTGGGTAGTTAGGATGAGGTGACCAGGTCTTGAGGTGACTCATCAGGTGGGAATTAGTCATAGGGTGAGGTGTCTAGGTAAGGTGACAAAGGGGGGTTTTAATTAACTTAATTAATTATTTTAAATTAATTAAATGTGTGAAGGGTAAAAACATGGGTTAGGGAGATTATTTATTATTGAAATGAGCTTAGGGGGTTTAGACATAGGGAGTTACGCACATGTGTGTGACATAATTTTCATGTCTACATTTTCCCCTTTATGTCTTGTAATTTATACTGACATGTTTCAAGACAAAAATAGGAGCTAGATGATCCAAGTAGTGGATGAGGTATCCCCCCTCAAAATGGGAATCGATGGAGGAGAAACTAGAATCAGGAACTAGTTTGATAAAAATGTAATTGGGTGAATGGTGTATAATTGAGTATTAATTTATATGCATATAATAAAATGATCTATAGTTGAAAAAGTCAAGAACATGTAAGGTTAAGGACTTAGATATAAGTAACAAAAGTACAACTTATAAGTGATAATTGATAGGTCAAAACAACTAAAAGTTATAGCTTTAATGGTCAATGTATCCTAGGTATCTGAGGTAGGAAGTGCCCCTAGGAAACACAAAATGGTTAAAGGTGATAGGAAAATATTAGTTTCCATTCACAACACCTAATATACATACATGTACACAATAGCCATTTATATAAAAAATAACATAAGTGGTCAAGACAAACAATGTAATGTTTGTGTAAAAGGGTTAATAAGTGAGGAGATAGTAGTGATATCCATGCAATATCATCATGGGTGAAGATTTGAGTGATCTCCAATGGAAGTCCTCAACTAGCCTAATGGATGAGCTAGCCTTAGAAGACCCCATGTCGACTGAGTGCTACCTACATAGCCTACTTTAGGGCCTTAGGCCAATGTAATTCTCCTAGAGCCTAGGGAAAAGATATAAAAATGTGTGTTAGGTAAAATGGGTAAAAAGGTAAGTTGAGATATGTTTAGATAGTGTTGAGAGGTTTAGGGCTTAAAAGATATAACATAGTGTCAAGAGTTAGAAATATAGGCCATGAGACCTAGAGTTATGATAGGCAGGTAGGCCTAGGGTAAAGAGGAGAGGAAAGAAAGCCTAGGGTAGAGAGAGAGAGAGAGAGAGGAGAGAGAGAGAGAGAGAGAGAGAGAGAGAGAGAGAGAGAGAGGAGAGAGAGAGAGAGAGAGAGAGAGAGGAGGAGAGAGAGAGAGGAGAGAGAGAGAGAGAGAGAGAGAGGGAGAGAGGAATTGAATCCTAGGGTATAGAGAGAGAGGTAGTGAAGCCTAGGGTAGTTAGTGAAGTGGGTATATGGCTAAGATAACTGTTGACCAATTTTGCCTAACAGGAAAAATTCGGTCACCTTCTCCCTTGCTATTCAATGCCAGTTAATTTTGGGTTGTGCAAGTTCAATGAGTTTGTTTCATGGCCTAGTTCAAGTGGTTCAATGGCCTTTGGTTTAAAGGGTCCATCTTCAAGTTCAACATTACCAAGCATTGAACCATTCAACCGTTGAACCAATTTTAGTTTAATG
Organism: Torreya grandis; assembly: GCA_037957365.1. Classification (NCBI taxonomy): domain Eukaryota; kingdom Viridiplantae; phylum Streptophyta; class Pinopsida; order Cupressales; family Taxaceae; genus Torreya; species Torreya grandis. The sequence continues at coordinate 2,467,755 of JARHVA010002581.1, read as the reverse complement.
GCTTAGTTCAATAAGCTTGGTTCAAAGCGAATGGTTTAATCTTTTGGTTCAACGGGCTAAGTTCAACGTGGCCGTTTAATCGGGTGACAAGTTCATCAGCCTTGGTTCATTGGTCTATCGGCACACAATAGTTGAACCCTTGAACCATTGAACCTTTTTGGTTCAATGGATTGGTTCAAGGGTATGCCCTTGGCTGAGGGGGTAGTCCAAAAAGTTTAATGCCCTAGCAGAGGGCAGGCACTTCAAAGGAAAGACTAGATAAGTTTGAAATTTGTTTGAGTTCAAATTTGACTAAGTCTCGAATTCCTTCAAACTTTTTATCTGAAGGAATTCCTTCAGACAAAAAGTTTGAAGGAATTCAAGCGTGCTTCGAAGCAAAGGTAGAGGCCGGATAGAATTTCCATGGACTTTTTGTTCATGGGAAAATGTCCTCAGACAAAAGCCCGTGGGATATATAAAGCAAACAAGCCCAAGAGAATTTCCACAAACTTTTTGTCTGCGGGGAAATGTCTGCAGACAAAAAGCCCACGGGAGCCTAGGGGGAAGTCCAAGGCAAACAAGGACCCATCGAAGGACCCCTGAAGGGCAGGGTGCCCTTGCGGGGGACCTTCTGGCCAAGTACAAAAGGGACATTTCCAAAGGCTAAAGGGTCACCTTCCCTTTAGGAAGGTGACATAGACAGAGAAAGAGTGCCCATGGAGGGCTAAGGAAGATAAGCCGTAGAAGAGGCCATATGGACCCGATGACATTTTGATGGGCCTGAGGATGTCCCAGAGGCCGTCAAGTTTTAAAAAGTAAATTATCCATTGGTTTTCAAAACATGACGGCCATATGAATGTCAAATTTCATAAAGTGAAATGGCCATTTGTTTTCAACTAAGAGAGAGCTAACCAAAGGGCCAGAATGTAGCGACTCGTCAGAATGTTTGCCCCTAGGGGCTGAATGAGCCAGATGAGACAAAGTTGAGAAAAGACAAGAATGATAGGGTGTAGTAAGGGATGAAGCAGTTCAAGTGGCAAAGTGAAGGTGATTTATTTCCTGACAATCCCCAAATGGCACAAATAGTGAATAGCATGGCCCATGCATTTAAAAGGGGACAAATCTTAGTCTGTTGGTAGAAAAAGAGGGTGCAGTCTATGTTTCCACATTAATGCTCAAACACCAAAGTCAAATTTAGTGATCATATAACATGGTTCTAGCAGGCCTCTTCTAGAAAGATGACATCGACAACAGTGTTTTCCTCTTCCTAATGAAGGGATGCGTTTGCCACTTGTAAATAAGGAATGCCAAATGGGCCTTTTTTCTTCTCATATATATTAAGAACTTATCATTTTGTAAAAGATCTCCCACATTTTATAAGGCGTAGCCCTACTAAAATTTCCACTTGAATCAAATAAATGTAGTTTAACCTCCATCTTGGATAGACTTTTCTGAGTATGTCTTGAGTGTTGTTTGTGTTCAGTCATTATTGCTTGATGCTCTCACAGGTTCAACACCAGTGTACCTATTGTCTACAAGGTGCTATCTTTGTAGCTGATAGGAGAAGAGCAGTATTTGATAAGCTCAGAATAGAGGAGGTTACTTACAGTGTGCATTTCACAATGCCTTGGTGAGTCTCAATTTTAATGTTTTCATGAGAGCCTCCCTGCCAGATTCCTGAAGCTTGGTCCTTCTGCCAAATGTGAAGTGTATGTATGCATTTGTCTAGTTTCAAGAGTGGATGTGAGAAGGTCAACCTTATTTTGGTGCATCACCTCTGTAGAGTAGTTTGTTTTCCTGCATCCTTCTCTCCCTTTTCACCCCCCCATTATATAGCTGTATATATATATGTGTATTTTGCACTTATTGAAACAAACATGATGCATCAAAGGGAGCTATCCCTTATCTAGAGACTCTCACCTCTAGCTTCACCAATCCCATAGGTGAGAGGGGAGTTTACATGTTGTGAGGAGAAGGCAAGAGCTCAATTTCCTACCAAAGGGTGCATTTTCTTGTGTCAATAGTTCTGGCACGCCCGGTGGGACACAGTTTGACAATGCAGTAAAGTCTTAGGATTGATGCTGGTCCTATTACAACAAATCAAATATCTTTAGCATTTGGTGACTCTGAGTTAAATCTACTGGTTAAGCAGCTTGGTGCCATCAAAAATCATTTTCTTGTATGTATATTTCCTTTGCTCAAAATCATGGGTCTTGTTTTCCTTCATATGAATATAATCAGGCTCTAAATATTTATGCAATACCCTTAAGAAGCTCTCCTAGTTGCCCTTCAATGATAAGGGAAGTGGCCCTGGAATTGGAGATTAACAGACTGGAAGAGTAGTACATATATCAATAGGAGCTGATGTATGAAGAGGAGTGCTTGTTTAAGCAAGCACAGGCCTTGTAACCCATTATGGAGGAGGTAACAAAATGAAGAAATCCATTTGTTCAAGGTAGTCAACCTTGTGCACCCCTTCCTAATCTGAAGAAAGCCCCCTCTTTTACACCAAATCCTTTCTATCAAATAGCACTTGCTCACTCCAGCTCATCAAATGCTTTCACTCTCAATCTGGTGCGCCTGGCTTTCCAGCATTAGAAGGCATCAGAGCAACCTCCCATGGAGATGAACCTTCTAAAATCCTTAAATCATGAATTTTCCAATGGGGAGAATACCACCATCTAGCACGTCCCTCTTCTAAAGACTCCTCCAACACACCAATAGTCTCTTCCTTACATTCCTCAGCCTCCCCAAGTCCTTCAACATAATGCACATATTCTGAGTTGGAGGAAGGAATGCTAGGAACCAACTCATAGCTTTGAAGAGGATCATGCTGGTGACCTCCAAGAGAGACTCTTTTAGGACAACCTAGCCAAGAAAATTGAAGATTTAGAGGCTAGGATGAAGCTACTTCTCGAAAGAGAGTTCAAACTTCTAGACCTTGTGGAGGAGCCACAGGACCTTGGAGAAAATAAAGTTGCTACCTGTTCATAGGAGCAAAATCCCAATTCTGAGATCCTAAACTAGGGGAAAATAGTAGAATCATGGGGTAGAATGGAAGAAGAACAAGGTTTTTCTCAAAACCTTGAAGAAGCTGAAGCTGCACTTGCTTATGATAATGCTGACAACCTCTAGGAAAAGCTTTTTCGAGAAGACCTGGCTAAGAGAATTGTGGAGTTGGAGTCCAGAGAGAAATTCCTTAGCCAATGTGTGATGGATGGATCAGACCAAATAGTACATTATATATTTGAACACACCACACCTACACATTTCCAAGAGAGATATTAGGCCACACCTAATATTGATGAAGTGTTGACTAAGTGGAAGGAGGAGAATCATTCGATTCTGGCTCAAGGACTGCCTCCTCTTCCACATGTTTTTTCCACTCCACCTCTTCTCAATGAAGAACCTATTCTATAGGAGGCAAGTGAGGAGTAGAAGATCCAATCTGTAGTCCTTCAAGAGGCTGCCATGAGCGACAACAAAGGCAAAATCATCATTGATGCTCCTTGTGAAGACCTTATCAGCAATGGAGAGGATGTAGGTCTTGCATATATGTAGATGTTCTAGCAATACAAGGAGGGAAAAATGCATGGTAAGCTCACTTCCCTTCTATTTGATGAACTTCCTTACTACTTTGATGAGGAGGATGACTACACTAAGGAGCTTGTGTTGGAGAAGGATCAAGAGGATATTTTTGAAAATCTAGAGGTCCTAATCATCAAAGAGGAAAAATAGAGGTATGTCTTCTTGGAGGAATGCCTTGAAGAAGAGAGCATTAAACAGAGAGGTGATGTTCTATGGGATGAGCAATCATTTTGTGAGTCCATTTCAGACATCACCATAGTCACCCTTCTTCAAGAAGGCCAAAGGGAAGTAGAGGATGAGTCTGACAGAGTTTTCAACAAGGCAAAAGGAAATGGATCAGGCCATGATACATTGCAGAGGGAATGTGCAGATCAAAAGGCTTATGGTGATGCGCCAAAAAACATTGATTTCTTGGTGAGGAGCACCAATTTAAAGGACCAGCATTCAACAAGCCTCCAGGGACAAGAAGAATACATGTATGTTGGAGGCATGTTCAATTCTGATTCACTCAGATACTAGCCAACTTAGGTGACAGGCAAGAGGAGCAAGTCACCAAATCTCTTTTTCATTTAGCTATTTGCCTGGCACCATAAGTCTTCTTACCAAAAAGGGGACTTGATAAATTTTCCCTTCAATCTAGGAGGGAGGAAAGAATACTTGGTTAGCTATATATAATAGTTTGTTTTCAGTTGTTTTCCTATTTTCCCTGAGTGTAGTTTGTACAGGTAGTGTTTTTTAGCCTTGTGTGTTTCCCTTTGCGTGTGGGGTAAAGGCTTCATGTTTGATTCTCAGATATTTTGGGGCTGTTGCTAATTCTTTCAAAGCTACAATCTGACTCCACACCTAATGGATTTGCAAGGAAACTGGTTCTAAGCATAGCAGGCATGCTTCCCCTATGAGTCACCAATTTGTTGACCAATTTTGCCCAACAGGCAAAATTTGGTCACCTTCTCCCTTATTATTCAATCCCAGTTAATTTTGGGTTGTGCAAGTTTAATGAGTTTGTTTCATGGCCTGGTTCAAGTGGTTTAATGGCCTTTGGTTCAAAGGGTCCATCTTCAAGCTCAACATTACCAAGCGTTGAACCGTTGAACCAATTTCAGTTCAACGGTTTAGTTCAACAATCTTGTTTCAAAGTGGATGGTTTAATCTTTTGGTTCAACAGGCTAAGTTCAATGTGGCAATTCAATCAGCAACAAGTTCATTGGCCTTGGTTCATTGGTCTATTGATGTGCAATAGTTGAACCCTTGAACCGTTGAACCTTTTTGGTTCAACGGCTTGGTTCAAGGGTATGCCCTTGGCTGAGGGGCAATCTAAAAAGTTTAATGCCCTAGTGGAGGGCAGACACTTCAAAGGAAAGACTAGGTAAGTTTTAAATTTGCTTGAGTTTAAATTTGACTAAGTCTCAAATTCCTTCAGACTTTTTGTCTGAAGGAAGCGGAAATTCCACCTGGCCTCTGCCTTTGCTTCGAAGTGCACTAAAATTCCTTCAGACAAAAAGTCTAAAGGAATTCAAGCATGCTTCAAATCAAAGGTAGAGGGTAGGAGGAATTTATATGAACTTTTTGTCTGCAAGAAAATGTCTATAGACAAAAGCCCATGGGATATACAAAGCAAACAAGCCCGGGAGAATTTTCGTGGACTTTTTGTCTGCAGGGAAATGTCTATGGACACAAAGCCCATGATATCCTGAGGGGAAGTCCAAGGCAAACAAGGACCCACTGAAGGACCCCAAAGGGCAAGTGCCCTTATGGGGGACTTCCATCCAAGTACAAAAGGGACATTTCTGAAGGTCGAAGGGTCACCTTCCCTTCGAGAAGGTGACATAGACAAAGAAAGAGTGCCCGTGGAGGGCCAAGGAAGATAAGCCACAGAAGAGGCCATATGGACCTAATTACATTTTGACAGGCCCAAGGACATCTCAAAGGTCATCAAGTTTAAAAAAGTAAATTATCCATTGGTTTTCAAAACATGACAGCCATATGAACGTCAAATTTCATAAAGTGAAATGGCCATTTGTTTTCAACTAAGAGAGAGCTAACTAAGGGGCCAAAATGCAGCGACCTGCCTGAATGTTTTCCCCCAGGAGCCGAATGAGCCAAATGAGACAAATTTGCAAAAAGATAAGAATGACAGGGTGCAGGAAGGGATGAAGCAGTCCAAGTGGCAAAGTGAAGGTGATTTATTGCCTGATAATCCCTAAATGGCACAAACAGCAAACAACATGGCCTACGCATTTAAAAGGGGACAAATCTCAATATGTTGGAAAAAAAGAGGGTGCAGTATGTGTTTCCACATTAATGCTTGAATGCCAAAGTCAAATTCAATGATCATATAGCATGGTTCCAGCAGGCCTCTTCTAGAAAGATGACATCGGCAACAATGTTTTCCTCTTCCCAATGAAGGGATGCATTTGCCACTTGTAAATAAGGAATGCCAAATGGGCCTTTTTTCTTCTCATATATATTGAAAACTTGTCATTTTTTAAAAGATCTTCCACATTTTACAAGGCATAGCCCTGCTAAAATTTCCACCTGAATCAAATAAACGAAGTTTAACCTACATCTTAGATAGACTTTTCTGAGTATGTCTTGAGTGTTGTTTGTGTTCAGTCATTATTGCTTGATGCTCTCATAGGTTCAACACTAGTGTACCTATTGTTTACAAGGTGCCATCTCTATAGTTGAAAGGAGAAGATCAATATTTGAGAAGCTTAGAATAGAGGAGGTTACTTACAGTGTGCATTTCACAGCACCTTGGTGAGTCTCTATTTTTGTGTTTTCATGAGAGCCTCCTTGCCAGATTCTTGCAGCCTGGTCCTTCTGCCAAATGTGAAGTGTATGTATGCATTTGTTTGGTTTCAAGAGTGGATGTGAGAAGGTCAACCTTATTTTAGTGCATCAACTCTTTAGAGTAGTTTGTTTTCCTGCATCCTTCTCTCCCTTTTCACCCCCCATTATATAGCTATATATATAACTATATTTTACACTTGCTAAAACAAACATGATGCATCAAAGGGAGCTAGCCCTTATCTAGAGACTCTCCCCTCCATCTTCGCCAGTCCCATAGGTGAGAGGGGAGTTTCCATGTTGCTAGGAGAAGGTAGGAGCTCGACTTCCTTCAAAAGGGTGCATTTTCCTACGTCAACAATAACCTCAGAAGACCTCATGTCGATTGAGTGCTACCTACATAACCTAGTTTAGATCCTTAGGCCAATGTATTTCTCCCAATGAGAAGGGAAAAAAGGTAGTGATAAAGGATATTGAAAGGTATGTGACATGAGTTATTTATGTGTATGGATGTAGGTGAGGATGAAATTGATGTTATAAGATCATCTATCGAGGTTGTTGACATGCATGAGGAAGGATGTCACTCCAGATGAGTGAGAGCATAAGGTGACTATGGGATTAGGAGGGGTGTGATGGTACTATTGAGTTAATATGGATGTGTCCCTGATGATAGCATTGATTGAGAGGTGGGATTATACCACTAACACCTTCCATCTATCGACTAGAGAGTTGATAGTGACACAAGAGGATATGTATAGGATTTTTGTTCTACCATTCTAGGGTGAGGATATTTTCACATGATTGAGAGAGGAGCATGATATCCACATGGTTGATTTATATGGAGTGCATGTTAGTGAGGTGACTTACCACTCTATGAGTTTTGTGTATGATCCACTCTATATGGATTATGAGGACCAACATCATCTGGGCATCCTGATGATGATCAAGATCATGGTATATGCATTACCAAAGGTAGATGATAAGATATTTTTGATTTCATTTATATGTGTGCTTGCATAGATGGTTGAGCAATAGATCATTTTTGCTTGGGGTCTAGTATTTTTGGCATAGTTATATAGAGAGATATGGGGTTTGAGGCTATGATGGTGATACAGTTTGTGTGTCAGCCATCTACTATAATACTGGGCATATGATCCAAAACATAGAATTTTTGGTTGATAAATATTTCAAGAACACAAAAATAACAAAGTAAAAATGAATTCTCTGAGAAGAGATGTTTTATTACTCAAGATCACAATACAACTTTATGCTTATCTTTGGGAAGAGATGTCTCATTTCTATTTTGGGTTACATATTCATTTATACAAATTTTAAAATTAGGGGGAGCATGTGTAAGATCACCAATATCAAGGGAGATGAAGTGTTTCAACTTCTATGATTTAAAGTAATATAAAATTTGAGGAATTAGTATTTTTAGAAACTATTTTTAGACTGCATTACTAAAATTAAAAATTGGGGCACTTCCATTGGGTTTTCTGGGGTCAAAATCCATTAAGAAAATATCCATGCCATCTCACCATGTTCTACTCATTATTAAATTTCCAATGGTTCAAATGATAAGTCAATTAGAGCTATGGTGCAAAAGTTATGGCTCCCAAAAGTTCCATCATCAATTGGGGTGGAACTGTCACCCGAATTATCTCTTGAATTATTGCCTGGATTAGTATATGAACACATCATGGTGATATGACCAATAGGGTTACCCACCACTATCTTGGCTAGATTTAGGGTTGGTTTTAGATGGTGGAGAGAGGGCATGGCACAAACCTGAATGGATGGTGTGGTATGAGATATTGCTTAATAGGAACATGATCAAGGGATTGATCCCTATAAAATTTTTATGGAGACTATCTAACATACCTAGTTTTTATAGGGTAGGACCAACAACTTGTTGGGTTGTAGAGCTCACTATGGGTTAGGGGAGATGGGCCAATGAGTTGGAGATGGTACCCATGGCATGGGTTAGGAGGCAATTTGGTCTACTATAGGATATTCTCCCTGCCTTCCCTCGATATAGGAGGGATGACATAGAGGCACCCTTACCATTTCCCTAAGAGATAGATGGGATAGATTCTAATGAGCTTATAGTAAGGCTAGGTCTTGGAGACCTAGGGTACAAAGTGGCCTATACAACTTAGTGGGTAGGGTTACATCTAATGGTGGAGATCAGGAGGCCACCACCAGATTTATAGGGGTTAGTTAGAGAGAGGGGTGTAGAAATACATGCCCAAGATATAGTAGTACAATCCTAAGATACAATAGTGTAGGATTGAGAGAGAACCTAGGCATAGGTTTTATACATATAGGGGTAGGTGGTTATGTTGTAGGGTCAGATTGGGGCTCTACATGGTTAGGTTACAACACTATAGGGCTAGGTTATTGTTTTATAGGCTCAAGTGACTGTAGTGATAGTAGAGACAAATATTTTGAGAGTAGTAGGCTAGGCTACTCCTCCTCATCTAGCACCATAGGGAAAAATACAAGCTGGGCCATCATCAGGTGTTATGGGTCCTCCATAGACTATATCTATGGTGAGATATTTGACTATGCTAGATGAGATTGCCTACTATGAAAGGGAGATTAGAGAGTTCTCATAGATATAGAGATATTCAAAGTTTAGAGAGAAGGATAGGTCGATGTCAAGTGTGATGATCTTTAACTCACATAGATGTAGAAGGGTGGAGAGTGGTGATGACACTGCCTCCTCATGACCATGTAGAGAGCCTTGAGGACTCTGAGTGTCAGAGTTTACTAGTTTTGATTATATATGCTATATGTATACCAGCCTACGAGTTGAAGACATGAGATGTACATTTTTAGAGGGATATATGATGTCATGATGATGTAGAAGATGAACATGTACTTTGATCATATATTATATATACATGAGATGTTAATTTATTATTATGTGTTCATTTGAGATGTTTTTATTGTGATTATGATGATGATATGGATGATGATTATTTTATGTTATGTTAATTTTGATCATGTTAGTTGAGTTAGACTAGTATTTCCCATATATGTGATGGTATATGCATAGTTGGTTGCTTAGTTTCATCTTAGCATTTTTTCATATTTTGTGATGGTGTATGCTTAAAATGAATAGATTGGTTATGCTAGTTTATTTTATCATTTTCATATATTTGTGATGGTGTATGCATAAAATAAATTGAGTAGGCTTTGTTAGTGTTGGTATGACATTGTTTCTTCATCTCAAATAGAGATATCGACATGTGATGTAGATGGGAAAATAAAGAGGCAAAATACTTGTGCATTGGCAAAGAACATAATTAAAACATAAATAGGCTTAGGAAAATGAGCTTCTTTCATGCCTTATATCTTTGAACCATTGTATTTGTTAGAGAAGTGTCATGTTTACCTTATGTTAAGTGAGCTTCATAGTCCTTTGAAAAATTATAAGGGGAAAAAGGATAAGATGAGAAAAAAATGTTTAGGTAGCATAACCTACAAAGTAGAGATGATGTGATCCTTTTGTGGGTGGCCCAAGAGCTACTATAGGTAAGTCCATGACTTGAAGCTATATTTTTTTTTTGTGTAATTTAATCAATGCGCGAAACCTATAATGGGATTTTATATGGGTATAGGTCGTATAAAGCTATGAGGAGCTTTTCTTTTAATTTTTTTTTTCATTTTAAGAACAAAGCTTGGATTAGCCATCTTTGAAGGGAGTGGTCTAAGTGTTTGTGTTTAATTTTAAATATATTTCCTTCAAGGAAGTAGTCTATTGTTAGTAGCAAAGGGAAATTACGTATCTATCCTTCAAGGGAGCAGTCTACGTTAAGAAATATGACCTCAGACTTTATAGGTTTCTCAAATATCCCAATTTTTTTAATTTATTTATTAGTCATAAAGAAGACTATAAAGGCTTAGGAGTTTTCTAATTTGAGGGAAAATACATACCACTACGTAAGTTAACTAAGTGTATAGGAGTAAGGGTGAAGAGGAAGGGAAATTAATGTAATAAGGATGATCAAGGGACAAGCTCAAGTTAAACATGAGGTAAAGTGATGTTTGTTTAGTAAAAGAATGGTCATAGGTGTAAGGCAATTTAAGGCTTGGGTTTTGGTCTTCCTTCAAGATAAGCCAAGTGATAAGTTCTTGAGCCATACTTGTGAGTTATGATATAAGGTCCAAACCAATTAGGAGCAAACTTACCCTATTTGCTTTTCTCCATGTTTGTTACATGTTGATTTTATTTTAAGATGAGATCTCTTACAATGAAATCTCACTCTTTGAGATTTTATTATAAGCACATTTGATACACTCTTGATAGATTTGGAGGTGGTTGAGGGCTATGTGATGATGCTCATCAAGTAATTCAAGTTGAGTCAAATGTTCTTAGAAAAATTAATCATTAGTAAGTATGTCTTGTAGATAAATGTGAAGAGAAGGAATCTAGACCTCAAGAGGCAAAATATCCTCCATCCCATATACCAATGAAAAAGGTGTAGCACCTATAGGGGTTTGAATACTAGTGTTGTAATCCCATAAAGTAAAAGGAATGTGTGTGTGCCAATCCTTGCCCATATCATCGATTACCTTCATGAGAATTTTGGTTAATTTTTTATTAGAAACTTCTACCTATCCATTAGATTATGGATAGTATGGTGACGAGAAGCTTAATTTGATCCTAAAAGTATCACAAAGGATTTGAACAATCTTATTTTTGAAAGACTTGTCGTTATCTATTATAATTTTATAAGGGATACAAAAATAATAGATGATGTGATGGTTGATGAAGTTAACAATTTTGTCAGCTTTAGTGGAGATGAAAGGGATTGCCTCGACCCACTTGGTGAAGTATTTAGTGGCAGTAATGATAGAATGATGATAGAGGTATGAATGAGGGTTAATCTCTCTAATTAGATCTAAGCCCAACTTGACGCAATGCTAAACATAATCAACATAGTCTTAATAAAATGTGGGCTAATAATGCCAAGTCAAAGGATACATTTTGAAATTACATGACCATTAAAATGCCCACCATAAATCCCCTCATGGACTTCCTTAATAATAAAGGGAGTCTTAGTACTATTTAGGCATATAAGGAGAAGACCATCAAAACCTCACTTGTAGAGAAGTCCCCCTACTATAGTGTAACAAGTGGCACATTTTATGAAGGCCAACTTATCATTATTGGAGAAATTAAATGGGGTAATAGAGAAAGAAAGATAATTTGTGAGTTGTTTGTACCATAAGTCTTATGGGTTGGTTGTTACATTTATGACAAAGAGGATATTAGCTGAGACATACGAGGGTAATGTTAAGCAATGCACAGTGACAAATTATTCAAGAGGAGGATGAAGAGGGTATGTATGAAGCAAGTGAAGCCATCATGTCAAAAAAATTGTTTTTAGATCGAGGAAAAAAATTTAAGAGATAAGAGTCGAATGATCCCAAGAGTATATCTACACAATGTTTATACCACTACATAATTTTATTTTTGTATAGGTAGGAACTATTAACTTGGTTAACCACTAGTTGAGAATTTCCAAAAATAGTTATGGATTTGATATCCAAAAATAGAGATGTTTGAAGTCATAGAATCAAAGCCTCATATTTGGCCATATTATTAGTGCATTCAAAATCTAGTTTAAATGATAAAGGCATAGGCTGACCATCTTGAGGAATAATAATGACCCCCATACCCCTACCATGTTGGCATGTATATCCATCAAAGAACATCATCATTTGATAAGAGATGTCATCGATGGAGATCATTATAATGGATTTGTCAGGGAATTCAAGGTTTGAAGGTTGATTTTTAGGCAAAGGGGCAACAACTAATTAGTTAGTGATTATTTACCCTTTAATAGATTTTTACTAAATGAAATCCAAATCAAATTTAGTAAGAAGCATGAGCCACTAAGCCACACATTGGTTGTGATATGGTTTGGAATGCACGCATTTGAGGGGATCAGTATGGGTGACTACATAGGTTTTATGATTTAGGAGATAATGGTGAAGTTTGGAGGTAGAAAAGACCAATGCAAGGAATTTTTTTTTAGTATGGGTATATCGAGTCTCATAATATATAAGTGTGTGGATTATGTAATAAAATACCTACTCTTGATGTTGGTCATCTCAATGTGCAATCATAACACATAGAGAATGGTCTATTGTGGAGATGTATAGGTAAAAATGCTGATTTTCCCTAGGTGGAATAAGAACTGGTGGGGAAAGGAGGTATTTTTTAAGTGCATCAAAAGCTTCTTAGAAATCAAAATTCTAATTGAAGGAGACATCCTTTTTGGGGAGATGGTGAAAGGGTTGGCAATGATCTTACAATTGACAAATGAAGTAGTGAATTGACTAGAGTTTGCCTTGTAGGTTGTGGAGTAGTTTGATATTAGTAGGTGGATGTATCTCTAATATTTCTCTAACCTTAGCAGGATTGACCTTGATACCATAGAGAGAAATGATAAAACCTAAGAGCTTATCGAAAATAACACCAAAGACACATTTCTTTGGGTTTAGTCAAACATTATATTGGAAAAGATGAGTAAATATGGTTTTGAGAATCATCAAGTGTTCTTGATAAAGTTTATACTTGTTGATTAAGTCATCCATGTAATATTCCATAATTTTGTAAAAGAGATCATGGAAAATGTAGGTCATGGCATGTTGGTAGGTTGTACTAGCATTCTTTAGGCCAAAAGTCATGACCCAATAATAGAAAGTCCCCCATGGGGTAAAAAAGGTTATCTTGTGATGATCCTCAAGATAAACTAGGATTTGATTATATCTAGATAACCCATCCATAAGTGATAACATCTCATATCCAATTGTTAGATCAATAATTTGGTCAATACTTAGCAATGAGAAATCATCTTTTGGATAAGTGAGGTTTAAATCATGATAGTCAATGAAAATTTGGATTCCCCCAATCACTTTTGTGATAGGAACAATATTATAAATCCATTATAGGTAGTCGATGGGTTGGATAAAGTTAACAAAAAGGAGGTGTTGGAGCTCTTCTTTGACAAGGAGATCAATATGAGGATGCATCTTGTGAAGTTTCTACTTAACAGGTTTATCATTTTTATTGGTGATAATGTTATGGTTGATGATAGAGGGGTTAATACCAAGAATGTCATTGTAAGTCCAAGTAAATACTTTGCTATGTTCATTAAGAAATGTGGCATAATTATCTTGCTCATAATAATCTAAAGATTGGCCGATCTTGAGGATGTGAGGGTTATCATGAGAGAGTAGGTTGATGTCAATAGTTGATTAATTTAATATAGCTTGTGTTTCAGATGGGAGAAATCATTGGATATAGGAATCATTCTCACCCATGTGGGAGAGAATTGTGTCATCATTTTGACATTTGACAATGTTAATAGTGGGAGAGTCTTCATCAATTATTTCAAGATAAACGAGATGAAGGGACCTTGTTTCCTTACCCTGATGATAGGTGAGAGGCCCTAAATGGATGGAATTTACTGAAAAAAATAATGAGGTATAGATACCTCTGATTCAGTAGGTGATGGTGGAGAAGGAGAGACTGGTTCTTTGACAAATTGTTCATGGGAGGTTTTGGTGAGTTTATTTAGTTCATCATATCCCATTCCATGCCTCTTTTTGTCATTTTCAATGGTGTTTCTAGTAGGATATTTAATAGGCATATGAAAACCTTATTCATAATGACCCAAACCAAATCATTTCTAGACACACCTATCAAGATAAGTCTGAGAAAATCTAGGGTTACTCAAGAAAGAGAAGTCACAGGTAAATGGTTATGGTGAAGATGATGGATTGCTGATAGTGGGAGCTTGATCAATTCCCCCATATGTGAAATTGGTTCGAATGTTAGGGGGAACATAAGGTATGACCATCCCAATATAGGGATCATAATTTGGGTGCATGTTAAAATTTCCATACTCTTGTGGAGTATAGAATATGTAGAGTGTTAATAAATGATATTCATCAAGTGACAAATGTTGAAAGGTCTCCTCCATGGGATCTTTGTCAGGCATTTGTGTTGTCGATATTTGAGTAACCATGGGAGTGGAGCTTTTAGAAGATTCATAACCACCATGTAAGGAAGATGATGTTTTCAATGGGATGAGAACATCATTGGGACTATAGGTCAAGTTACATGTTTTAAATGGAGGTGAGTCAGTAGGTATAACATGTACTTGTCTATCATGTTCATACTTGACACATCAGTGTAAAGTTGAGGGTACACATGCCATAACACGTATCCAAGGTCATCCAAGTAGTATGTTATATTTGAACTCTCCTTCCACAACATATAAGATCTTAGGAATAGTGTAGGGCCCTACATAAATATGTAAGACAATAGTGCCCACCATAGTAGCTATAGTATCATTAAAGAAATAGAGTATCGCATCAGTTTAAGACATGAAATTATCAGGAAAGGCTAGTTATTTGTAGGAATGGGTGGAAATAATATTAATACTAGCTCCCCCATTGATCATGACTCTCTTGATATGAGTTTGATCAATATATGCAATAATAAAAAGGGCAAAATACTGATCTTCAAGATGTTAAAGTGGAATTTGTGAATCACTAAAAGAAATCAGGGAGACAAAATTAAGGGATTTGACCAAAGTTTGAAGAGGTTGGGGATCATTATATTGTAACTTAATCACTTGAAAATCACTAATCAAATCCTGATGGTGTTGGGATGTGTTTTGGATTAACTCATACAAAGACATTTTCACAAGAGTTTGGTGAAGTTGTTTCACTGTTGAGCTTAGAACAACGTCTGAAGATGTTATTTTAGGAACACCGAAGATGGAAATATTTGGATTAGGAGGGGGAGTGTCTTTGGTGAAGGGATGGGTCCAAGGAGTAGTGAAATTTTATTTATCTTTATCTTTTTGTTTTTATGACTGTGTGGCCACATTAACTGTGTTTATCTGAAATGTCAGTGAAGGAGGTGGTAAAGGGGTTTCAATGACATCTCTAGGTTTGAATCTAGGTGGAATAGTAGGAGGCACTATGGATGCCAAAGGTGGGATAACAAGAAGGTTAATGAGAGTATAATCGAAGAGAGTTTTGACATTAATGTGTTGTTGAATAACTATTATGAGGGATTTACAGCTCTCAGTATCTTGTCTAGGTGAACGATGATATAAACACACTTATGTATCATCAAACCAAGATGGATTCATTCCAAGAGGACTATAAGGCATAATGGGAGGAAGATTTATTATAGAATATTAAAACAACTGATGTAAGAAAAAGATTTGAGATCCTACAAGTGGGCTCACACTTGTTGCGCTAATAGGAGTAGACACCTTCTTTTGTTTCGGTGTTGAAAAGGTAATTTTATGTGGTACCTTGTTTGGTGATAGTAGAATGACATATTTTGCTATCACTTTATTAGTGTTAGATATGAGAGGCCTAATAGATGGAAAAGATAGGAGTGGAGGTAGATTAACCCTGTATTTTGCTTGGTTAGGAAATATTATAACTAAGGTAGAGGGGTGTGGTCCCAAAATGGATGATAAAATTGAGGGTTGAAGAAGGGATCGACAAGATCTAGGGGATTTAACATTCTTCTATAATTTAGGTTGTATAAATCTAACTTATGTTTGAGGAGTTAAATCTAATTTTACATGTGGATGAACTAAATTAGAAATGGGGTGTACGCCTAAGGGTCTAATCTACTTTAATGGGGAAAATTCTTGTGAGGGTGAGGGTTCTAACATAGATGACTGAACTTCAAGGGATTTTGGAGAAGAATCTATAGATTTTTCCAAGACCTTGGGGTAAAGGGTAGTAAGAGGATTGGTAATAAAGTTTGACATTTGTTATGTTGGATACAAAGTTTTAAGCCAATCGTAAAATGCCACATGGTCTAGCTTTATGGAGTCAATAAATTCTAGACTTTTCATCAAATGTGAGAAAGGTTTAGATGAAGTTAATGTAGGCTTTACAATTATATTTTTTGAAGGCTATGGTGTTTGGTAAAGAGGGAAATTGTTGCTTTTTTCTACTTCAAGCCAAATATGAGAAATAACTACAAGGGGGTCATCTTCGACAGAGATGAGAGAAGAGATAAGGTCTACCATGGGTGGAAGGGAGGTAGGTGAAGAAGGTTCCTCAAGAGGGTAAAGCATAGGTATTATGGTTCCCTCAACATGTGGGTGTGGCATGGGTAAAGTATGATCCTCCATAGGTAAAAGAAGAGGTAAGAGTGGTACATTTAGAGTAGGTACAATAGGTCTCTCATCTATTATGGGAGTTGATGATATTGACTCCTCTAAGTGAAAAAGTGAAGTGGGAGGGGTAATACTCTCTACAGGTGGAAGAGAAGTAGGTGAAGAAGGTTCCTCAAGAGGGTATAGTGCAGGAATGATGTTCCCTTCAACATGTGGTTGAGGAATGGGTAGGGTGTGGTATTCAAGAAGTAAGAGGATAGGTAATATTGGTACAAATGAAATTGGTAATAAAAGCTCCTCAGGTGGTAAAAGGAGTGGTAAAGGAGGCTCTTCCTCATGAGGGAGTGGAATGGGTGAAATAGGATCTTCTACCTAAAGAGGAAGAATGGGTGAAATAGGTGCCATTGAACGTAAGGGAGGAGTTGATGAAATGGATGTCTCTTATTGAGGGGAAGGTTGAACTAAAGGTAAAAGAAAGACCATATTAACTGTATGGATATTATGATCACCTGAATTATTTATGGACTGGACATTATTTTGATTTGGTGAATGGTTAGGAAAAGGATGTTTGAACACATCCATGATTTAATTAGGGGGTGCATTAGGATTATCCAAGATGAGATCACCTCTATCAAGCATGTCTTGAACAATGTTCTTAAGTGTCTTGTAATTATTAGAATTATGGCCTTTAACTCGATGGTAACCACAAAACTCATCTTTCTTGTACCAAGTTGGGATAGGATGGGAAGGGTCAAACTGTATAGGAGGCTTGATCTAAGGAAGGGTTATGACACCTTGTTGTAATAGTTTCTCCTAGATGGATGTATATGACTCCCCAATGGGAGTGTTTTGTCTTTGTTCATACCATTGTTGGAATTGCTTGGTCAGATTTTGGGAAGTAGAGGAATTTGATTGGTTTGTGGTTATGGAAGAGGTCGAATTAACGACCACCACGTTGGTAGAGCCTTTAGCCTTTTGGTTAGAGGGAGAATTTTTAGAGGAGGAGTCATTTGACTTGGAATTTGGATTCTTACTCCACAACTTGACTTTGCCTTCATCTATAGTGCAAACCTCGAGTTTCCATACCATTGTAAAGGCCTCATCAAATGTTTGGAGAGTTTGTACCTAGAGTGTGGATGAGATGTTCTTAGCACATGGCCTTGAGAAGAGATCAATAAGCTCAGGTTGGGGTAAGGAGAAAGAGATTTGATTGATCAAACTTCTCTAACGAGTGACAAAATCTATAATAGACTCATCATCAAATTATCTGATAGAATAAAGGTCTGTTATAGAAAGCTTCTTAGAAATGTTAATAGAGAAATGGTCTAGGAATATTTGTGCAAGTTGGGTAAATGAGAAAAGGGAGTGCTGAGGTATATAACTATACCAATCCAAGGCAGAACCCAAAAGAGACATAGGGAAAGTGTATAGTAGTAACACATCATCATGCCTTATTAAATAACAAGCATGTCTAAATGCTCACAAGTGCTATTGTGGGTCCTCTTTACTTTGGAAATGAGTAAATTTAGGGAGTTCCCATTGGATTGGATAAGGGTGGATAGGCATAGAAGGATGGATTGGTTCATTTAATATCTGATCATAAGATAACACATTTTTTGAACCAAAAATGGATGTCTCTAGATTAGACATCTTGTCCATCAACATCTTAAAGAGGTCTGGAGGGGGATTAGTTTGAGGAATACCTCTTAAGTTATAGGGAAGCTGATAGGAAGTAGAGGGAGTATATGACATATCTTGTTGAGGTTGTGTCAGGGAAACATAAGGATAATGAGTCATAGGCTAGGGTGCGAAAAGGAAAGGGGATTGTCTCATTGGGTTGGAGACTATGCCTTGATTGGTTGTTGTTATTTTAGGTTGGATTATTGGCATAGTTAGATTGGATGAAGGGTGAGTTGTTACTTGAGTAATTATAGGTGTGAGGGTAAATGGAATAGGTACCACTAAATTCTAGAATGGGGAGTGACTTGGCTGAACTAGTTGTGGTTGTGAAAGTAGGGAAGTTAAACCAGGGTTTAGGTGGGATTGAGTAGTTGGAGATGCTATACTTTGGACATTGTTTATAGTTGTGTTACTCATCGAAGTGGTGGTTTGGGTAACCATGGGGAAAATAGTGGAGGAAACTAAAACTAAGGTTGTCTCCATTAGAGAGGTTGGCATACCATAGATTGGGTCACATGAATAATTATGGGTGTGGCTCATAACAAAGTAATGTTTAAGGGATGCCACATTATGATCAAGAAATTTAGCAAAATCTTGATCTCCCTCAGGCACAATGGGAATTTGGTTGGGCCTAGGAGTATGCTCTGTATCTAAAGTGTGCTCCATGAAAGAATTTAAAGTGAGAGGGGAAGGTGGAAGTGGTTGCATGCTTGTGTAATTAGTAAGAATTTTGGCTTGAGCTCATGTGAATACCATGTAAGAGGATGTTTAAATAGTCTTACTACCTTGTATTAGAAGTAGAATAAGGAAAAACCAAGTTTGAGTGTGGGTAAGTGGGTTATTTTAGCTTACTATTTTAAGAAGATGAAATTACATAGTCATCGATGTCAGTATCTTGACTGATGTTAGTATGAAAATTTTACTGATGTTGGTGGTTTAACCAATGTCGGTAGGTAAAATCTACTAGTGCCGATAGGGTTAATCAATGTCAGTCACTGTGAAATCTTGGGAGAAGAAAATATGATGTTTTAAGGAACCATAGGTTGAAGCTAGGTAAAATGGTGGATGTAAAAGGTCTATGTAATAAGGAAGAACACTTAGAAAACTTGAGATAATAGGTTATACAAACTGAGTATTAAGAATAGTATTGATTTTGTGAATCGATAGGAAAGCATTATTACCAACTAAAAAATAAATAAGGAAATTGAAAAGTAGAAAAATAACATACAGATAGAAACTACTAAGTCCTAGAGATTAATTTTTAGTCTCATTTTGGATTATACCTTAATCAGATAGTGAGAAGAGAATTTGGTTATCGAAGGTACTATAAAGCAATCTAGAGCTAGTTTTAGGTTAGCTTTGATACTCAAGAGGAAATTTGTGTTATACCAAGTATATGGCTTGTTATAGAAGCTTGATCTCTGTACATCATGAACGTGGAGCTGAGCCAAGCTACTTAGCCAAAACATACCTTCTGTCTAGAGATTATACTCCACCATAGAATGGAGTGGGTTTTCCCCCTGGTGGTGAAATCTAAGTAGGATAGTCGAGTAGGGTAAGGTGATCCACCAAGTGATGAAATATTGATAGGCATTTTCTCAGGTGAGTTTAGATGTTTTTTAATGTGAATGTGATTTGGTTGTGTAACATAAGTGTACTACAATTTATTTAAAATGCTTGTAATTAACTAGGTGAGTTAACATGCAACAAACAAACTATGAAATGCAGTAAGTTTTAAAACCAAATATGAAATGTTTAGATTTGAAAGAAAACAAAGATGAAATAGGAATAGAGTATGAATTTTAGTATCTTAATGTGCATGCAATAAGAAGTAAATAAGAGATTCTCTTTTTTTTGTAAAATAAAATGACAGATTGCTTTTAGAGGTAAAGAGAAAAGAAGGAAAATTTTAGTTTAATGTTTTTTAAATAGAAAATAAGATATTAAATTTTTTGTTTTAAGAGAAAAGAGGAAGGAGGAAGTGTAAGAAATGAAAATTTCACTATAATGCACCTATATGAATGCTTAAGACAATAAATAAACCCAAGGAAAACTCTAGGGTCCCACCGGGCGTGCCAAAAATGTTTCACTAAATTTTGTATATTTTAAGTCTAAAGGAAAATAGAAATAAGGATGGGGATAAGTGATCATAATGAACCCAAATTTGGTTTGTGTGTTGTATCTAGATGTTATGAGAACTCCTCTTTGGCTGGGGAGGACTACCTGCAAATAAGAAAACACTACCACAAGATGTTTGTTAGTACTTAAATGAGTGGACTGCTTACTACACGCTTGTTCTAGGAAGTGTGAAACTTCCTTAGAGATGACAATACACTTTTGAGAGGCAAAAGAATAATAAATAAATAAAAGAGAGGTAAAGAGAGAGTAAAAGAGAGGTAAGATTATCGTTATTAATAGCTTATATGCAATAGAGAGTGACAAGGTGTAGGTGAGGTACTTTGTTTGTATCTTAGAAGTTATCTAGGTAGGTTTTGAAGAGGTTAGGGAGTTAAAAGTCACCAATGTCAGTGGGGTAGTGACCGATATCAATTATACTACTGAGGTTGGTAGTGAGGTGACTAGTGTCAATTAGGCTATTGAGATCAGTAAGGGTAATAAATAATTGGGAGCTTGCATAAGACTTTTCTAGGTGTGGAAAATGGTTTGGATCAGGTTAGGGAGGTTAGGAAAGTTATGAGAGAGAGATTATGGATTGGATAGGTTTGGTTATAGGTTTGGTATTTTAGGTTAAGAGGAAACAACTGAGGAATCTTTATAACTACCTCACAGGGGTTCAATCAGAAGTGCATAAAGTAATGTAGAGTAGATGTAAAGAAACATCAGAATAAATGCTTAAAATACCTACAATATAAGTGATGTACTTAGTTATGGTTATCTAATGATATATGTTAGATTGATGATCTCTAGCAAGGAGTTTGAACCTGAATTCCTAAATAGAGAGAACAAGTGGGTGTTGTTGGTACTAAAGATCTTAGTTGTTGATCATGATTGACTTACACAAGATGGTTGTAAGCCAGGATGTCAAAACTAGAATTCCTAGAACATGAATCCAAGTAAGAATCAATTTTATTAATTTTTGATAACCTAAAGTTCAGGTTAGAGTTTGGCTTATATTGCCAATGTTGGTGATCCCATCAATGTTGATCATGGGTTGACCGATGTCAATGGCCCTAGAATAGCTAAAAATTACTATTTTTGGCCTATTTTCTATTTTTTTGGTGCCAAGTGTGACACCCATTATAAAATGATAAAAATAAGAGATTATGAAGGAGGTAGTTGATTAGGAATTTAGTTTGGGAGTGGGAATAAGTCTTGGGTAGTTAGGAAAACGTGACCATGTCTTGAGGTGACTCACCAGATGGGAATTAGTCATAGGATGAGGTGGCCAAGTAAGGTGGCAATGGGGGTTTTTAATCAATTTAATTAAGTATTTTAAATTAATTAAATATGTGAGGGTTAAAACCATGGGTTAGGGAGATTATTTATTATTGAAGTGAGCTTAGGGGGGTTTTTACACATGGAGTTATGCATGCATATGTGACATAATTTTGGTGTCTACACTTAGATTGGGCCTAATTACATCCCACTTCTATCTTCTACTTCATGTTTATCTATATTTTTAATAGTTATTTTGGCTACAACTTTGGTTTCACTATATCTAGTACCTTTTTAGGCTGGTGGTTCCACATCAACACTAGTCTAAGAATAAATATGTATTTCCATGTTTAGATTAGGTTAAAACTTTCATTCAAAATTTATATAGCATGTATATATTGTATTTTTAGTTACCGGATTGTATTACGGATAATTGAAATTGTAATTGCATAATTTGCATGAAATTAACACATAATGATATTCTTGGATGTATATTTTTAGACTTTTCTTGATAGATGAGGCCTTCCCCATCCCAAGCTTATTTATACTTGTATCCTCCTAGTCCCAAAATGAGGGTAATTTTGGATATTAAGGTTAATAGGAAATTTTCAGAACTTCCTCTTGACTTAGTCTTTATATGCAAATCTTATTTTTTCTCCAATTATATGGACTCTGTGGGACATGCCATCATTTTGGTATCTTATTTATTTAATCATTAATTAGTTATATTTTTTAATACAATTATTTATTTTAATCTACAACTAATTTGAATGACTTTTGCATGATAATTATAATCCCCCTTTGTGGATTTATAATAGCAATCTGAAAAAAGGACAACCTTTGGATATGCATGTTTAAGTTTATTTATTTTTATTTCCATTTAAATCCTTATTGTGTTTTATTTTTTGTGTGATATAGTAGCTTTCATCAAACATTTGTCTTTTGATTCCTTGTCTTATGTTCAAGTGCTAGTTTTGAAAGGTTTTCATTTTATGTGGTCCACAAGCTTATTTTATATCCTTCCTTTCCCTCTTTTTGAGTTTTCTTTAGAATTCATACCCACCTTAGTTACAAAAATCATCCTTACATCCATATCAAGTATATTTAGGTTCATCCATTGTTGACCTATCCATGATAAACAATCTTCTCTGCACATCATTATTCCACTAACAGGTTGTTATAAAACTAAATACCCTATTATTTGTGCCTTGGATTGAAATCCTTCCACTGATCTTAAAATGTTATAAGATACATTGTAAAGGTATTTGTGGCGTTCATAAAACCTACATCAACATGACTATCATTTCGCTTGATTTTATTACTAGTTTACCAAAATCATAGAGTAAGCATGACACTATTTTGGTTGCAATTGATAAATTAACAAAAGTTGGCCATTTTAATGCTGAAAATATGAATAATATCAATTTTGTGTTATAGGAATGTTTTTTGAAATAATTAGTTTGATTACATGGAATGTTGGAGGTAATTATATGTAATAAAGATAACTTATTTATTTCAATATTTTTGTAAACCTTGACTACAATGTTTGGAGCACAGTAAAACCTTAACTCTTCATATCACCTAGAAATGGATGGTTAAAGAGAGAGGCTTAACTAAGTGGTTAAGGACATGATAATAATGTATGTTATGTATCAATAAAAAAATAGGAAGATTTCATGCATTTAGTTGAGTTTGCTTATAGTAATTATTATCACTCTATAGTTGAAATGGCTCCATTTGAATCTCTATACGTGCATAAATATATAACTCCTATTGAATGAAATGACCTAAAAAATAGACCCATTGTTGGCCCTAATATTATGAAATAATATGACATGACAATAGTTTGGATTTACCAGAATCTAAAAGATGTTTTAGATAGAAAAATAACTATGCAAATTTAAAAAGGACTCCTTATGAGTTTAATGCTAGTGAAAAATTATTTCTGTGTTAGACAATAAAAACAATCTATTAAATTTGAAAATTATTCTAAATTGGCTACTATATTTGTTGGATCCCATGACATTTTGAAAAGAGTAAGCCATGTTACCTACTAATTATCTCTTCCTCTATCCCTATCCAAGATTCATGATGTTTTTCATGTTTATTTATTAAAAAATCATGTATCTGATCCTTTCCATATTTTTGGATTGGAAAAATATTCAAGTTTTTGAAGAACACAATATGTAGTTAGAAAAAGTAAATATCCATGACCATCATATAATTATACTACTAAATAGATAAATTTATCAAATTCAGGTCCAATGGGATCTATTATATAAGCATAATGTTACTTGGGAAGATAAGTAGCCTTTTAGGGAGCATTATCCTTGGTTGTTTTAGTCACCAATATGAATTATTTTTAAAAGGAAGAGGATGTCATGAACTTAATTTGTGTGCTCTATTTTATGTATATAACATTGCTGGTTTCACATTTGATTACTACTTAGTATATTCTTAGTTATGTTAGTAGCTATTGAACTATTACTTAGATGTTATTGAACTCTATTTTGTGATATTATGATTTGTTGTGTACTGGACATGTTATGTTGTAACATGGATGATTTTATTTAGTTTTTTTTGTATAATTTATGGATGTAAATTCAATTTAAAATT
The DNA here is from genome assembly GCA_037957365.1 of Torreya grandis. Taxonomy (NCBI): domain Eukaryota; kingdom Viridiplantae; phylum Streptophyta; class Pinopsida; order Cupressales; family Taxaceae; genus Torreya; species Torreya grandis. The sequence continues at coordinate 2,443,528 of JARHVA010002581.1, read as the reverse complement.
TACTTGTCATGTTTGATATTGGTTTTTCATTCAGACACTGCTGATGTATAATTATGATGATTGCACGAATAAAAAATGGAAAATGAGGTAGGTTGAATTTGGTGTTTAGAAATAGAGGGTATAATAAGGGTAAAAATTAATTTATTAATCTTTTGAGATAATATATTTTGATCTTTATATTGTCTAGTCCTTCTTTTCTATTTTATTTTCTTATTCAGTTGATTGATGAGCAAAGTTATTTTATATTAAGCCTTTAACTGCATTTTGATTTCTTAGTCTAATTTATTGTCCACTATGGTAACTAATTTTATGTATTTCTCTTGCTTATTATTTTATAAAACCAATATTATATGGGTTTGTTGGAACTTGTGCATTATATTTTAATGGATGTTTCCAATTAGTTTTGTTTAATATGGTTTTGATGTGGCAATTTTATTAGCTCGATGACTTGAATTTGTTATGATTGAGGTGGGGACCATGAATAGGTCATGTAGTATTCATTAATTTTGATTTATTTTAATCATAGTATTTCAAAATTTTGGTTTCGATTTCATTGGGAATTAGTTAATGATGACCTAAATCCCAAGGTTAAATTATCAAGTAGCTTTAAATTATTTGTGTTTTGGTCATTTGTTCATTTCATGAGCTCAATCAACTAAACCCTCATTGAATTCTACCAAATTTTTTGGTGAAGTCCATTAAAGGCCTAATGGGATGGGTTTATGACTACTAATTCAAATTTTTAAATACATTTTGGGAATAAATGATGGTGGTTTATTGGGCCATGTTATCAGTTGTTCACGACAATAATACATGACTATTTTAGTCTTTAGTGTTCATCAATAGAGTTTGTGAGGGATTGGTTAGGCATAGGAAAAAGATAATTGTTTTGTTTTCAATAAGGATATGGTATTATTCTACATTGTTAGTAAATTTAAAAAGTGGTTTATTTTTATTTAATATGGACTAAAATACAATAGTTAATTTTGTGTCCATTTAAAATGGATTATAAACAATATAATAAAAAAAACCATTATAGGTTTATGGTGAATTATGTAGACTTCATGATGAACCCATAATGAAATTGTCTACATATAGTTGAATATACTCTTATGGAAATTTTTTTGGTTTATGTTTCATGTGGCTCAATCCCTAGTTTTGGTACTAGGATGTGTAGTTGTTTACTATTGTGTATTACTATGTGTTATGATTAATGGATATTTAAAAATGTGTATGGTTAAGTTAAAAGACTATTGGCATCAGATAGGTTATTTCCATTATTTTTAAGTGAATGGGTTTCAATTATTATATTTTATTTATGCTAATTTCCTTATTTTTGGTGGTGGTTTGTTTGGTGTGACTTTAGAATTGATGGTATTTATTGGTAGTCATTTTATGCATTATAAGCTAGTTGAAGGTATTTATTTTGTACATTCATTAGGATTTTGGCAACCTTGTGTTTTATTCGAATGGTTATGCATAGGGTTTCATTGAAGTTTAAAATGAGTCTGTATGTTGTTGGAATATTAATGTATTTTATGAGGGTTAATACGATTTTTTTAGATGCATATTTTCTCATTTTATGTATATTTTTTATGCCTCTTTTGGTGTTAATATGAATTAAGACGATTTCATTTTTATTTTTTGAGGAAGATTGTGTATAAAGAAGTAGTTGTGAATATCTTTAGTAATATTTGATTTTTAAATACATGCATGGTATATACATGAATATCACATTTAAAGTCAACAAATAAAATAATCATTATTTTACTGATGAATTCAAATATATCTATTCACATAATTGTGTAGATAATATTTCATAATTATGTAGCACCTCAGTCTTGTACACTTGGAAAACTCATGACCTTCACTATTCCTCTTAGTTATACACAAGAATTAATTTTGAAATCCTTGCATCTAATCTATCGTGTGCCCCTTGGCCTATCTTGTTAGGAGACCCCTTATCCAACGGAAGCACAATTGATTACTTTCTTATAAGAAATTAAACACGGAATTATACCAGAATGATAAAGTAACTAGAAACTTGAGACAACAAATAATTTGAGAGACAATACACACTCTTGTATTAGATATTACTAGAAGAAAATACAATAAGGAAGATGCCACTTCTTCCTCCACCTCAAAGGCTTGCCACACCTCAAGACCTTCTTCCCTCTCTCTCTTGCTCAACACAACAACTCTATAGCCTGAGTTATTATCCCTCCTTAAATGCTTCAGCTGATCTCCTTGACCTTACACCTATAGATCTCCTTGACCTTGCTTGCTTCAATGCTTTTACTTGCCTTCTTGATAATTACAATACATGCCTCATGGGTCTTTAAATAGAATCCCATGGTTACAAAAATATAAATCTAACTACAATAATTAGACATGCAGCTCGTGACTATAATTAGTCATTTGACATGCAAACACTTGCTTCACTTAATTGACTATTCGTCAATAGCAGTTCTGGAACGCACAGGCGACCGATGTCGGTCCCTGCTTGCCTGGTGCTACCGACGTCAACCGACTCTTTGCCGTCACCAGTTTCCTTCTCCACTATTTGTGACCGACGTCAGTTATACTACCGACACCGGTTCCTCTAGTTCTTCAGCATCCTCTTCTTTGTGTCTACAAAGAGTTGAAGCTTTTAGCTCCACACCCTAACAATCTCCCACTTGGAGATAAACAGCTGCTACTGTACCTGTACCTGTACACCATCTATTTTGTTCCTTAGGCTCTGTATCCCTCTTCAAAGTCACTCTTGAAGACCAACCACCATGTAAACCTGTGATTTTATACATGTCACTTATGCCACAAGAATTTTGCTGCTCCCAAATTCTTTATGACATACTTCTGAACCAACTTTACCCTTAGCTCAGAAAACTCCCTGTATATGAAACCCTACAAAAAGTAACACAATACAGTAATAGGATAATGTAGCTAATATTATCCAACCTGGTAAAGATAAAAAATAATGGTCAAACCTCCATTGTCCTGCAGCTAACTCAAGACCATATACCATAGCCTTCTGTCTCATGTGTCCATCTACTCTCTTCTCTAAAACAAGAATCCATCCCTCTATCCAGTGCTTCCTTCCAGCTGACAACTCTACCAACAAATACTTGTTTGGTTTTTCTCCAAGGACTCACACTCCTCATCCATGTCAAGCTCCCATTGTTTCTAGATTCTACCTGCATTGCTTCTTCTGTCTTCCTAGTTCTTGACTATCAATAAGCAATATAAAGAAGGTGAACAATGAATATGAGGTTCACATACCTTTTCTGACCTCTATATGGGTGTTTGAGACTTATTGACCCACCCAACATTCGTTCCAGTGACCGATCTCGACCATCTCCCAATTTGCTCCTGATCGATGTTAGTTCCCTGTACTGACCCTGACTACTGACGTCGTTACCCCTGGCCGACGCCGGTGTCCCCCCTGTTGACGTCAATCCTGATGACCGACGTTGGACTTCTCCTGCCTGATCTACCGACCCTACTGGTCTGCACATGACTGATGTCGGTGTCTCGCTGACTGACGTCGGTTCCAAGTGACTAACGTCGGTGTCTATGTGTTCTTGTGAGTGATTAATTCTTCATCCACGAGCTCATCTTGGATCAGATCTCTGTCCATGCTACCCTTCTTAGATTTATTCAGTGCCTATAACTATTCTCTGGCCTTCATCTCCTCCAAAAACACCAAGACTTCCCTATTCTTGTCAAAACCATCAAATTTCCTTTTCCTACAATGAACTCTATCTATGCTTTCCGAATCTAAACACATACATTTTGAATCAAGAACGTCCATTCCCTTCTTTTTCATGTGACCCAGCCTATTAGACCACATCTTTGAATCTACACCAAAAGTAGAATCAGTAATACAAGTAGATAGATAAAGAGTACCTACTTTCTTACCTCTTGCTAAAACAAGTGCTCCCTTGGTAACCTTGCAAGAGTCCGCTGTGAGGGTTATTGTGCATCCCTCGTCACCCAACCTTCCTACAAAAATCAAACTCTGCTTCAGAATTGGAACATGCATGACCTCCTTCAACACCCATGTGTTGTCAATCTACAATCTCAACTGCACTTTCCCTTTGCCAACTATCTGACAAGGCGTACCATCCCCTAAATAGAGAACTCCAAAGTCTCCTTGTTCATACTCATGAAACAAATCTCTGTTTGGGGATGCATGAAAAGATGAACCAGAATCTAAAATCCATGATCCTACCTGACTATCCAAAGAAAGTATGAGAGCATCCTGTACCACAATATTTGCATCTTTTGCTTCTTCTTTACCTTTAGGTTGATTCTCTTTATCTCACAACCAACACTCCTTCTTTGTATGTCCTTTCTTTCCACAAAACTAGCAGGTAATACCTTTGGATTTGGATCTCCTTCCCGACCTTGATTTCCCTTGCTCAATCTTCTCCCTTTGCCTTCCCCTGCTTTTTGCACTTAGAGCATGCCCTGATGATTCACCTGTGCTTCTCTTACGTATTTCCTCATTCAAGATCACACTCACAACATCATCAACTTTTAAGATTTTAGAAGTAGATGCAGAATTACTTACTGCCGTAACCAAACTATCCCAGCTTTCAGGCAAAGAACATAAAATCAAGAGAGCCTTTACCCCATCATCAAAAAAAATATTGACTGAAGCTAATTGGTTTACCAAACCATGGAAATCACTGAGATGAGTATGTACCGATCCACCTTCCTGCATTTGCAAAGTAAATAGCTGCTTCATAAGATATACCTTATTAGAAGCCGAGGGCTTTTCGTATAAATTTGCCAAGGACTTTATCAACTCTTTCGTTGTCTTGCACTGTGATAAGCTGGAAATCACAGATGATGCAAGGCTCAACCTTATGGAACTGAGAGCCTTCTGATCAAGAACGTTCCATTCTTCATCCTTCATATATGTGGGCTTGCATGCAACCCCACCCAACGGTAAGTACAGATCCTTCTGATATATATAGTCCTCAATCTGCATCCTCTAGTGTTGATAATTCTTGCCATTAAACTTCTCCATTCATAGCTTACTTTCTTCTGCCATTGCTAAACTCCCACTCAATCAGAAAACCCTGTGAATGACCTGTAATAAAAAATAACCTGCTTCCTGCAAACCGTAGCTCTGATACCAACTGTTGGGAGACCCCTTATCCAATGTAAGCACAATTTATTACTTTCTTATAAGCAATTAAACACGGAATTATACCAGAATGATAAAGTAACTAGAAACTTGAGACAGCAAAGAATTTGAGAGACAATACACACTCTTGTATTAGATATTACTAGAAGAAAATACAATAAGGAAGATGCCACTTCTTCCTCCACCTCAAAGGCTTGCCACACCTCAAGACCTTCTTCCCTCTCTCTCTTACTCAACACAACAACTCTATAGCTTGAGTTATTATCCCTCCTTGAATGCTTCAGCTGATCTCCTTGACCTTGCTTGCTTCAATGCTTTTACTTGCCTTCTTGATAATTACAATACATGCCTCATGGGTCTTTAAATAGAATCCCATGGTTACAAAAATATAAATCTAACTACAATAATTAGACACGCAGCTCGTGACTATAATTAGTCATTTGACATGCAAACACTCGCTTCACTTAACTGACTGTTCGTCAACAGCAGTTCTAGAATGCACAGGCGACTGACGCCGGTCCCTACTTGCCTAGTGCTGCCGACGTCAGCCGACTCTTTGCTATCGCCAGTTTCCTTCTCCACTGTCTGTGACCGACGTCAGTTATACTGCCGACGCTGGTTCCTCTGGTTCTTTAGCATCCTCTTCTTTGTGTCTGCAAATAGTTGAAGCTTTTAGCTCCACACCCTAACATATCTCTTAGTCAGACCAAACTTATATTGATGACACAGACATCCCATATTTCTTAAAATTCTTAAAATGTACTTATCTTACACCTCTACAAGTTCTGAGCCTATACTTACTCTCTTGCTCCCTGAACACTAATATCCATAATAGATATTAGTGTCAAAAATATTGTCCTAACTTGATGCAAGTTTTTAGTGCCCTAAAGTCAAAAAAATTTCACATGAAATGTATTGTAATGGTAAACCTATGTGCTTTAAGGAAAATTATCTTCTTATAGGATTGGTATGAATAAAATATCAACCCTCTCTCATTCCTTACCCAGAATTCAGACCAAAAGAACACTTAAGAACCCAAGCTATGAAATTCTTTATTATTCTTAAATATTCTATTATCAATCAAAGGAACAACCCAACTATAGGTCTGAATTACTAAAGGATCAGTCATAAGATCATATTCTCCAAGTTACATCCACGTAAATATAATTAGTTAGTTTGTTAATTAGAATATTGTTATATAAACAATATTATGATATAGGTTAGAATATATATTGTTATAAATTTATAAAAATATATTGTATTTAGGACTTTGTTTAATATTAGGATTTTTGGGTGAGAGAAATCAATGTAGAGAATATAGGGATAAGGTTCCTATAAATATGTAACCTCACGTATTGTTTCATAAGAGAATAGAGTATGTGGAATATTATTTATGATTAAAATTTATCTTTGTGTGTTTAGCTCCATTAATCAGTGTATGAGTTCAATCTATGTATTGGGTCTTTAAATTCACAATAGTGGTATCAGAGTAGGATTCTATAATGGGAGCTTAATCATTTTTTGAATGTCATTAACAGATATTGGATAACTCTACACTACTCACAAGAGGGAATAATAAAGGTACGATCCATTAAAAAAATTATAATCTCATCATTATTTACTTCACGTAGTTGTTTACATACTTGGATCTGGACTTGCTTGATTTTATATATTAGTGAGCTATATATAAGATAATTACCATGGAAGTTTGGCATCCTAGATGGAGACTCAAATCTGATGAGTTCAGGTTTCAATATTAAATCATGTATATATAGTTGTGTTAACCTTGCATGAAATATTACACTGAAATCCTTCAATGAGTAAAAATCTTTACTCCATCTGAATGCATGCATTAATGACTGAATATGACCCTTTAATACATGCAGTCATTCATATGACCTTCTACCATTAAATAAATCTCTACAAAAACTTATGTCTTTGTATGTCTTATCTAGTCTTTGTCTAGTTATGTGACGTAGACACCGAAATCCATGAGTTTTTAAGTCTAAATTTTTTACCGTATAGTGCAAAAATAATAAAATAGATATCAATAATGATATCAAAGTATTTGATAGTTTTTATCCTCTACCAGCCATGATATCAACATGCATCAACTCAGCGTCCACATCGATACATTAAACATCTGCACTACTATCACTTGCATGTACACTGGGCACTTCAAAATCTATGATAAGTTTGTGTACAACCACACTACTGTCAAAACAATGTAAATAATTCTATTGTTTTATTGTTATGTTTGGTTTTCTATTTATTTAAAGTTAAGTTTTTTTTAGGTGGTCATAAAATTATTTTAAAAATGAGTCAATCTTTTATTAAGCTTTAGTTTGTGTCAAAATTAATTAGGTATCATTTGGTTTAACGTATAGGTATTATATTTAGTCAATGATATTTAAGTCATTTGGTATTATAAGTTATTGTATGTCATATAAAATATGATCAAAGTCAAATCAATGTCTGTATTTAACAAATGTCAATGATTTTAATTTTATAAAATAGGTTTATGGGTCGATTTATTTTTCTATGTATTTAGTTATTTTTCATCAAAATTGTCTAATATCCAAAGAGTCCAATTTTTTAAAGGTCATCTATAGTCATTGTCAAAATATAAAAATGTCATATATTCAAAAATGTCAATAAAAGTCATTATCATCATAATGATTCAAATGTCATTAGTTAATAGACTTATGTCAAAGTTGTTTAGGCTTAGAGTCACAAATGCATTTTAGCTTGTACATGATGTTCACATTATGGGGGGCACTTCCCTTAGAAGATTTATACAATTGAGATACATTGACATACCAACTGAGTGAGCATTGACATATTGGAGGATAGAGGATATACAAAAGGAGGTTTCTAGCAACCTCTCATCAGTTTCCAATGATGGAGCCACACCAATAATATGGTAACATTTTGTGTGGTGTCTTATTTTTAGCTGTGTGGATTTTAGTTCTTTTAGTGTGGTGTGGTAGTTATATTTAATTTTTAATATATGTAAAAAATAAAAATATTTTTACCTGCTCACTTGTGAATGATATTCCCACATAATCCTTTTTATATATTTACATTGGAGAATGTTGATCTAAAAGCATTTTATCAATCATGATGAAAGGTGAATGGTAAACCTGTGAAAACTATTTTTTAAGGTTAGTGGTGAAATTGATAAAACCTTTTTATAAGGTTAGTGGTGAATACGAGAAAACTATGTTGTAAATTTAATGGTGAACCTGAGAAAACTATTTTGTAAGGTTATTGATGAACCCATGAAAACTATTTTGAAAGGTTATTGATAAACCTAGAAAACCAATTGCAGATGAAGAAGAGATGTGCAATGGCACATGTATGTAGAAAATATCATGAGCACATGGAGGTGGTATGCTACAATAAAAAAAAGAGATATATTATAACATGTAAAAACTATGAGGAGAATTTTGGGATTAGTTTTTACATTGTGTGAAGTTAGGTATTTACAAACAGGTAAGTAGTAAATTTGAATATTTATAGGTTGATATTTACCAAGAGGTAAATATAATTATTTAATTTGTTAATCATAATATTGTTATATAAACAATATTATGACATATGTTAGAATATATATTGTTGAGATATATTGTTAAAAAATTATAACGATATATTATATTTAGGAATTTATTTAAACTTTAGTATTTTGGATGAGATAAATCAATGAAGATAATATATGAATAAGGTTCCTATAAATATGTAACCTCATCTATTGTTTCATAATTAAAATAGAGTATGAAAAATATTATTTGTGATTAAAATCTATCTTTGTGTGTTCAGCTCCATTGATCAGTGCCTACGTTAAATCTATGTATTGGCTCTTTTAATTCACAATAAAAAAATTTACTGACCCCTCCCATATTCCCACCTCCCATGATCCCACTCCTATCTCTATCACCACCCCTACCCTACTCCCACCTCGTACAATCTTGATGAAAGTAGCAAACTGGAAGAAATTACCAAAAGCCTAAATTATTTAAAAGAAAGTATCCCTATATTTGCTATTTCTCAAGAGTAAGTTCTGAAAAGGCCCATCCTACCCCTAATACTATCTAATTAAATCCCCCCTAAAATTTAAGGAACCCATGGATGAGCATTAATACCAAATTGGACTCAACAAAAACAAAGACAAGGTGGATCTACACAAATCTATCCTGTGTTGCTTCTTAAAAGAGTAGAAAAGGTTGAAGGAAGAAATCAATAAACTTAGTCTAAATGATGGTATCTAATTTAAAAAATTTGACCTCCAAGAAATTAACTCAAAATTATAAAATATTAAGGAAAGGTTGTTGACTATAAAAAAATAAAATAGATCTCTCAATGAAAATCTTAGTACGCTTGTTGATTATAGCAAGCTCACTATCATCAAAAGTCCTCAAAGTATGGATGCCTTTAACTCTTTCACTACAATAAAAATTGAAAATGCTGAGAATCTTAGAATTGATAAAAATATGAAGGGCATTGTTGAGGAGAAAGTTGAGATTCAAACTAGTAAAAACAAAAATTTCACGCTGGAAAATCTTACTCATAATTGGACTAAGGTGTACGAAGAATGGATGGGACTTAAAACTTAATTTGTTACTTTTCTTCTAATTTTCTACTATCTTTTGACTAGCTATTTTATTTTCTCCCTCTTGGAATTCTTATTGTAATATATGGTCTCAAGACCACAAAAGCTTTCTTTTTGTAACGAGTAAGGTCCCTCATTAAAACCCTCTTTTACCAATACAAAAAATAAGAAATCTAATTCTAAATCTAAATATACCAATGACAATGATGTGAATAAAAACTATGGAAACAAGAATCACAAAGTCCAATTTAATGAAAATTATAACTTGTGTGGTAAATTTGGACATAAAAAGGAAGATTGTTAAAAAAATAAGAATAGATCTAATAAAAAAACTCTAAAAATAATAAAAGGAATAAAGGTTCTAATAAAAATCAATAGAAAAATCCAAACTAGAATCAAGACAATAATTACAAATAAAAATCTAACACAATTGCATTATATGCTACCTTATTCGCTTTTAATAAAAATGAGTTGATTTTATATAGTGATGTACTATATCAAATGGCATGTTTAAAAAATATTTTATCTAGCACTAAATATATATTTTAAAGAAATTATTTAGGTGATAATTCAGTTCTGGAAGCTACAAGATAAGGAAAAACAAAATTTACAAATATATTATTAAATGATGTTTTTTGTGTTTTTAAAATTAAAAATATATATGTTTCATATTCTCAACTTACAAATAATAAATTTATAATAACTTCACTTAGGGATCAATGGTGTATTAATAATAAATTTGATTATCTAATTTCTTAAAGAACTCAAAAGAATAAATTATATTTTTTTTGCTTCTTCTACATGTTGTCTTTCATTACAAAGTAGAAATGAATCTCAATTATGGTATAAAAGACTATGTTGTGTTATTTTTCTAAATATATATGATATGTATCATGATGATATTATGATTTATCTTCCTTCTATTTATTCTCATCATGAAACATGTGAGGATTTCTTATGTGATAAGTAGCACACTAAACCCTTTCACAAAGATCATGATTATATGTCCTCTCATCCCTTATAGCTTATTCATAGTGATATTAGAGGACCTCTAGAAGTTTATTCTATTAATAGCTATTTATATGATATTACATTCATTAGTGACTATGATAGGATTATTTGGTACTATTTTATGATGAAAAAATCTAATGTATTATCTAAATTCAATGAATTTAAAGATTTAGTTAAAAATTCTTCTAACTTTTTAATGAAAAAACTAAGAACTAATAATGGAGGTGAAAATGTAAATAAACACTTAGATTAATTTTTAATTAATTTTGGTATAAAAATATAGCTAACAATTCCCTATTCTCCACAATAAAATGGAATTGTTCAAAGGAAATCCTGAACCATCTCTGAGATGGGTAGAACAATGATACATGATGTAAATATTATTAAATTATTGTGTGTTGATGTAATGAATAATTTATGCACATAATAAATAGAGTCCTTACTAAATATTTACGTATTTATAGACACTTATATATGTGGTCTAATAAAAAATCAAGTGTTTCTCAACTTAATATATTTGATAGTCATGCTTCCATCTTTATTTCTATACAAAAAGGAAATAAACTTGATCTTACCTTAAATTCTTATATTTTCATAGATTATGGAGGAAAAAATATAAGATTAATTGTATATGATCTATTTAGATAAAAAAATCATTGAGAATTAAATTTCCAAATATTTTTGTGAATCTTTTGTAAAACCCCCTCCAATTACTTTTTTTGATGAACCTGATTCTTATGTGGCTCTTTATCAAGAAATAAATGCTTTAGATTAAAATAGTCTAATTTTTGATAACTTAGAGGTTGAAGAGGAAAATTTCCTAATTTATGTTCAAACTATAATTTTTAAAAGAGTTTAATCCTTAATTAAATCATCTAATCTTAGTAATCTTAATAAACTAAATATGAGTCATCACATCTAGCATGCTTTGATGACTGTATGAATGTGAACCTTAATATTTTGAAAAATTTATTTAATATGATAAATGATAAGTTGCTATTTAAGTTTAATATAAATCTAATTATAAAAAAGACTTGGGGTCTTGTCTTGCCTCCTCATAAGAGACATATCATTGGTTTTAGGTGGATTTAAAAAATTAAATATCATTCAATTGGTAAAAATAAAATCAAAGGTAGAATAGTTGCTCATGATTTTACTCAAAAACATGGGATTGAATATGTTGAAACCGTTTCCACTGTAGAAAAAATGAGTATTTTTAGATTATTTATTTCCCTTGTAACTTAGAATGATTGGATCATACACCAAATGGATGTAAAAAATATCTTCCTAAATGGTGATCTAGAAGAAGAAATATACATATATTAACCTAAATTTTTTACTAAATTTATAAAATAACATTATGTATGTAAGTTAAATAAATCTCTTTATAGTCTAAAATAATCTCCTTGATCTTGATATTTTAAAATAACTAATTATTTTACAAACTTAGGTTTCATTAACTATTATTTTGATTATGATCTCTTTGTAAAAGTTGAAAATAGTCATTTTATCTTAATTTTATTATATATTGATGATCTTGTTATTATTGGTGATCAAAATAGTTTAATTATTAAATATAAATATAATCTAAGTTAATATTTTTAAATGACCGATCTTGCCATTATTCATCATTTTATATGAATGGTTGTATTTTAGGACAAAAATTCAATTGTTATATCTCAATCTTAATATGCACATAACTTATGTGTTAAGTTTAATATACTTGAAAGTAAGCCTACATATATTCATATTGAAGTTGGTATAAATATTGATCCAAATACTAATTTTAAGAAAGTTAACCTCACTTTTTACAGACAGTTAGTTGGTAGTTTAAGTTTAATTTGAGTATGACATTAGATATAACTTTAAGATAAATTTAAGTGTGATATTTTATAAGTTTCAATACATTACTAAATGTGAGTATAAATTCAACACTACCTTTGAATTCGAGTGTGATATTGGGTCTAACTTTATGTGTGATAGTAGATCTAAATTTGAATGTAATAGTAGATTTAAATTTAAGTGTGACACTAATATAAATTTGACACTCATTCTACCCATAAGTTCAAAAATATGTTGAGTTAAAATGTGGCTTAAATTCAATATTAATTTCATAAAATATATTATAAAATAATACTATTGTATCATAAAATTTCTAGGTTAGATATTTCATTTATTGTAGATTTTATTTTCAGATTTATACAGGATCTATATTTAGATCATTAGATGTTAATAATATTTTTTTAGTCATAAATTTTAATATTAACTTAGTTATTATAATAGTATGTGAGCATAATAGAAGTGTAAGAGAGTCAATAACACAACTCATGTACATAGAATTGTAAGAGTTTCTAGGAGAGATAAGTGTGATAATTTATATAAGATATTTATAAGGAGAAATGTAAGGATAAGATATTAGAGAAAAATATTTTTTTACATGATATTTATGCATTATATATTTAATATCTTCTTATATATAAAAATAATGAGTTGTGATTGACTGAATGATTGTGTTGGTGCACATCTAAACTTTAGTTTTTCTTCATTATGGGATAATTTCCATCAGTGGTATTAGAGCAAGTTTTCTTTAACCTCTCTTTTTCCCTCCATACATTTATTTTGAGCATCAAAATGACCCAATGGCTATGCAATACAAATACCATTTTTTCCAATCACCTTGCTTACATACTGCCAACCACTTACAATGAAGACTACGTGTAAGTACTTAACATTCACCATTCATTTGCATCATCCTTAAAAACATACACCATGCTCATTATTTACTTTTTTAACACTTTATTCTATCCATAGTCTCCATACTCAAAAATTGAGAATATGAGAATATGTATGTATGTATGTATGTATGATATGGCATTTTTTATTTTTCAGGTTTGGTAAAATAATGATTTGTCTTTCAATTGCCAACAAAGATTAAAATTTAAAAGTGTTTTAGCAATCAGAGAAACAGGGGAACAAACCTCAGAAATTATTGACAATATTGTGTAAATTAAGAGATATGTTTAACATAGAAAACGAGGAATATGAAGATTTTCAAGAAAAAAAATATTAAGACTTTCTATTTATTGGATTTGCAAAAGAATAGAAACAATGGGCAAATGATTTCCTAAGTGCAAATCTTTTGTCACATATTTTTTAATTTGTGGTTTTAGATTTATGGAAAGTGGTATTAATTTTAGGCTTTTAGTTTATTTTCTATTTTTATTATTTATTATGCTTAGATATTAATTATTTTAATAAGTTATTTTAAGTTTTTGATTTATTTTTTGTTTTATTTTTATTTTAATTAATTAATTTTTTATGTTTTTATTTTTTTTAAATATTATGTCAAATTTCTTAGTTTTTTATATATTTTTAAAAGGTTTTTTTGTTTTAATTTTTTTTTTTAAAGTTAATAATTTTATTTTGAAGTTTTAATCTTTTTTATGTTTAAGTCTTTAATTTTTTGATTAGATTATTTTTTTGTACTATTTTAGTTTTTAGTTTTTTAAATTTTTAATGTTTTTGTTATGTGATTTTTATCTATGTCAATTTATGTTTAAGTATCAATTTTATTTGTTTGTAAACATTTAAATGTTAGTTTATTAATTAAAGTTTTATGTTGTCATAATCATTTTTTGTGTTCTTTGTCATTAAAGGTTGAGTCCTTTTTTAGTTGTGAGCATCTAATAAGTTTTCAAAGGTAGTTTCATTTAAATAAAATAATTTTTTTCATTGTAATAAATTATCTTGTGTACAATTTATGTTTTTCAATGTAGAAATTGTATATAAATGTATTATTGGGAGAACCTGACATCCATCTTGTGGAGGTTTATAATATTAGCTAGACCATGTAATTCATCTTCCCATGTTTGCACTAAAGGGGAAATGTTAGAAATATTATTTTAGTGTTCACTTTGAATATTAATTTAGTTATAATAATAATGTGTGAGCATAATAAAAGTGTAATCGAGTTGATAATGCAACTCACGTATATAGGATTGATAAAGTTTTGAGAAGAGATAAGTGTAAATTTGTAGGAGATACTTTTATAATAAAAATATAAATGATAAGAGATTAGTGCAGAGGTCTTATTTATAGGACATTTATGAACTATATACATAATGTCTTATTATAAATAAAAATAATGAATTCTGATTGACCAAACTATTATACTTATGCATATATGAGTTTCGGCTCTTCTTCATTATGCGATAATTATCATCATTAGAAATTTAAAAAAATATACTTCACTATATCAAAAGAACTGTAAATTTTAGTTTATATTATTATTCCATTGACAATGTTATTTTATATAGCTATTATGATGCTGACCATGATGATGATATTATCAATCACAAATCTAATTCTAAATATGTGTTTAAATTTGGTATAGGTGCTATCACTTAAAACGACAAAAAATAATATAGTTTTACATTTCTTATACGAAAGTAGAGTAGAAAAGTGACATGCAATCTACTAAATAATCCATGTGATTATGAAAATTACTATAAATTTTACATTTACATATTTATCATAGTTCCACCTTTTTTTTGTGATAATCAAAGTTGTATAGCTCTGATTAAAAATATAGTAAAACACCAAAAATCTAAGCATATTTTATTTCATGTGTATTTTATCTGAGAGAAAGTTGTCAATGATGATATTGATATCTAGTTTTGTCATGTAAATGAACAAGTGATAGATATATTCACAAAACCACTTGGTGCTACCGAGTTTTGAAAGCTTCATACGATGTTGACCTCTCAAAATTGTCATTAAATAGAATTATGCATGATAATATCACTTTCTAATGGCAATGTATTTATTTTTTTATCTCTACTTCTTCTCAATTTGTAAAAGCCTTTTAATAAGTTGCTTTACACAATTTTAGTAAAATTCACCATATTTTAGTTTACATTATACCTAATATGTAGAATCATGTGTTGGACTAAATGTTCTTATGTTATAAAGGGATCCAAAATAATTGATTGATTATTTATGATAAATTGTGACATGTAGTCTCACAATCACACTAACCTAAAATTATTATAAGTAGTTTATAGATTATAATTATTTTTATTTCAAAAGGTGATATTGGTATGATGAGTGTTTATAAATCTTTAAAATATTACATGTACCCTAAAATTCATTGTAGATGGTTTATAGACTGTAATTCATTTTGTATAAAGGTAGCTATGAAATGTATTCCCACTTAACATTAAGGGGGATTTTTAAAATAATAAATATTATTTG